>CM077647.1:173881162-174358662 GCA_039707465.1 Rhabdophis nuchalis | reverse complement strand
TGACAAGTTTGTCTCCTCCCTTAATAGGCCTAACAGGAAGCTGTAACAATATATCCACTTCATATATATATGCAGGTCTTTGGTTGTTCGGGTTTTCTCCCGCGTAGAATTGGAAGTATCTTCACGACGTTTCGATGAAGTCTCATTCATCATCTTCATGCTGGTGCTTCCGGCTTGGTGCTTCCAGGAGCAATGTGAGATCTCAGCCGGTTCCTCTTTTTAACTGCCAGTGGGGGTGTGACCTGATTGGGTGGGAGCTTGGCTGCATTCTGATTGGGTGGAGGTGTGTTCTGATTGGTAGGGGGCTATGCTCTGATTGGATGGGAGTTTGGCTGTGCTCTGATTGGATGGGGGCGTGTTCTGTTTGGGAGGGGGCCTGGTTGTGCTTGTGTTAGTCCGAGTTGCAGAGGGATTTGACCTGGTGAGCTGCGCTAATGTTGTTTGGCTTCGCGATTGTGGTCGTGCCACATCTCCGTGGTGGGCATCAGTTTGCTCCATGTATGGATTGGAGGGGTTTAAAGTGGCTAATAATGCAGCTGTGGTCTGGCTTCTGGTTTGTGGTCGGGCTTCTGGTTTGTGGTCATCATCAGTGTGGGTTTGGGCTTGCTTTTTGCGTGGATGTGTGATAGTGACATCCTGTGTGGTTTTCGTGAGTGTGGGTCTGGTATCGTTCTTTGTGTTAGGGACTTGTTTGTCAGTGAGGGCGGGTTTCCAAATGGCTGGTAGGCAGGAGGCATCATCTCGTTTATTCATGCTGTGTGGCCGTTTTTCTATCTCAATAGCTTCTCTGATTATTCTGTTGTTAAAGTGTTCAATTTTGGCAATAGTTCTGGTCTTTTTGAAGTCTATATCGTTGTCATGTGGCTTTGAGGTGTTGGACCAGGGAAGAAGTTGGTTCCTCCTTTCTGACTGAGTTTTTGTGTTCTTCAATGCGTGCCTTTATTCTTCTGTTGGTTTGTCCGATGTATGTGGTGGGGCAGGTGGTGCATGGGATTTCATATACTCCTTGATTTTCTAACTCTATTTTGTCTTTGGGGTTTCTTAGGATGGTGGATATTTTTCGGTTTGTGTAGAATGCTGTCTTGATGTTGTGTTTGTGGAAGATCTTGCTGATTCTATCTGTGGTGCCTTTTATGTATGGGAGGAGGGCTTTGCCGTTTTCTTGTTCACTGTCTTGGATTATAGTGGGGTTTTCTTTTTGGATTAGGTTAGTGATCTTGTTTCTTTGGAATCCGTTGGATGTTAGTACGTTGGTGAGAGTGTGTAGTTCGGTTTTTAGGTGTTGTTCGTCAGCTAAGTGTTTTGTTCTGGAGATGAGTGTCTTGGCTACAGAGTTGATCTGTGCTGGGTGGTGGTGTGAGAGTGCGTGCAAATAGCGGTTTGTGTGTGTTTTCTTCTGGTAGATGGTGTGTCCTAGGGATCCATTGGATTTCTTATAGACTGAGACATCCAGGAAGGGGAGTTGGTTATTGGCTTCTGTTTCCATGGTGAACTGTATTTTGGGGTGTAGGCTGTTGAGGTGTGTGAGGAAGTTGTCCAGTTTATCTTTCCCGTGTGGCCAGATTATGAAGGTGTTGTCTACATATCTGAGCCAGAGTTTGGGTTTGTGATCTTATTTTTCTAGAGCTTGGGTTTCAAAGTCTAGAGCTTGGGGTTCAAAGACCTGCATACAAACACCCGCGAAAACCTCAGAAAACATATATATAGGGGAGGAGAGCGATGCCATTGTCTTGTTCTGTGTTTTGGATCTTGGGGGGTGTCTGCTTTTGGATTAGTTTGGTGATTGTGTTTCTTTGGAAACCATTAGAGATTAATATCTTTGTGAGGGTTTGTAATTCATTTTTCAGGTGGTCTTTGTCAGCTAGGCGTTTGGTTCTGGAGATGAGGGTCTTGGCTACAGAGTTGATCTGTGCAGGGTGGTGATGTGATTGTGCGTTTAGGTAGCGGTTTGTGTGTGTTTTTTTCCGGTAGATGGTGTGTCCTCCATAGTGAATTGTATTTTGGGGTGTAGGCTGTTGAGGTGTGTGAGGAAGTTGTGTAGTTTTTCTTTTCCGTGTGGCCAAATTACAAAAGTGTCATCCACATATCTAAGCCAAAGTTTGGGTTTGTGTTCCGATTTGTCTAGGGCATTCGTTTCAAAGTGTTCCATGAAAAGGTTTGCGATGACTGGTGAGAGTGGTGACCCCATAGGTGCTCCTTCTATTTGTTTGTACCTTTGTCCATTGTGAATGAAGTATGTGTTAGTTAGACAGTGGTTGGTTAGATCCAGGATGTATTTGGGGGGGTTGTATTTCTTCTGGATAGCTGTCAAGGTTTCTTTTATAGGCACTTGGGTGAAGAGGGATACGACATCAAAACTCACGAGTAGATCGCTGGGCTGTAGATTTTGTTTCTGGATCATCTCTACGAACTGGAATGAGTTTAGTACATGTGATTTGATAGATTCTGCATAGGGTTGTAATTTTTTTGCAAGAAACTTGGCAAGATTTTGTAGAGGTGAGCCTATGGAGCTGACTATGGGCCTGAGTGGTGTTCCTTCTTTGTGTATCTTGGGGAGGCCATAGAGCTTGGGGCATCTGGATGATTTTTCTCTGGGGATGATTTTTTGCTGGATTTCTTTGCTGATGGGAGAGGCTTTTATTTTGGATTTGGTGGTTTTTTCCAGGTAGGTGGTAGGATCTGTGTTTAGAAGTTTGTAAGCAGGGTCTTGGAGTAGGTTGGATAGCTTAGCCTGGTAGTCAGATGTATTCATTACCACTGTGGCGTTGCCTTTGTCTGCTGGGAGAATAATTATGTTGTTGTCTTTCTTCAAGTTGATGAGTGCTCTTATTTCTTATTTCTCTAAATTGCTTTTGGGTGGCTTATTGGAGCATAGGATATTGGTAACTTCGAGTCTGATTTTGTTGGCTTCATCTGCATTGATTTTGGTGAGTGAAGCTTCAACTCCACATATTATGTTTTCTGTGGGGATGTGTTTGGGGGTGACAGCAAAGTTAAATCCTTTGGAAAGGACCTTGGTTTCTGCTATGGTGAGGGTCCTGTTTGATATATTATGTACTGTTTTTTTAATGAATTGTTTAGGAGGGGGGTTGGGTTTCTGGTATTTTTCAAGTTTGCGGATTTTGTTGGTGTGTTTTTCTGTTTTGTGAGAGGTTTCTGTTTTGGCCATCCAGAAGGCTAGTTGTTTTAGCTTGTCCCAGAGTGCTGGGTGTATTTTGTTGCTAAGTTTGAGGTGAAGAGTGAATAGATCTTGTTAGATTCTCTGCACGGTGGAGAATGGAGGGAGTCCGAGCCAGGTTTACTCAAAACAACAGCCTTTATTAGCTAGGCAAGCTTACAGAAAAAGATAGGTTCAGTAAAAGAAAAGGTGCGGTAGACAGGGGCTCCCGCGCTTTGACAGCTCTTTATATTTGGAGCTGTCAAAGGGGGAGCCAATCAGGCTGCAGCAAGGGCCAGGCGCGCCGCAGCCAATCAGGCGCGTCTGTCAGTTGGCTGCCTTGCTACTGTCTGTTACCAAGGCTCCTAGAGGCAGCTTGGAAGATCTGCGGCCGGTCGTATCTCGAGACCGGTCGCAGGTCGAGGATATAACACCCCTTTCCCCCCTCGGTCTGCGCATGCTCGAGGAAATGTCTGTTCCGATGCACGAGCATGCGTAGTCTTGTAAGAAGGCGGGGCGGCGCCGGGAACGCCCAGACCGCCTCAGTTGCTGGTGAGACGTCGGAGAAGCAGGTTGCCCCTGTGCGAGCTCCTCCCTTCGGGGAGTGGAGCTCCAGGTGGTGACGTCATCGAGGCCTACCCACGGAGGCGGAGCCGTCGGAGCTGGTAAGTCGGGGCGAGGGGGCGCGGCGTTCGGAGCATAGTTTGCTGTATGCCGGTTGGTTGCGGCTGTGCAGGGCGGGTCCTTAGGGGCAAGGGCCCGCGCGTCCCCCTCGGCTTGAGACAGCTTGTGCAGCGTGTGCCGGAAGGCGGCGTCCAGTTCGGCCGGGCCTGAAGAAGCGAAGGCCCCGAGCGGTTTCTCAGGGGACGGTTTGAGTGGCCCAACCGGGGCAACGGGGAGGTGCGGCTCCGACGATGGGTCCGCAGGTGTGGGAAGGCGGCGCCTTAGTTGATCCAAGTGGCGCCGCCACTCGGACCCGTCCGGGAGGCTGACCCTGAAAGAGCAGGGACCCGTTAGCTCGGTCACCGTGGCCGGAACCCACTTAGTGTCCCCTGCATAGTGGCGGGCGTACACAGGGTCCCCGGGCAGGAAAAGGCGGGGAGGGGGGGCCCCCAGGTTGCAAGGCCGCACATCGTTGTAAGCCGGGTGCAGCCTGTCCAAGGTTGTCCGCAGGCGGCGACCCATCAAGAGCTCGGCGGGGCTTTTCCGTGTGGCTGGGCAAGGCGTGGAATGCTGACCCAACAGGTAAGCAGCCACCCTTGCGGGCCAGTCCCCTGTGGTCATCCGTCCCAGAGCCTCCTTGGCCGAGCGGACGGCCCGTTCAGCCCGACCATTGGAGGCCGGATGATAAGGGGCCACTGGCGCGTGGCGGACCCCCTGCGAGGCCAAGAACTCCTGGAAGGTGGCGGACTGAAACTGGGGCCCGTTGTCGGACACCACGATGTCCGGCAACCCGTGCGTCGCAAAGAGGCGGCGCAGGGCCCTGACCGTACTCCCGGCCGTAGTGGAAGCCATCAAGATGACCTCCACCCAACGGGAGTAGGCGTCCACGACCACCAGGAACGTCTGGCCTCGGAAGGGGCCCGCAAAGTCTATGTGGAGCCTGGACCAAGGGCTCCGGGGCAAGTCCCACTCCCTGGGTGGGGCAACCGGAGGGGCGGGGCGGGTGATCTGACAAGGGACACAACCCCCGACCCAGGCAGCCACCTCCGCATCCAAGCCAGGCCACCACACATAGCTGCGGGCGAGCGCCTTCATCCGGGCTATGCCGGGGTGGTCGGCGTGGAGCGTCCGGAGCACCCGGTGACGGAGGGGGGGGGGAACGATGACCCGATCCCCCCAGCACAAGCAGCCGCTGTGGAGCGAAAGCTCCGTCTGGCGTGCCTTGTACGGCCGAAAATCTTCGGCCACGCCGCCTTGAGGCCACCCTCGCAAGACCCAGGTGGAGACCTGGGACAAGACAGGGTCGGCCTTCGTCCGGGCGGCGACGTCCGAGGACGTCAAGGGCAGGCCTGAGTCTGCCACAGACAAGACGGACAGTGCCGGCACCGGCTCTTCGTCCGCCTTGGGGAGGGGGCACCGGCTCAGGGCATCGGCATGCCCCATAACAGATCTTTATTGGTTTGGTCTAATAGGAATCTTTTCATGTGGAGTTCATTTCTGATTAAGGCTAATTCAGTTCTTTTCAGGATCCTTTCAGTGGCTGAGGTTTTTGAGTGAAATTTTAGTTGGAAGCATGTGGGAATCAGGTTTTTATCTCGGCAGTTGCGTAGGAATGTGAGATCACATAAGATGGTGGCTCTTCGGACTTCGAGTTTTTCGTACGTCCTGGTTAGCCAGAAGGTTTCCTCCCCGTAGAGGTAGGATATTTGTTTTCGTAGGTTTTCACGGGTATAGGTATGTAGATTTTGGTTTATTCGGGTCTTTTCCCGTGTAAAATTAAAGGTGTTTTTGCAACGTTTCGATGGGATCACCCCCATCATCATCAGGCTTTGGCTTCTGCCTTTTGCAAATGAACTGCATTTGAAATGGCAGTTTTTCTGTAAGTGGAGGTGGGAGGGGTTGGAATGTTGGCTCTGCTACTTTTAAACCGATTGGTTGGCTGATTTGCCACATCCTGATTGGTAGCTGGAGTTTGTTGAGAGTGATTGATGATGGTGTCAGTGTTTGTGGCCGGGACTTGTTTAGTGGCTGGGACTCGTTTAGTGGCCAGGGTTTGTTTAGTGGCCGGGACTCGTTTAGTGGCCAGAGCTGGTTTCCAGATGTCTGGCAGGCGGGAGGCATCATCGTGTCTGTTCATATTTTGGGGATGTTTTTCTATTTCAATAGCTTCCATAATCATTCTCCTGTTGGAGTGTTCAGTCCTGGAGAGCAATTTGGTTTTTTCAAAGTCAATTTGATGACCTGTTGCTTGGAAGTGCTGGAAGAGGGAGGAAGTATTTACTTGTCTTTTAACAGAATTCTTATGCTCTGAGATACGTGCACTAATTCTCCTATTAGTTTGTCCAATGTATGTGGACGAGCAGACTTTGCATGGTATTTCATAGACTCCTTGGTTTTCTAGCTGGATTTTGTCTTTGGGGTTCCTTAAAATGTTGGCAATTTTTTGGTTAGTGTCGAAGGATGTCTTTATATTGTGTCCAAAAGCAGACACCCCCCAAGATCCAAAACACAGAACAAGACAATGGCATCGCTCTCCTCCCCTATATTAAAGGCACCACTGATAAAATCAGCAAAATTCTCCACAAACACAATATCAAGACATCCTTCGACACTAACCAAAAAATAGCTAACATTTTAAGGAACCCCAAAGACAAAATCCAGCTAGAAAACCAAGGAGTCTATGAAATACCATGCAAAGTCTGCTCGTCCACATACATTGGACAGACTAATAGGAGAATTAGTGCACGTATCTCAGAGCATAAGAATTCTGTTAAAAGACAAGTAAATACTTCTTCCCTCTTCCAGCACTTCCAAGCAACAGGTCATGAAATTGACTTTGAAAAAACAAAATTACTCTCCAGGACTGAACACTCCAACAGGAGAATGATTATGGAAGCTATTGAAATAGAAAAACATCCCCACAACATGAACAGACGCGATGATGCCTCCCGCCTGCCAGACATCTGGAAACCAGCTCTGGCCACTAAACGAGTCCCGGCCACTAAACGAGTCCCGGCCACTAAACAAGTCCCGGCCACTAAACAAGTCCCGGCCACTAAACAAGTCATGGCCACTAAACAAGTTCCAGCCACTAAACAAGTCCCGGCCACTAAACAAGTCCTGGCCACTAAACGAGTCCCGGCCACTAAACAAGTCCCGGCCACAAACACTGACACCAACATCAATCACTCTCAACAAATTTCATCTACTAATCAGGATGTGGCAAATCAGCCAACCAATCAGTTTAAAGTAGCAAAGCCAACATTCCAACCCCTCCCACCTCCACTTACAGAAAACTGCCATTTCAAATACAGCTCATTTGTAAGAAAGCCAAGGCCGAAGCCTGATGATGATGGGGGTGATCCCATCGAAACGTTGCAAAAACACCTTTAATTTTACACGGGAATAGACCCGAATAAACCTATATATATATATATATATATATATATATATATATATATATATATATATATATATATATATATATATATATATATATATATATATATATATATATATAGGGAGGGAGGGAGGGAGGGAGGGAGGGAGGGAGGGAGGGAGGGAGGGAGGGAGGGAGGGAGGGAGGGAGGGAGGGAGGGAGGGAGGGAGGGAGGGAGAGAGAGAGAGAGAGAGAGAGAGAGAGAGAGAGGTACTTCGCTTCACGAACTTAATTGGTGAAATGACTCTGGTCGCGATCCGAAATGGTCGTGAAGCGAGGCACAATTTCCCATAGGGTTCAATGTAAATCCGGTTAATCCCAAAGCCAGCAGCCCCGCGGCCAGCCACTCCGTTTCTCCGTCTTATTCGTCGGTCGCCTCTCGGGGTCCGGACCCGCCGCCGCCGCCGCGCTCCCCGCCGTTCCACCCTCACCAGCCCGCCGCGGGTCCGGACCCCGAGAGGCGACCGATGAATAAGACAGAGAAACGGAGTGGCTGGCCGCGGGCGGGGCGGCTTCCTGCCGGAGTCCGTTCCTCTCCCCGGCGCGGGCAGCTTACCTGTCGGAGCGGAGCGCGCGGCAGAGACAATAAAGCGACGGGGAGCGTCAATAAAGGCGAGAAGGGAAGGCAACCCACATTTCGGCATGCAAGTTGTGGGCAAAGTCGCGCCCCCGGGATCGGGACACCCCACCCCGGATTAACGCTTAGCCCGCCCAGTCATCCCCCCTTTTTTTTACCGATTACGTCCCCACCTCTCCACCCTCCAGCTTCTTTCCCTCTGTGAACACGAAGCCAAGGGAATCGATCAGATCCCAGGCCGGAGGAAGGATCGACTGGCGCCTAGAAAGCGACGGGGCCGGATCCCGTCCCTGGGACGGCGAGAGATGCTCGGCTCACGGGGCTCCGATCGGATCCACCCGCCTGCGCGCCTGGCGATCCAGCGCCCCCCACCCCACCCGGGAAAGCTGCTTCGGGCGCTTACCTGGAAGATGGGGTTGGCCAGCCCGTTCTTGCCGTAGGAGGGATGCTTGGACATGCTTGGGGGTTCCCCCGGGTGCCTCGGGAACCGGCCGCGTTCGCTGGCTTCTGCCCGATCAGCTTCCTGAGCGTGAGGCTGGAGGCGGCTCGGGGCGCTGCTGGTTGCCGAAGCGGCGGAATCCTTAAAGCGGCCGCGTCACGCTGTCCCCGCCAAGCGCTAGAGGGGCGGTGAAGCCGAGGCGCGTTCAGCAGGGAGAAACGGAGTGGCTCTGCCTTCGCTTCCACACACACACCGCGCGTCTGCTTCTCGGGATGCTTCCCAAAGCCAGCAGCCACGCGGCCAGCCACTCCGTTTCTCCGTCTTACTCATCGGTCGCCTCTTGGGGTCCGGACCCGCCGCCGCCGCCGCCGCGCCGCCGCCGCCGGGCTGGTGAGGGTGGAACGGAGTCAGGAAAGGGACGGGCGAAAGCTGCAGAGTCCGGCCGGGAAGGCAGCTCTTTCCCCCTCCCCGCCTTCGCTTCCCAGCCGGGCTCTGCAGCTTTCTCCCATCCCGAGAAGCAGGAGCGCCGAGTCAGGAAAGGGACGGGCGAAAGCTGCAAAGTCCGGCCGGGAAGGCAGCTCTTTCCCCCTCCCCGCCTTCGCTTCCCAGCCGGGCTCTGCAGCTTTCTCCCGTCCCGAGAAGCAGGAGCGCCGAGTCAGGAAAGGGACGGGCGAAAGCTGCAAAGTCCGGCCGGGAAGGCAGCTCTTTCCCCCTCCCCGCCTTCGCTTCCCAGCCGGGCTCTGCAGCTTTCTCCCGTCCCGAGAAGCAGGAGCGCCGAGTCAGGAAAGGGATGGGCGAAAGCTGCAGAGTACGGCCGGGAAGGCAGCTCTTTCTCCCTCCCCGCCTTCGCTTCCCAGCCGGGCTCTGCAGCTTTCTCCCGTCCCGAGAAGCAGGAGCGCCGAGTCAGGAAAGGGACGGGCGAAAGCTGCAAAGTCCAGCCGGGAAGGCAGCTCTTTCCCCCTCACTGCCTTCGCTTCCCAGCCGGGCTCTGCAGCTTTCTCCCGTCTTGAGAAGCAGGAGCGCCGAGTCAGGAAAGGGACGGGCGAAAGCTGCAGAGTCCGGCCGGGAAGGCAGCTCTTTGCCCCTCCCCGCCTTCGCTTCCCAGCCGGGCTCTGCAGCTTTCTCCCATCCCGAGAAGCAGGAGTGCCGAGTCAGGAAAGGGACGGGCGAAAGCTGCAGAGTCCGGCCAGGAAGGCAGCTCTTTCCCCCTCCCCGCCTTCGCTTCCCAGCCGGGCTCTGCAGCTTTCTCCCGTCCCGAGAAGCAGGAGCGCCGAATCAGGAAAGGGACGGGCGAAAGCTGCGGAGTCCGGCCGGGAAGGCAGCTCTTTCCCCCTCCCCCCCGGCTTCGCTTACACATACACACACGTCCCCGTCACTCACAACAACCGCGGCAGGGTACAGCCCGGAAAAGGTGCAGTGCGAACTCACAATTCGCCTGCGCCCTCAATGGAC
Source organism: Rhabdophis nuchalis (assembly GCA_039707465.1). Classification (NCBI taxonomy): domain Eukaryota; kingdom Metazoa; phylum Chordata; class Lepidosauria; order Squamata; family Natricidae; genus Rhabdophis; species Rhabdophis nuchalis. The sequence goes on along the minus strand of CM077647.1, from coordinate 174,348,935 downwards.
TGGCCGCCACACGGAGTTCGTGCAGCGAGGCGGAGTTTGTGCAGCGGAGCACATTTTTTGGAAAATTTCTGGTCGTGCTCCGAAATATATATATATATTTCGCAAGAAAACAAAGGCTCCACCATGATGATGATGGGTGTGATCCCATCAAAACATTGCAAAAACACCTTTAATTTTACACGGGAAAAGACCCTAATAAACAAGAACCTACATACCTATATCCGTGAAAATCTACGAAAACATATATATATATATATATATATATATATGTAATTGTTCCACAACACCCTGTTTGGGCCCCTATTAAGGGAGGAAAATATATATTATATATACATGTGTGTGCGTGTTACGTTTTTGAGCTGATCAATAAATAAGTCAGGGAGACTAGGATAGATCTATTTCAAACTTTTTAGCTCTTATCAGCTCTTACAATTTAGCTCTTATATATATCTGTGTGTGTGTGTGTGTGTGTGTGTGTGTGTGTGCGTGCGTGTGTGTGACAACACCCTGTTAAGCCCCAATTAAGGGAGGAAGCATACTGCTGTGACACAAGCATATACTTATTCTCCTGTCTCAGCTGATCAGGATAGAACCAGTTGGTCTAGAGGCAATTACAACTGCCTCACATGTAATACAGCCCCAGTTCGAATCCCAGTAAGGGTATGGCTAGCTGATGAGAGCTAAATAGCTCGAATTAGATCTATCCTAGTCTCCCTGATTTATTTATTGATCGGCTCAAAAACCTAACATATATGCCAGTTCCAACTGCCTCACATTCCATTACCTCAGTTCAAACTGGCAGATGTTCCACTCCTTTACTCAGGAGCAGCCTGGGGCTTCTTACAGTATTAAATATCAGAACGTCACCAAAATGTCTATGCCTTCTATCTATGAAACTGCTTCAGAACTCAAGGCAATGAGAGAGAGTTTCAATCACCAACCACCACTGAGACAATGGATTGTGAACCAAATTTCTCCTGCATAGTGTCCAAGCCCCAACTTCTTATACTGACCTCCTCAGTTCAGACAAAGCTGTTCTCTCTGCTGTAACATTAGTTAAAAGGAGAAGACTTTTCTTTCAGATGACAGGAAGTACAATGGATGCTTCAAAGTTATATCTTTTGGAGCCAGAGAGGTGAAGGAGGGAAAATTTATGCCAACATTCAAAGTGCAGGGTCAGGTCTACCACAGGATAGGGAGAATCATAGTGGGGCCTCAGCAATAGCCTTCATTTTTCCAGATATAATTTGTTGGTGATTATGACAATGAGAGGGACATCCATTGTGGAATCTACCTGGGCATTAATCCTCCATAACTGGCTAGCCAACTGTAAAAGTTGCTGCATGAACACAACAAGTATATTCTGGAACTTAAGGCTGCTGTTGATTCTGTTTCTGACAGCTACAAGGACTTCCAAGTGATGATTCTCACAGATAGGAAGCCTTCTAAAGAGCACTGAGGTCGTTTCAATGTCCCCACAACTAGAGAAGTGGTTGTTCTCATTGTCAGCCAGGATTTGTCAATTTGTAAAGCCCGATCATGTATCATAGTTTTGTAGCGAAGCATGGGTATCCAGCTAGTGATAGATAAAAATAAAAAATGTGTTTTCTGTATCTATTTTAGTTAGAACAGTAGAATGGTTTATAAGGGACTTTGGATGTCTTCTAGTCAAATGCCCTGCTCAAGGAGGGTATTTGCCCTATGTAATTTAGGCTGATTATTCTTGGAAATTTTAATAAAGTATAACAGTAAATCTATGCTTGATGGCAAGGAAATGTCATCCTTTTCTGTAGCTCACTATGCAGTTATAAATTTATATCACAATGTCATTGCACATGTTTTATCCTATAATCCTTCTCACTTGCCACATCATATTCATTTTATTTTAATTTACTTCATTTTACTTGATTTTTTTATTTAGGGTTGGTAGGAACTGCTGAGGTTTTTTAGTTAAACATCCTATGTGAGGAGAAGACCCTTCTCTTCGTTAAAATCTACAGTGTTGGAGCATCCATATTTCTGAAGAGAAGTTGTTCCACTAATTAAATGTTAATTATTCTCACCATCAGAAAATGTTTCCTCATTTCTACTTTGTTTATTATAATTGTTTCAACATACTGAAAACATTAAGATATTCTACATGATATCGTACATCAAACTGCTCATTTAAAAGAAGAAGTGTCCAATGAAGAGAGAATACCTGCCAAGCCTGCAGATTTAGAAGATCAGGTTTTTTATGCATCCTAGTTGTCTTCCTATTGAATCCTAACATGTACAGAGCTTGCAAAGCATGAGCCACAGCATAAACAGCATTGTAGATGCTGTAGCTTTGGCCAGTCATTTCCATTTCAAACACAGGTCCAGGAAGATTCTCTAGCTTTATCTCCCCAGTGCACTGCCTACTCTGTGTGTCCTGTAACTCTGGTTTTGGAAGTGAACAATCAAATGCATGTTCCCAAACGTCCTGCAGAAACCCATCTCTGTTGTCTGAAAGTGGATTTATGGTCTGAAGAAATTCCTTGAAACCTACAATGGCTGTTGAATGAATGGTGAAGGAAAGAGCCCCATGGAACATCTGGAGATCCCATGTGATTTGAATGCTTGAAAGTATGAAATCAATCTGTGCAGTCATGATCCAAACCTTTCTGAATAATGCAGTTTCCTTGCTTTCAGGATCTAACAGAAATGTGACAATTCTTAGCCACATAATTGCCCAGGATTCTCCATAGACGAGAAATGCATTGGCTTTGCTATTCATCAAATTAATGGAAATCATTGAGATTACTTGATGAGCTTCTGAAAAGTCTTCCAAGTCAACGTGATGAACAAGGCTTTCTATGAACGATATGCAGATTCTGTTCTCTGCTAGCAAGGGCAGCACTTTCTGTAAGAAATTTTCCCCATGGTTGTTATCAACAGCAAAAATCCCGATCCATGTCCACCCAAAATGGTGAAGCAGTTGGATAATCCCAATGTACTGATGTTCCTCTTTGGGGACCATGAAATAAAGTGAAGAGAGTCTATTGCTCTGAAATTTCTCTTGGGCTAATGAGCCATAGGTCAGCTTAAACAAAATAGAATAAAATTATTCAATTATTAAAATGAAGTTAACTTTTCTACTCTAGTTTTTTTTTACATTATAAAATATTTTTAATTCTTCTAAATATTAATATGGAAAGTCTTGGAATTACTTCAAACACATATAAGACATCAATTGTTTTGTAAGGGACAAAGAGTACTACATTCAAACCTTCCTTTAAATATGGAATGTCTTTGGAAACATGCAAAATATCTTAACACAAACCTAAGACAAATCTTTGATGTTCATTAATTGTTCAACAACAACAATAACAGCAACAACAACAACAAAATATAGATTTTTTTTCTCCTCAACCCCATCACAACTTACTTGTGGAATCTTGAAAAAAGCCTTAAGTTCACCTATATAAGATGATGTATCAAAATCCAATCCTCCAATGATAGCCATGAGATTCTTCTGGCTACCACATTTATAATTAGGAACAAATTTCTGGGATTTGAAAAGTAGGTCCAGAATGGAACGATAAGTCCTCTTTGCATTGAGGTAACTGTCATAGATGTGGAACCCTAGAGTGATATTAGGTAAGATCTGGGTGTCCCCATTGATCTCCTTCATAGCAAAGGCCAAGGCGAGGGCATGCTGGTAGAATTTGGTGATTATGCTGCAAAGGATTTAAATGTCCCAGTTGAAAAACTTAACTGACAATTCTCATATGGTTGCATAATTTCTTAAGAATAATAGTCATTTCTTCCTTTGATAGTACTAAAAACATAACATCCTTTCTAAAATTCTTAATAACAATCCCTGACGATATCACCTAATTGGTTTAATGAAATGTCTTCAAGAAAACAACCAAATGCAGGGAGCATCAAGGACCCCCCATTTCAACCCTGAGCTAAAATATTCTCCTTTATTAGTAATTTCTACAGAGTTGCAGTTTACTTTTTACACAGTATTTCAATGATTTGCAAGAAATACTGTATATCCTGCATCAAATACAAGCAGTGACTTTTTTCGAAGGACTATTTGTATTTTCAAAGAGATTTTCAGAATATGAACAGATACATCAGGTGTCATTCATTGATTATATGTATGTTTTGTGAGGATAGATAATGCCAAACCTCTTAAAAATTACCTCAGGAAACATTTAAATAGAGACTTCTTGATCTGAAATTTTGTACATTTCATGTGAAACTTTCAAAAATAATACAAAGAAAATTATTTCTTCTCTCCTAAACCAGATAGAGTTGAAAGAAACACAAGGTGTCGATTACATTAAAAATGCTACTCATATGCCCAAACAGCTTTGATTCATATAAAAGATTTTCAGACAATGATATATGAACAGATTTCACAGGCATAACTCATTTACTGTATGCATGTTTTATGAGATGAGATCATGCCTAACCTTTTAAAACATTACCTTAATCTCAGTATCTGTTCAACAAGATGGAGGTCTTTAAAAAATGTAAATAAGATTGTATCTTCTGCCAGAACCAGATAGAATTGAAAGACACAGATAAATAGATTACATAAAAGAACCTTACATTTTTGTACAAGCAACTTTTATTCATATAAGGAATTTTTGGACATCTGGGTAAGATTAGATAGCAAAGAAAAATTCTTACAGTGGGGTGTCATAAGGTGTTTTGGCAGGATGTTCGCTGAATTTCATTTCACGAAAGTGGTAAATGAGGTGAGACACCATCCCACCAATGATGAGGTCTCCAGGCTGGTACCACTCCTGTGGAACAAGGAAAGCATCACTCGAAGGGCAGTTCTGAGTAACTACTTTGTGCACCAAAAGCACCAGAAAAAACATATTGGTATTCTTGCTATTGTGAAAAAGTTTTGTCTTTCATCCTAGCCATATAATCCAATACTTCAACTAAAGATTAATGTAAGGTTTCTATCTGAGAAGTTGCCTGATGAGGAAATCTAACATTTTCCATTTGAAGATTCACAAGAGTGCAAGTCTTAAGTATCACAAGAATTTGAACAGATACTCTGCCAGAAGAGAATCAAGGGTATAATCTTGGAGCAATGAATTTGCCAGAGACATTCCTACCCCTTCTACTAAACACTCTGTGGTGGAAGATTTACCTCCAAGCAGATGCCTAGGTTGTTGTTGAAAATAATGCCCTTCCATGTAGCATTTGATGTTTTGGCCTAGCTATGAAAATATGGTGTTTCCTCTTGGAGATAATTATTTTGTTTTGATGAGATAATATGTAGCTGATGGTTCAGCTATTTTTTTAAACAAGCAATTGTCAATGGAAGTAATAGAAATGATGACTTCTGGTGAAGATGGCCAACTGAGGAGCTGAGGTGGTGCAGTGGTTAGAGTGCAGTACTGCAGGCTACTTCTGCTGAGTGCCATCTGACTATAATTTCTCAGTTCAAATTTCATCAGGTGACTCAGCCTTTCGTCCTTCCGAGGTGGCAAAAAGAGGACCCAGACTGTTGGGGACAATGTGCTGACTCTGTAAAGCCACTTAGAGAGGGCTTAAAGCAATGTAAGGTGATGTTAAAGGTTCCCCTCACACATATGTACTAGTCATTCCCGACTCTAGGAGGTGGTGCTCATCTCTGTTTCAAAGCCAAACAGCCAGCACTGTTCGAAGATGACTTTGTACCCCTGAGGCTGGTATGATGAAATGACAAAGGTGCACAGAACGCTGTCACTTTCCCTCCAAAGTGGTTACTTCATTTTTTTTTTTAAATGAGCAATTGCCAATGAATGTAATAAAAGTGATGGCTTCTGGTAAAGATGTCCAACTGACAATGTGCCCAGGGAGAGATCTCTGGGCCTCCCTGAAGGGTTTTTCTTTGGACTGAGACTTTTTCCACTTAAAAACAGAAGGAACTGGCATTCTTTTAGTTTCTATGCCTCTCCTGGGTTCGGGAGAATTATAGAAGCATCCCGCAAGATCCTCCATAAAGCAACAGTCTGCAAGTAACTTAGGAGCTCTCCTTCCAAGCAGCCTGTATGCCAAGAGCTGGAGGGGTGGGAAGCAATAACTCCATTGTTGAAAAAGCAGCTGTTTTGGAATTAATTTTTCAAATGTTTTATTTATTTATTTTATTTATTTATTTATTTATTATTTGTAAACAAGTACAAGGAAACAAGTATGAAAACACATGAAAAATGGCACAAATAATTGGAGACAATTAAGAAAAATATAGCCATCAACACATTTTTTTTTATTTGATTTTATTCATATTTGTATCCCGCCCTTCTCCACAGAGGACCCAGGGCGGCACACAGGAAATTAAAAAATATACAAAATACAAAAAAAATACATAATTTAAAATATATATTAAATTATCCCGATCCTATTCTAAAAATCGAATTATTAAAATACCCAATTTAAAACTTTCTAAGAGTCCCCATGGGAGGTTAGGCTAGTCCGGCTTGTTGGAAAAAGTATGTCTTTAGACATTGGCGGAAGAGGCGGAGGTCGGTGATGGTGCGTAATTCAGGGGGTAGGTCGTTCCAAAGGGCAGGGCCCGCCACAGAGAAGGCTCTTCCCCTGGGTGTCGCCAGTCGGCATTGTCCGGCCGACGGCACCCTGAGAAGGCCCTCTCTGTGGGAGCGTATCGGTCTAAGGGATGTATGGGGCAGGCATGTTTTCCACATAGTAGATTCCACATGCAGAATATATTAAGACTTTCCAAAAGGGATGTATGGGGCAGGAGGCGGTCTCGCATATAACTAGGCCCCGAGCCATGGAGCGCTTTAAAGATGGTTATCAGAACCTTGAAGCGCACCCGAAAGGCCACAGGAAGCCAATGCAGCTCGCGCAGGATCGGTGTTATATGGGAGCATCTGGTGGCTCCCGTAATTACCCGCGCGGCTGCGTTTTGGACTAGCTGTAGCTTTCGAGTGCACCTCAAGGGAAGCCCCATGTAGAAAGCATTACAGTAGTCGAGACGGGATGTCACGAGAGCTTGAGTGACTGTGCGAAGGGCAGCCCGGTCCAGTAAGGGGCGCAATTGGTGCATCAGGTGTACCTGATGAAACGCCCCCCTGGCCACGGCCGCCACATGGTCCTCCAAGGACAGCCGGGAATCCAGGAGGACACCCAAATTGCGCGCCCTCTCCACGGGGGCCAGTGTTTCGCCCCCAATGGCCAGAGTTGGAGTAATCTGGCTGAACCGGGGTGCCGGAAACCACAGCCACTCAGTCTTGGCAGGGTTGAGCTTGAGTTTGTTGCCACCCATCCAAACCCGTATGATATCCTTCAACACATAATATGGGTACGTATAAATGGGACAATGAACAGGGTCGGTAGGCATGCTGGTGTGCTTTTGCATGCAACCTTAGGGACCTCTTTTTTTGTTGTTAGTAATAGTTTTAATTATTTTTTCATAAACACAAATGGTACAAATTTCACCGAAAGCCACATCAGAGCACATCAAAAAGCCATCTTCCATTATGAGTTACCAATGTTTAAGAATCTATTAATTTATCGCTAATTTCTATAAGTTTCTTCAATAGTATCACTTATTTTTCATAACAGATTGTTACAATTCTAATATCTCGGTCTTTGTCCTTACTAATTATTTTAAAATTCTTTTATATATAAAGTATACCTATGTAGTGGCATTCTGTTTATATACAATAATACAATACAATAGCAGAGTTGGAAGGGACCTTGGAGGTCATCTAGTCCAACTCCCTGCCTAGGCAGGAAACCCTATACCATTTCAGACAAACGCTATCCAACATCTTCTTAAGACTTGCATTATTGGAGCATTCACAACTTCTGGAGACAAGCTGTTCCACTGATTAATTGTTCTAACTCAGGAAATTTCTCCTCAGTTCTAAGTTGCTTCTCTCCTTGATTACAATACAATAGCAGAGTTGGAAGGGACCTTGTAGGTCTTCTAGTCCAACCCCCTGCATGGGCAGGAATCTTATACCATTTCAGACAAATGGTATAAAACCAACAGAGAGAAGAAAAAAGAAAATATAAATTTAAAAATCAACAGTCCACTCTGAATTATATCCTCTAGGAAACATGCTAACTGGGCGTTCATAAATTCTGTGCATCTCTAAAATAGTTATTATTCATAAGTAATCTCATTTTATAATTTTTAAATCTGGAATTTTATCATATACCTTAATATCAATATCCTACAATTCCTAGCAAGTATTTCAATATCAGTTTCTTCTTTAAAAGTGTCTTTAAAATCTGACCATCTATTTAACATCCCTTATTTGCTCCCAACATATCAATATAAATTCCATATTACTAAAATATAAAGTATAAAATGTAAGACAAGCTTAAGCTTTACAAGTAGTTATTGACTAATTAATAATTCTTCAACAACATTCTATAACCATCTAAATATATAATTAATTGTTAATCATCTAAATATGACAGTTCTCATTATCAATCAGCATTAACTATCATTTTTCCATTATTCTTAATTTATTATGGATTAATTTTATTGTATCTATAATAATTAAATTAAATTAATCTCTTCTACTACTTGTGATCTCCATTGTTTTAATGACTTTTTCCCGAGTCTTTCATCAGCTTTTTTTTGGCAGTTTATTATCCAATATAACTGTCGAATCATAACGCTGTCCAGTTTCTGTCTTTGCATAATGTTTGTTTTTAAGTATCATGATTATTCCTGGGCGAGTTTTTCCTTTCTCTTCTCTTTTTCTTATCTTTTCTTCTCCTTAGAGATCAAGCTGGGGTTCAAATTCCTGGTGTTCTTTTGAAGTTTCGTCTATGTCTCCAGCATTTAATGGGTTAACATCATTATCCTTTTCTTCACTTGATCTTTTTCCTCTTTTTCCAATTGATCATTGTTTAATGTAGTTAATAGCTTTCTGAACATATTATTAATTCTTTTATTTATTTATTTTATTTCATTCAAGATTTGAATCATAAGTTCTTGATTTTCTTTAGAATCATATATGTATGTAGCCATGTTAGCAAATCCAAATCCAAGACACAAAGAGTTAAGTCTGATTGTCTTCCTATCCATTGACTTGTTACTTCAAAACATCAGAAAGCTTAACAGCTCCTAAATCTTCAGCAAGGATTCCCAGAGGCAATTACATTAGAATGCAACAGGGTAAATTAGAAATGTTTCAATGTTCTTAGTTAAAGGAGGAACAGAAACAGAAAAAAGGTAAAAGTATAGTCCTTAGTCACAGTTAATCCAGTCGCTTTCAGCACAAACGGAAATGGCTTTGCTCTTGTTTGTTCTCACGTTTCAGTCCGCCATTTCAAAAGATTCTATTAATAGGAGAAACCTCTCAGCTCAGTTAAATCCACCGCTCATTTCGAAATTCAAGACTTAAAAAAAGGGAAAAAAATATTTCTTAGCAAAGTATTTAAAAGCAAGATAGAATATCTTGTTGGATAGCCATTTGTCTGAAATGGTATAAGGTTCCTGCCTACGCAGGGGGTTGGACTAGAAGACCTACAAGGTCCCTTCCAACTCTGCTATTGTATTGTATTGTATCTTCCCAGTGTTACACTTTCCCTTTAAGAAATTCCTTTCCTCCAGAGCTCTTTTGCTGCCTTGTCCTCCCGCAGTGGGGGGGGGGGAATATACCTTTCTGTCGCCAGTTTTCCAGTCATCGTCCCTCCAAGACGGCTTAGAGGGGGCAACACAAGTTCAAACGGGGTCCCTGCTGCTTGGAGACCTCTGTTTGTGTTGGAGCGGTGGCTCCTCCATTCTCACCCCCTTAGGGACCTCTTAAGAAATGTGTAAGGTCAATGGTAGACAGCTTAAGGCAAAAGGTATGGGGGTTAGAGGAACTAACAACAGGATCAGGTAGTGTGCGCAACACATTTACTACTCTATTGCTGAAATTGTTTTTCCTGCAATCAAAATTAGAACAAATTACATTTAGTTTTTATCTATTGATAGCCCTTGTGTTATTGCAGTGAAGTAAAAGCAGCCATTAACATGTTTAGGTTTAGGTTTTATTAGTTTTTTATACCTCCCTTCTCCCGAAGGACTCAGGATGGTGTACAGCCCCCCCCAAAAAAACAGATGTATAAAAATTAAAAAAGTTTTTTAAAAACATATTAAACAATTTGGCCTAAAATTAAAAAACCAAGCAAACCCCGATTAAAATTAATAAAAATTAGTAATTTAAAATTCATTTTTATGCCAGCCCGGCTTGTTGGAAAAAAAAAAGGTTTTGAGAGCATGGTGGAAGGTGCGTAAGTCGGGGATAGTTCTTAATTCTGGGGGCAATTCATTACAGAGGACAGGTGCTCTCACAGAGAAGTCTCTCCCCCTGGGTGTCGCCAGTCGACATTGTTTAGCTGATGGCACCATGAGGAGACCCTCTCTATGGGAGCATACTGGCTGGTGGGAGGCTCTCAGTGGCAGAAGGCGATCTTGTAAGTATCCAGGTACTAAGCAATGGAGCACTTTAAAGATAGTAACCAACATGTTGAATCGCACCTGGAAAACCACTGGAAGCCAGTGCAGCTCACACAGGAGGGGTATTAATAATAAAATAATAATAATAATAAATTTTAATTTGTAGACCGCTCCCTCTCCCCGAGGGGACTCGGAGCGGTGCACAGGGAAGATAAAAAACAATAAATATACACACATAATTAAAAGCAAATTAAACATTATCCCTGTGCTAAAATTCCCAGTTAAAATTCACTAAATCCCCAGCTAAGTTTACTAAAAACCCCATAGATAGAGAGACTACCCTAGGCCGGCCAAGCAGAAAAGATATGTTTTTTAGTTTTAGACGGAAGGAGCGGAGGTCCGTGGTTGTTCTAATGTCGGGGGGAAGGTCGTTCCAGAGGGCTGGGCCCGCCACAGAGAGAGCCCTTCCCCTGGGCGTCGCCCGCTGACAAAGTCTAGTGGACGGCACCCGGAGAAGTCCCTCTCTGTGGGAGCGAATCGGCCGTGTGGATGTATGAGGCAGGATCCGATCCCGCAAATCTCCCGTATTACATGGGAGCGTCGCGTTGCCCCCATAATTATCCGTGCAGCCGCATTCTGGACCAGTTGGAGCCTCTGGGTGCTCTTCAAGGGGAGTCCCATGTAGACAGCACTGCAGTAGTCCAGACGGGAAGAGACAAGGGCATAAGTGACTGTGCGCAGGGTATCCCGATCTAGGAAGGAATGCAACTGGTAGATCAGGTGAACCGGATAAAAAGCCCCCCTGATGACAGCCATCATATGATCTTCCAAAGACAGCCATGCATCCAGGAGGACACCTAAGTTGCGAACCCTTCCTGTGGGGGCTAAGATCTCACTCCCCATAGCCAGTGATGGAACCAGCTGACTGTAACAGGAGGCTGGAAACCACAGACATTCGGTCTCTGAGGGGTTGAGCCTGAGCCTGTTCCTCCCCATCCAGATCTGCACGGCCTCCAGGCACTTGGACATCACGTCAAGGGCAACATTGGGGTGGTCTGGGGATGAAACGTACAGCTTTGTATCATCAGCGTACTGATGGAACTTTACCCAAAACCCCGGATGATCTCGCCCAGAGGCTTCACATAAATGTTGAACAGCAGGGGCAAGAGGACTGACCCCATGGGTACTCCACAAGTGAGGCACCTTGAGGATGACCTCTGCCCCCCTGCCAACACAAACTGTAAACGGTCAGAGAGGAAGGAGGAGAACCACCGAAGTACAGTGCCCCCCACCCCTAACCCCTCCAACCGCCACAGCATGATACCATGGTCGATGGTATCAAAAGACGCTGAGAGGTCTAATAGGATCAGGACAGAGGAACAACCCCAGTCCCAAGCCCTCCAGAGATCATCAACCAATACGACCAATGCCATTTCCATGCTGTACCCAGGCCTGAAACCTGACTGGTATGGATCAACATAGACAGCTTCATCCAAGTACTTGGGAAGCTGTTGCGCCACCACACTCTCAACAACCTTTGCCACAAAGCGAAGATTGGAGAATGGACGATAATTTGCCAAAAGCACTGGGTCCAGGGAAGGCTTCTTGAGGAACGGCCTCACCACCGCCTCTTTCAAAGTGGTGGGAAAGAAATCCTCTCTCAAAGAAGCATTGATAATACCCTGGAGCCAGCCTCGTATAACCTCCCGAGTGGCCAGTACCTACCTACCAGGTCCAATAAACCTGTGGCACACTAAGCTTACCCAAAATCCTGTCTACATCCTCGAGAGTCACAGGGTCAAACTCCTCCCAGATAACATTCTCAAGACCTGCCTCCATCACCCCATCTAGTCCTACACATTCAGAGTCCAGCCCTTCCTGAATCTGAGCGATTTTGTCTTGCAGGTATTGTTCAAAATCCTCAGCTTTACCCTGCAAGGGGTCCTCCCGTGCTTCCATATGTAAGAGGGAGTGGGTCACTGGGCGATTATCTGCAGATGCAATAAGAGCAGAAAAATAATTAAACTTTGCCGCTTTTATCACCTGTAGGTAGGTCTTGATATAAGACCTCACCAGTGTCCGATCAGATTCAGAATGGCTGGCTCTCCAACTGCTCTCAAGGCATCTTTTCTGGCACTTCATCTTCCTCAGCTCCTCAGAAAACCAAGGAGCCAACCGGGTTCAGCACTGGATCAGAGGCTGCAAAGGCACCATGCAGTCCAGAGCCCCAGCAGCTGAACTGTCCCATGTGGCCACCAGTTCTCCAGCTGAGTCGTGAGCCATAGCCTCAGGGAATGGCCCAAGCTCTGTCATGAACCTATCAGGGTCCATTAGGTGCCTGGGGCAAAACCACCTACTTGGTTCCGCCTCCCTGCAGGGGGGAGGGGTGTAGCAGATTGGAAGTCCACCCAAAGGAGCGAGTGATCTGACCATGACAAGGGTTCAATGGCTATATCCCCTCTTCCCAGATCCTTCAACCACTGACCAGAGATAAAAATTAAATCCAGGGTGTGTGTCCCGATGTGCATGGGGCCTTGAACTAATTGGGTCAGGTCCATGGCTGTCATGGAGGCCATGAACTCCCGAGGTGCCTCCGACGCTTCGCTGACAGATGGCAGGTTGAGATCCTCCATGACTATAAGCCTGGGGGTACTAAGGAACAGATCTCCTGCAGGTAAAGAATTATCGACCAATTTCATTGTTAAACTCGGATTATAAGTTATTTGCATCAATACTAGCAGAAAGGCTCAAAAAATACTTAAACAATTTTATACATCCAGATCAAAATGGATTTTTACCAAAGAGACAAATTAAAGATAACATGAGAATAATTTTGAATACGTTGGAATATTATGAAGCACATTCTGAAAAACAAATGGCTTTGATGTTTCTTGATGCACAAAAAGCCTTTGATAACGTGAATTGGAAGTTTATGTTGCAACAGCTAGAACAAATGAAATTTGGCCAAAACTTTATACATGTTATAAGTACTATATATCACAACCAAACAGCTAAGATAATAATAAATGGAGAACTTTCAGATAACATCCAGATAAAAAGAGGTACAAGACAAGGTTGCCCACTATCACCTTTACTTTTTGTATTAACGCTAGAAGTGTTAAATAGAAAGATAAGAGAAGACAAAGAAATAAAGGGAATGACAATTAGGAAAGAACAATATAAATTACAAGCTTTTGCAGACAACCTAGTTTTTATCCTCGAGGAACCACTTAAAACCGCGTCCAAACTGATAGGGAAAATTGAGGAATATGGAAAAATAACAGGTCTGAAAATAAATAAAGACAAAACACAAATATTGACAAAGAATATGACAAGAAGACAGAAAGAAGAATTAACAGGAATCTTGAAAATTCAAATTACAAATAAGCTTAAATATTTAGGAATCTACTTGACGTTGAGAAGGAGAATTACTCTAAACTCACACAACAAATAGAAGCAGATCTTACGAGATGACAGAATTTACAACTATCATTACTAGGGATAATAGCCACGATAAAGATGAATATTTTGCCTAAAGTATTATACTTATTCCAGACAATCCCAATTAGATTGGGCAAGGACTTTTTTGAAAAATTAAGGAAAATTATCTTAAAGTTAATATGGCAAGGGAAAAAAGCTAGAATAAAATTAAAAAATTTACAAGATACTAAAATAAGGGGAGGTATGGGATTGCCTGATTGGGAACTATACCACCAAGATGCAAATTTGATGTGGATTAAAGATTGGATTACACTAAGAAACACTAGATTATTAGAATTAGAGGGACATGATTTGCCATCAGGATGGCACGCAGCTCTATGGTATAGAAACACTAGGAAACATGGTATTTTCAGAAGGCACTACATAAGAGAATTTTTGATTGTAAACTGGGAGAAGATCAAGAAATTGCACTATTTTAAAATACCAGTCTGGGTATCAATTACTGAAGCATTCACTTACGCAATAATACACAAAAAGGAACGAACAACCAGATATTCGGATCTATTAAACTCAAGGGGTGATCTTAAAACTATTCAGGAACTAAAACAAGAAGGAATGGATATTAATTGGTATACATACACACAAATACATTCAAGATATAAGGAAGATCAAAAAAAGGAGGGGTTTATTACAAAATGACGGAATTAGACAAAATATTAACAGGCGTCGATGAAAAAATAATTTAAAAACTCTATGCCTACTTATTAGAGTTTAAACTCCAGGAAGAGCAAGTGAAAGAAACAATGATAACATGGGGGAAAAACATCGGGCATGGGATTGACTTAGATAAGTGGCAAAAATTGTGGACACAAAACTATAAAATGACGATGTCAACAGCCTACAAAGAGAACCTATATAAGATGTTCTACAGGTGGCACTTATCACCCTCAAGAATCGCAAAAATGAATAAGAACAAATCCCCCAAATGCTGGAAATGCCATCAGACGCCTGGTACTTACTACCATATGTGGTGGACCTGTTCGGAGGCCAAAAATTATTGGAGTATGATCCACACATGGTTGGAGAAAATAACAGAAAAACATATAGATTTTAAACCCGAACTCTTCCTGCTTGGACTTACATTAGAAATATTTGACAAAAATTTGAAATATCTAATTGTAAATATATTGACAGCCGCTAGAATCGTCTTTGCAAAAAATTGGAGAAATGACAAATTACCATCACAGCAAGAAGTTATTTATAAAATTATGGAATGTGCAGAGATGAGTAAATTAACGTTTGCAATTAGAGAGCAAGACAGCGAACAATTCTATGAAATTTGGAATAAATTTTATCAATGGCTGGAAAGAAGGGGGAACTAAGCAATATAACAATACACATTATATTATTATATAACTTGAAGAAATTTTTGTCTTTAGAAGGATACAATAATTTATTTTAGTACGATAAAATTACCTCTAGAAAACAATGGTATAACATGTGAAGATTTTCTGTTCTTATTCTGTTGGTCTTTTTTTTCTTTTTCTATTTAATATCTTGTTTATATATTCAAGACTTAGGGGATAAAGATTTATTTCATAAATGGAAATGTTAATTTATGATATAAAAGTGATATATATACAGATTAATATCTTTGTGAGATTAAGCACTGGCGTACAGAGCGTTTGTCTGGAACGACATGTTGTACAAAACACGAAATGAATGATGTTTCTTTTTATTTATTTTCAATAATAACAAATAAAAAACTTTTTCAAAAAAAAAAAGCCTGGGGGTACTAACTGCCACCCCAGCAATCACTTCGAGCAGCTCGGGCAGAGCCATTGCCACGCAGCTGGGAGCCAGGTACGTGGTCAGCAATCCCATCTGTATTGTATCTGTACAATTATATCTGTACAATTATATCTGTACAATTGTTTCTGTACAATTGTGTCTGTACAATTATTGTATCTGTATCCCGCGACCCCACTTCACAAGGAGGGACTCATATCCTACTGTCTGAGGTACAGTGGCCTCCCTCGGGCACAGATCCTCCTTTATAACGACCGCTACCCCACCCCACCCCTATCCTGAGCCCAAGCTGATGAAATGCATGGAAGCCTGGTGGGCACAATTCCATGAGGGGAACACCCTCCTCCTGGCCCAACCAGGTCTCTGTAATACCTGCCAGGTCCACTCTCCCCTCCTTCACAAGATCACAAATGAGGCGGGCTTTCTTTACCACGGACCTGGTGTTGCACAACATCAGATGCAGGCCCAGGTCCTGAGGATCTGGACAACCTGGAGGACGAGGGGAGCATTGGGTGCCAGAGTGCACAACCGCTCGAAGACAGCAGACTATGGAAAGATTCCACTACTGCTCTTAAAATATACAATACAATAGCAGAGTTGGAAGGGACCTTGTAGGTCTTCTAGTCCAACCCCCTGCGTGGGCAGGAACCTTATACCATTTCAGACAAATGGCTATCTAACATCTTTTTAAAGACTTCCAGGGTTGGGGCATTCACAACTTCTGGAGGCAAGCTGTTCCAGAGGTTAATTGACTTCCAGGGTTGGGGCAATGTAGGTTTATACTGGAAAGAATAAAAAATACAAAGAAGGAGGAGGTGGGGAAGGGGAGGGGAAGGAGGAGGTGGACGAGACGAAGAGGAGGAGGAGGGGGAGGGGGAAGGAGGAGGAGGAGGAGGAGGAGGAGGAAGAGGAGGAGATGATTGTGTGCAGACCCAGGTGTTCAGATATGTCACCTCTCCTGCAAGAGATGCATTGGCTGCCCAATTTCTTCTAGGTAAAAGTTGGGACCATGTTATTTGGAAGGACCATCTCATCCTAGTCACAACCACCTGACCCACCAGAGTGGGGAGGCAGGGAGAGTCTTCTCTCCTAAGAAACTCCATGTGGCAGGACTCAGAAGATGGCCCTGTGGTGGCTCCCTCTCTTTGGAACATCATCCCTATGGAGGTTAGATTGATACCCACTTTGATTGTCTTTTGCAAGCGCCTTTTGCCAATATGCCTTTGGAACTCAGAGTGGGATGGAGCCCATCAAGTTTTTTATCCAATGGATTGTTATCTCCAGAAATGGGTGGGGAGGAAGCTTTATTCTTTCTATTGCTTGCATTTTGGATTTTTTTTAAGAAGCCCAGAAAACCTGACAGCGAATGGGTGCCATATAAATTCTCACAAACAAATAGACAGACAAACAAACAAACAAACAAACAGAATAGAACAGAATAACGGAGTTTGAAGGGATTATAGAAGTCTTCTAGTCCAACCGCCTGCCTAGGCAGCAAACCCTACAACCATTTTGTTTTTCTTCCCTAAGTGTAGAACCTTACTTTTTTCACCATTGAATTTCATTTTCTTAGATAGCCCCCAATGTTCAAGTCTGTCAATATCCTCCTGCATCTTGATCCTATCTTCTGGAGTGTTGGCTATTCCTGCCACTTTGTTGTCATCTGCAAATTTGATGAGTTCCCTATCTATCCCCTTATCCATGTCATGGATGAAGATATTGAAGAGTACTGGGCCTAAAACAGAGCCTTAGGGGTACTCCACAGCACACTTCCCTCCATGTAAATGCAGTTCCATTGAGGATTATATGTTGAATATGGTTGATCAGCTAATTATGAATCCATACATTGTTGATGGTGTCTAACCCACATTTTTCTACTTTATTTAGTAATAGGTTATGGTCTACTTTATCGAATGCCTTATTGAAGTCCAAGTAAATTATATCAACAGTATTCTTCAGATCCACTAATTTTGTCACTTTGTCAAGTAACAAAGTAGATTATTAAACTCAAGGCAATGGTTAATGCAACTTTTGAAATATCAGTATTAATATTGTTATTGTTTCATTCATCAGCATTCTTTGACTGAAAATATGGATAAAACCTCCAAAGAAATTATTGACTTATTTGTCAGACCTTAGGTAAAAAAATATTCCCTCTTCTCTACTTAAACAATTCTGTTCATTTTATTTGGAAAATGGGAACCTTGTTCCATTGTAAGGAATGAATGTGAATTTCAATACTTGAGGCTGTTTTTAATTGCCAATGACTCTTAGATTCCTTTTATTAGCATATGCTCATTTAAATGAAGTTAAACCATCAGTTGAACTCCTTATTCTCTCAGCAAAAACAAAATAATTATCTCCCACGAGAATCAATATATGTGTTTTTTCAACTAAGCTAAAACCTCAAGGTCTGTGCATAAAGGTGTTTAAATTCAGCAACACTTAAGGTATCTATTTGGTTATAAAGTAACTCTTGAACCCCAGGGAGTTTGGCACAATGGGATAATAATGGCTCCATCAAACTCATTCTTACAATTTTCCTCCCTCCTTTCTTTTATTCCTGAACATCTGTTCAATCCTAGTGATAGTCAGATAGAAAACGATGGGATTTCTGATTAGGTGCATGGTCAGATATAAACCTTGGCTCAATCATTGAATAACCCACTAAAATACAAACTTCCATATGGAGAGGAGACACAAATATTTTCCCTATGACAAATGCCTGAAGATGTTGTTCCTTCTGATGCTCTTGGTGCAGAAAGCAGTTACTCTGAGCTGCCCTGCGAGCAATATTTTTCCTGTTCCCCATGAGTGGTACCAGCCTGGTGACCTCATTGTGGGTGGGATGGTGTCTCAGATGATTCACAATGTTTTTGAAATTGAATATAAAAAACTTCCTCCTCTAAAACTTTATGATATACCACTGTAAGGATTGTTTTATATTGTTTTAGTTGTTTCCTAGTATGATTTGATTGCTTATTAGTAACATATGGCTATCGTTAAGTGTTGTATCTTATGAGTCTTGATGAATGTATTTTTTTTCTTTTCATAACTCTTCTTTTAGGAACCAGAGACAAATTAATTTTGTGTCCAGTCACACTTGGCCAATAAAGAATTCTGTTCTGTTCCATTGTGTTCTATTTTTCTTTCCATTCATTTTCTAAACTGAGCTAGATATCCCAAAATTGCTTCTATGACTAATAGTTCTTTGAGAATAAATGCATGGCTTTTATATAAACTTACTCTTGCTTTCTTGTCTTTCAAACATATCTGAAAAACAAATCATTTTCTTCTCATTGTATTAAAGTCTTATTCACCAAATGCATGAAATTAAGGTGCAAGAAGTCTTTTGGAGAAAATTTTTGGGGAACATTTAGAGAGTATAATTATCCAGTCTATGCAGTCAAACCCTGCATTACTTACATATATTAAAATAGTGATACTTGCTGGCTGTATTCTATTTTGTAGACTACAAAATAGAAATACATGCCATATCTTCAAAAAAAAAATCACAACTTTGTGCAATACATATTTGTTGCAAATCATGGAAATGCTGTATGTGGCTGAAAACTATAGAACTTATTGAGTGTTTTACAAAGACTCTCATCTTCTCACTTACAACAGGGACAGAAATGGTTGTTGCTCATATATGAATGCTTTTACCATAATAGAGTGATCAACTTATTTTGTTCAATGGGGGGGGTGTTTAAACTATTTGCAGTGTAATAACCAAATTCTACCAGCACGTCCTCGCCTTGGCCTTTGCTGTGAAGGAGATCAATGAGGACTCCCAGATCTTACCTAACATCACTCTTGGGTTCCACATCTATGACAGTTACCACAACCCAAGGATGACCTATCGCACCACTCTGGACCTGCTTTTCAAATCCCAGGAATTTGTCCCAAACTACAAATGTGATAGCCAGAAGAATCTCATGGCCATCATTGGAGGGTTAGGTCCTGATACATCATCCTTTATGGCAGAAAGTATAAATATCTACAAAGTTCCACAGGTAGTTTTGGGTGGACTGAGAGAGAAAATTATTTTGTAATTAATAGTAGATACTAGTTGCTTGCCATTCCTTTCTCCAGGAATTCAATTAAATACACTTTTATCACCTCTCATCTTTTTTCCCCATACTCAAGGCAATCCAATTGAATCAAAATCTTTTATTACATGTGCTTTGACCGGAAACCAGCAATGGGTCACAACTCTTCTTGCTACAATTTGCTTGGTGTACGATAAAAGTAATTTAGTGGGTTTTTAAGCCATTGTTGAAGGATTGGTGCTGTAGGATTAATATTTTGCCATGTCATTTTGCAGGACTTCAATTTTGCTCTCTCTTTTTTCTCCTTTCTGCAATTCTACCCACAACTCAAGATGTTGGTTCAAAAAATGAGTCAAAAAAAATATCTAAATCCTTTATTAATTTAAATCACAAATTAAAGTACAAATTAATCTTATTGGAGAGGGTCACCTGATGTTTTGAATTGACCACGATCTATGGTGACATATGGAGGTGTGTGAAGAGGAGGATAGAAAAGGCTGGCTATCACATAGTACATAGAATAATAGAATTGGAACGGTCATTAGAGGTCTTCTTGTCCAATCTTGTCTGCAAGCAGGAGGCCCTATACCATTTCAGACAAATCACGTCCCAGTCTCTTTTGGAAAGCCTCCAGTGATGACATCTGAAGGCAAGTTGTTCCATTAGTTAATTGTTTTCATCATTAGGAAGTTTCTCCCTAGTTCTAGGTTGCTTCTTTCCTTGGCTAGTTTCCATCCATGGTTCTCATGTTGCCTTTTGATGCTTTGGAAAATAGTTTGACTCCCTCGTTTTTGTAGGAGCTCCTCAAATATTGGAACACTGCTATCATGTCTCATGGTTTTAGGGAGGATCTCCTTTCAGCCACTTCTTGAAATCAAAGCTATCAGTATTTTCACTGCTCCCCTCAACTCAGCTCCCAATTCCACCAAATTACCTGACAATAGGTGACAACTTCCCTTGCTATATCTTGGTTGGGTCTGGAAATAATAACTGAATGTAAAACTCAACTGATTTGGCTGGAAATTGTTGACGTACTGGGGCCAGTTGGTACTTTTGAAGATCTCTATAATAATTGCAGTAAATGAAGAGATGATAAATTCTATTCCTCCAAAAACTCATGGGCATAGTCTTCCATGTATAATTATTTTATTTTATCTGCTACAAATAAGGGAAGAAGGTAATCCAGTAAGTCTAGTTCTTAAGAAAGCTTTCCTTAGGCTGAGAAGAGCTCAAAAACTCAGATACTTTAGCAAGTTTCCAGATGTTCTAAGGGAATGAACATACTAGAACTCTGTATTAGGAAACTGAGTGTGGTTGTAATCTAGTTATATTTCAGATGAAAAATTATTATATCAAGGAATTATAATTGTTTCTCTTTTCCAGCAAATGTCATAATCTACATAGAATTGGACAAATGTTCCATGTACGGAGAGCTTCATTGAGTTTCTATCCCACAGTCTTCTTCATATTTTCACCATGTTTTTTATGAGTAACAAACTTCTCTTTTCTATTTGTTTAGTTGACTTATGGTTCCTTTGCCCAAGAAGACTTTCAGATTACTGAGTTATTTCCACTTTATTACATGGTCCCAAAAGAGGAGCATCAATATGGTGGAATTATACAGCTTCTTCTCTATTTTGGATGGACATGGATAGGAGTCTTTGCTTTTGAAAATAAGGAAGAGCGTTTTTTTCAGAAACTGCAGCCATTGCTTTCACAGAACGGGGTTTGTTTAGCTTTCACACAAAAAATTCCACAATATCTCAATTTGGAAAAAATGTCAGAATTGTTAAATTCAATCTCAGTTATTTCTAATAAATTGATGGATCCAAAAGTGAATGTTTTTCTTCTCCATGGAGAATCCATCACAATAGTGTGGCTCAGAACAATCATGTTTCTATGGGATCCTGAAAATAAAGAGAGTGCATTATTGAGGAAGGTTTGGATCTTGATGAGTCCAATTGATTTTATCCTGATGGGATTTCAAAGGAGATGGGATCTCCAGATGTTCCATGGGGCTCTTTCCTTTACGGTGCATTCCAGAGAAGTTCGAGGCTTTAAAGAATTTCTTCAAGTCATCCAACCTTCAAACCTTCCCAAAGATGGATTCCTTCAAGAGGTTTGGGCGGATTTATTCAATTGTTCATTTTCAAATACAGAATTGTCTTCATCTACGATTACTGAAACTTGTACTGGAGAGGAGAAGTTGGAGAATCTACCTGGTCCTCTGTTTGAATTTCAGATGACTGGCCAAAGTTACAGCATCTACAATGCTGTTTATGCAGTGGCGCATTCTTTGCACCAGGCTGTGAGCTCAAAATCCCAACCGAGAAAGATTAAAAAGGTTGAATTTCCAAATCTGCAGCCTTGGCAGGTAATCTTTCCTACATTTGCTTCTACCTCTTCCATGTAAAGATTGGCTACAATGGGGGACACAGGTGAACTCCTGGTGCATCTGGGTTTTTGTCTACAGACACCTTGATTGCACTTAAAATAGTTGTCAATCAGAAGTCCAGCATGGCACATACATGTGATCTGGGCTGAGGTTGGTTCTATCACCTATGGTGCTGTCTTGTAGCAATCATGTTTCACTACCATGAGAGCTTCAGTAGTTGGAATGCAGGTGAAGAGAGAAGTCACATCATAGGAAACCATAGAGGCCATCTATGTCAAAATTGAATAGCCCTCTCTCAACAGAGGGGGAGGTTGTAGTACACGTTGGTACCAATGATGTTGGGAAGGCAAAGCAATCAGTCCTGGAAACCAAATTCAGGTTGCTAGGAAGAAGATTGAAGTCCCGAACTTCCAAGGTAGCATTTTCAGAAGTGCTGCCTGTTCCTCGTGTAGGACCTACCAGGCAGGGAGGGATACAACATCATCTATCTCCAATCTACAACACAGTCCTTTCAACAGTTCCAAGAAGGCGCCACACCCATTTGGAGCACTCAGGTGACCCTCATGACTCAGATAAAGCTTCAGATAACCTTAATGACTTGCTGAAAGAATGCAAATGACCACTTTCTGCAAGAAGTATAAATCCTTCCCCGCCATCTAATCAGAGCTGAAGAAGCTTCTTGGATGAGAAGTGTAACACCTTCAAAGAAAAACCAGAAAGCCCTGTTGCCTCTTGAAAAACCAATGACCTGGATGACCGAGAATCTCCAGAGGCAATAAGTCTAAGTGCTATTGCTATCTAAAATTATCCTCAGCTAGTTCTCTAATGCACTTCCCTTTGGCTCATGAACATTTTAGAGTTGGGATGTACAGCATTCTCTCTCTATCAATATTCAAGAGGAATGGACCAAATCTCAGTCCTTTTCAACTGTGACCTCCACCCTTTGAAAGAACTCTATGTTCTTTCTCCCTCTCTATCTCCCTCTCTCCCTCTCCTCTCTCTCCAATTCTCTGTATCTCTGTATGTGTGTCTGTCTCTCTGTCAATTGAGTCTCAGAGGATGAAATATGGTTGAAGGAAATTTGTCAGGTTTCAGGATATCAAATACCTTTGTACTAATGAATAACAAACAATGTGGGATGAGTTTAGATATGGTCCAAATTTGATTATTTGGTTGTTTAAATAGTGAATATAAATTATATCTTATTTTATTTTATTTATTTATTTTATTAAATTTATACCCCGCCCTTCTCCAAACGGACCCAGGGCGGCGCACAAGGATGTTAAAACACATATAAAACATATAAAATTTTAAAAAACTTATTCTAATAGACCCTGCGCTAAAAACCGAATTTAAAAAACCCAAATTTAAAACTATCTAGGAGTCAGTAATGGGGGTTACGCTAGGCCGGCTAGATGGAATAGGTGTGTCTTCAGACACTTGCGGAAGAGGCGGAGGTCGGAGATGGTGCGGAGTTCAGGGGGTAGGTCGTTCCAAAGGGCAGGGCCCGCCACAGAGAAGGCTCTTCCCCTGGGTGTCGCCAGTCGGCATTGTCCAGCCGACGGCACCCTGAGGAGGCCCTCTCTGTGGGAGCGCCTCGGTCTGAGGGATGTATGGGGCAGGAGATGGTCTCGCATATAACTAGGCCCCGAGCCATGGAGCGCTTTAAAGATGGTCGTTAAAACCTTGAAGCGCACTCGAAAGACCACAGGGAGCCAGTGCAGCTCGCGCAGGATAGGTGTTATGTGGGAGTGTCTAGGCACTCCCGTAATCACCCGCGCGGCTGCGTTCTGGACTAGCTGCAGCTTTCGGGTGCACCTCAAGGGGAGCCCCATGTATCTGAATCAAGTTGTATGATATCAATACCTCATTCTGATTTTGATTTGTTACCTGCTGCTCTATTTTTCCTCTGTAAGTAACATTACATTATTTCTAGAACAGACCTGTGTCATTCTCTGAAATATAGATTATCTATATTGTAAGTGTACTTATTTGATATTTGTTAGAGCAATGGGAAGAATGACTAAGTGAAAATTCAAAATACTGGCAATTACTATCCTTTCAACTCTTTCTCCCTTTCATTCTTTTTCAAGTAGCTCCATTCATTTCTTCAAGGCATTTCTTTCAACAATACAGCTGGGGAGAGAATATTCCTGAATGAGAAAGGAGAAGCAACTGGTGAATTCGATATCACCAACTTGATCACTTTCCCAAATAGATCCTTTCAGAGAGTTAGAATTGGAGAGATGGATCCTCAAATTCCCAATGTGAAGGGATTAATCATTGACGAAGAGGTGATTGTCTGGCACCCAGCTTTTAACCAGGTGTGGATTCATTTAATCAACTATTCCTTGATTCCTTATGATCCCATATTGAACACAATCTCTTTAGAAATCTAATAAGTGTTTTTGAAAAAAATGACATATTCTGTACAAATATTGTAAACGATCAAGCATTCATCAAATTTACAAAATGACATTACAATTTAAATTCATATTTGGGTTGCATATCCATTTGAAATCACAGGAGTTGTAATCACATATATCTCTTTATCTACCCTGCCATTCTCCAAACACGTCCTTTGCACATCCTTATAATATCAACATTTTAATGGATAGAATAAATATGCAATAGCTCAATGGTTAAAGACACTGAGCTTGTCAGCTGGATAGCTGAGACCTGAGCATCATGCAATAGGGTGAGCTCCCATGCCTGCTTCAGCTCCTCCTCACTTAGGAATTCAAAAGCATGCAAATGTGAGTAGATTCATATGTACCACTTTGGTGGGAAGGTAACAATGCTCCTGGTGCCTTTGGCATATAGCCCCGTTGGCCACATGACCATGGAAAATATATTTGGGGGATTTGACAGGAGGTTTTCCAGCTGGACAGACCTGGGGGGTGTGAGCTCTGAAGAGCCTCATATGAATACTGTCTGACTAACTCTGGGGATCCTTTTTTTGGATCAGACCCCCCCCCCGGAGGGGGGGCAAAGAGGGGCAGCATCTCATCAGACCGAGAGGGAGGTAACAGATCCCTCGTAGGTCAGAGATTTGCCCTATGAATCGGAATCGGGGCAGCAGCCTGAAATATGGCTGACAAGATGCTGATTTCAAGTCAAAGCAAATGAACAGGAAGGTGAGGAAGAGACAAAAGACCAGTAAGAAAATTTATCTAACCCACAACCATAAATCAAACTTGGAAAAGGCAAAGAAGACTTGAGAGCATAAATAATATTGATGGTCAGAGCGGGATTTTTTCAAAAAGAAAGAAAGAAAGAAAAGGAAAACGGAGGGTTGAAACACCAGCCACCCCAAAAGCTATTTGTTTGAAACAATTTCAGAGAGAAAGGGAGAAAGCAGAGAAATGACAAACCCACTCAAATATAAACTCTAAATTTGGTTTTGGATTTGAAAGAGAAACCAAACATTCTGAAGGATTTACTTAATTTGAACTTCTTCCAACTAATGTATCTTAAGTAACTCCAAAAAATCAAGAAGAAGCACTTCTTCTCACTGATAACTGATAACCTAACCTTGACTGTGTGGGAAGTTTTAATCAACCAGATATCATAAATCAGAATTTGGAAAAGCAGGAAGCAAAAGAGAAATGTACCTGAATCTGGCTGTTTGAAAGTTTGTTCCAATTGATATATTTTGAGCAGCTGTAGTCGACTGGAGGTGGAAGGTGGCAAGGGAAAGGATAATAACAGAGTCAAGAACTGGGAAATATGAAGGGTTTCCCCCCCTCTTTCTTCCTATTTTTTCTTTGCAAAAGATTAAGATGGCCCCAGCTTCTCTTCCGGTTTCACAGAAGTTGAATTAACTGAATTTAAGGTGGACCAGAACCTCGAAATAAGACTTGTATAACTAACTGCAATTTCGGAACTGGACATTAAGGAAAAACAAAAGACCAAGATACAATACAATAAAATACAATAGCAGAGTTGGAAGGGACATTGGAGGTCTTCTACTCCAATGCTGCATAGCCCTTGCCTTCCACCCCACCACCTCGCCACTCAAACGCTGCCACCAGTGTCCCCCCCTCTTCCAAACTCCCCCCTCCCACAAGGCTGCTGCCAAGTCAGCGGCCCTCTCTCCTCTCTCTCTATGTAGGTAGGTAGAGAGAGAGAGAATACGGTGGGTAGGTAGGTAGGTAGGTAGAGTGATAGAGAGAGAGAGAGAAATATGGTAGGTAGGTAGCGGGATGGAGAGGGAGAAATACGGTAGGTAGGTAGGTAGATAGAGGGGGGAAGAAATACGGTAGGTAGGTAGGTAAGAGTAAGAGAGGGAGGCGAGGGAGAGGCAGAGAAGGAAGGGGGTTGCTGAGAGGGTCTATGAGGGGAAACTTTTTCATTTAACCAAACTTGACCACAGCAACACGTGGCGGGTACAGCTAGTTCAATAATACAATATGATGTTGGCTATATAATAGTATACATGTGATTATATGTTATGAACATGAAAAAATTAAAAAAATCTTTATAATAAAAAGAAAATATCTTTGGACAATGCTGGCTCCCTTGGCCAAGAAACAGAGATGAGCACTGTGTCCTAGAGTTGAACACAACTGAACAGGGAAACCTTTACTTATACATAAACCTGGACTAACCCTTTAGGAATTTATGTTTATCACCAGGTTATTCCATTTTCTCAGTGTAATGACCATTGCTTCCCTGGATACTGGAAGAAAGGGTTGGAAGGAAAACAATTCTGTTGCTACAACTGTGTTCCTTGCCCAGAAAGGAAGATTTCAAATCAAATAGGTAGATTAGACATTCCACTTGTCATTAGATAATCCTAAACAAACTGTAATAAACTACTTTAGTGTAGCAAATAGTTTTGTGAGTTTTGTGAGTTCTTCAAATATTCACTTCATTTCTTTTTTAAAAAATAATAATTTTTATTAGACATGTTGCGACATTTATACTGCATTTCCACTCTTTACAGCATCACAGTATTGATATAACTCATATTTACATTGCGGCTATTTCAATGTTCTTTCTTTCCAATTATATACATCACTATTCTATATATTGTATAATTATTCATATATGTACATAATTTTAATTTTAACCTGCATCAATATTTACAAATATTTACCTTTCCATTTTAATACACCTCTTAAATAAACTTTATGTATGGTCTTTACATCTATTTTCTAGCCAATTATACCATATGTTCCAAATCATATAATAATCTGTTTCTTCTGTATCTTTTCATTCCGTAGTTAACCTGTCCATCTCTGCACAATTGAGGAATCATTTCTATACTTGTAAATCACAATCTGTAGTTCTGAATATAAAGTTTGCCCATAGGACCCTAACCATAAACTCTTATTTCCATTCTCACAGATTACTTCTCTGTGTTTTGGAAAAATAGGAAAAGTCAAAATGGTCTAAATTTTAATAAATTTATTGTTTTTTCAAAAATATGGAATGTATAAAAACTTTCCTTGACATTTCTTTCAGATATGAATGACTGTTTTGAATGTCCAGAAGATCATTATCCAAATAAAGGGAAGAATGTATGTATCCTGAAACAGCTGGTCTTTCTAAGTTTTAAAGAAACCTTAGGAATTGGTTTAACCTCAGCAGCTCTTTGTTTCTTCTTCTTGACCTCTTGGGTACTTGGAACATTTATTAAGAACAAGGAGACTCCCATTGTCAAAGCCAACAACAGGTCCCTCACCTACACCCTCCTTGTCTCTCTTCTGCTCTGTTTTCTCTCCTCTTTGCTCTTCCTCAGCCGGCCTAGCAAAGTGACCTGCCTTCTCCGACAATCAATGTTTGGCATCACTTTTTCAGTGGCCATTTCTAGTGTCCTGGCCAAAACCATCACTGTGGTTGTGGCTTTCATGGCCACTAAACCTGGATCTCAGATGAGAAAATGGGTGGGGAAAAGATTGGCCTTTTCTATTGTCCTTTCCTGTTCTCTCTTCCAAGTATGTATTTGTGTTCTTTGGTTGTCAACATCTCCCCCATTCCCTGAGTTGGACATGCACTCAGAACTCCAAGAAATGATTTTACAATGCAATGAGGGGTCACCTTTTTTCCTCTACTGTGTCTTGGGCTACATGGGTATCTTGGCCATTGCCAGCTTTATTATGGCTTTCCTTGCCCGTAAATTACCTGACAGCTTTAATGAAGCCAGGTTCATCACCTTCAGCATGTTGGCCTTTTGTAGTGTGTGGATCTCCTTCTTTCCAGCCTATCGCAGCACAAAAGGAAAAGCCATGGTAGCTGTGGAGGTCTTCTCCATCTTGGCCTCCAGTGCTGCCTTACTGGGATGCATATTCCTGCCAAAATGCTACATCATTGTTTTGCGGCCTAACCTCAACCACAGGGAGCAACTCAGAAAGAGAAATTAGTACATCATGTGATATTTCTGGCTTTGAGAAATCGCTACACAAAAAAAGAGGAGGATTGTTTGCTATCTGTAGGATACATATAGAAATTATTAATTCTGACAAGAGAGGATTAATGGAGAAATTATCCTGCTCACTAAGATTTATTGTAGCTGCCAATTGCAAAAACAAAAAGCTCATCCTGCTGCATTTACAATCATTCTCCAATATTATTTAATTATACACCTTCTGTCTTTCAATACCACAAGACAGAAGGACATTGGAAATCCAGTTTTCTTGTTAGAAGATTAGAGATATTACAATACAATACAATACAATACAATAGCAGAGTTGGAAGGGACCTTGTAGGTCTTCTAGTCCAACCCCCTGCATGGGCAGGAACCTTATACCATTTCAGACAAATGGCTGTCTAACATCTTTTTAAAGACTTCCAGGGTTGGGGCATTCACAACTTCTGGAGGCAAGCTGTTCCAGAGGTTAATTGTTCTTACTGTTAGGAAATTTCTCCTTAGTTCTAAGTTGCTTCTCTCCTTGGTTAGTTTCCACCCATTGCTCCTTGTCCTGCCCCCAGGTGCCTTGGAGAAAAGTTTGACTCCCTCTTCTTTGTGGCACCCTCTGAGATATCGGTACACTGCTATCATGTCTCCCCTGGTCCTTCTCTTCATCAAAATAGACATACCCAGCTCCTGCAGCCGTTCTTCATATGTCTTAGTCTCCAGTCCTCTAATCATCTTGGTTGCTCTTCTTTGCACTCTTTCCACTCTTTCCACTCTTCCAATCAAATCATGTTCAATGTTTGCAGGTTTTTAAAATTTATTAATGTAGAAAATTTATATAACTGTCTACTTGCTCATAGTGACTCTAGGCACCTTATAAGCAATAAAACACAATATAGACAAAAATAAAAATTAAATATCATATCCACCCCCAGTGAAAAAATACAGTCAAATAAGCCATTTGTTGGGCTCCATCCCACTCAGTGTTTCCTAGGCCTTGTGGCAAAACTAGGCCATCAGGGCCTTATATAAGATTGTCAAAGTGGGGGACAGTCGTTTTTCTGAAGGGATTATGTTCCAGAGGGAGGGAGCCACCATGGAGAAGGCCCTTCTTCTGGATCCCACCAAGTGTACCTGCTCAGGGGACTTTGCCATTTTCATGATTTTTATATTTTTTATTTATATATGACTTCATAAATGTAGTAAAAAGGGAATTACATATTATAAAGATGTATTTAACACAGTATCAGAGGGATATTCCTTTTTAGATAGGTGTGGGGTCAGTGAAATGCGAATGTTATAGAGCCGTGATGGTGAAAGTATGGCAGGGGTGCCACAGGTGGCACAAGGAGTCATATTTTCTGGCATGCCAGCCATCAATTCCAGCACACATGCGCGCGCCAGCCATCTCACTTTTCACTTTTCCGGAGGGCTGAGGGAGGCCATTTTCACCTTCCCCATGCTTCAGGAAAGACTCCAGAGGCTGGGGAGGGTGAAAAACAGCCCAAATTGCCCAACTGGAAGTTCATTTCCAAACTTCCGGTTCAGCTATGGAGCTATTTTTTCATCCTCCCCAGCCTCCGGAGTCTTTCCTGAAGCATGGGCAGGGTGAAAAAACAGCCCCAATGGGTCAACTGCAAGTTTGGAAATGATCCATTTCCGGATTCCAGGGGATCGGGGGGAGGCCATTTTTGCCTTCCTCAGGCTTTAGAAAAGCCTCCGGAGCCTAGGGAGGTGTCATGTCTGCATGTGCAAAGGAGTCTCATGCCATCATATGCCAGTGGGCAGGGAGGATGGAATTGGTGTGGGCCCACATGCACAGTAGCACACGTGCACCATTTTGGCACACCATAAAAAAAAGTTTCACCATCACTGTTATAGAGTGACCCGCTCCGAGTCTGACTGGACACTGGTAAGGTCATATTTAAAGACCTACCTAGTGGCGATAAGAGCAGTGAAATGTAACTATTTCTCTGCTCTTATCGCATCTGCAGATAACCGGCCTACCACCCTGTTTAGGGTGACCCGCTCCCTTCTTCACCTGAGGACGCGGGATTCCCCCTTGCAGGGTCATACGGAGGAATTTGGGTGTTATCTGCATGATAAAATGGATCAGATTCAGGATGGGTTGGCCTCCGATTGGAGTAGTTCAGACGGGCTGACCGAGGCAGGTCTTGAGAATGCTATCTGGGAAGAGTTCGATCCTGTGACTCCTGAGGACATGGACAGGATGCTGGGGCGACTGAACGCCACCACATGTTTATTGGACCCGTGTCCCTCCTGGTTGGTACTGGCCTCCCGAGAGGTTACACGAGGCTGGCTCCAGGGAATTGTCAACGCTTCTTTGAGTGAGGGGTTTCTGCCAGTCGCCTTGAAAGAGGCAGTGGTGAAGCCCCTCCTCAAGAAGCCTTCCTTGGACCCGGCTGTGTTGGCCAACTACCGTCCTGTCTCCAACCTTCGATTTCTTGCGAAGGTTGTTGAAAGTGTGGTGTCGTGGCAGCTCTCTCAGCACCTGGATGAAGCTGTGTATCTGGACTCACGCCAGTCCGGCTTCCGGCCTGGGTACAGCACAGAGACGTCATTGGTCGCATTGGTGGTTGATCTCTGGATGATCTCTGGAGGGCCCAGGATAGGGGTTGTTCCTATATCCTGGTCCTGTTAGATCTCTCAGTGGCTTTTGATACCATCGACCATGGTATCATGCTGCGCCGTCTGGAGGGGCTGGGGGTGGGGGGCACCATTTTACGGTGGTTCTCCTCCTACCTCTCCAACCGGTTGCAATTTGTGTTGGCAGGAGGGCAGAGGTCGACATCAAGGTACCTCACTTGTGGGGTCCCACAGAGGTCGGTCCTCTCGCCCCTCCTGTTCAACATCTATATGAAGCCGTTGGGAGAGATCATCCGTGGTTTCGGGGTAGAGTTCCATCAGTACGCTGACGACACTCAGTTGTACATCTTTACCCCGGATCACCCCAAAGATGCCATGGAAGTGATGTCCCAGTGTCTGGAGGCCATGCGAGTCTGGATGGGGAGAAACAGGCTCCGACTCAACTCATCCAAGACCAAGTGGCTGTGGCTTCCGGCATCACAGTATAGCCAGTTGGTGCCATCGCTGGCTATTGGGGGCGAGTCATTGGCCCCTACAGAGAGGGCTCACTACCTGGACTCCTCCGGACAGATGTGGCCAGGGGGGCTTTTTATCAAGTTCGCCTGATACACCAGTTGCGCCCCTTTCTGGATCGTGATGCTTTAAGCACGGTCACTCAAGCCCTCGTTATCTCCCGCCTGGACTATTGCAATGCGCTCTACATGGGGCTTCCCTTGAGGTGCACCCGGAGGCTCCAGTTGGTTCAGAATGCAGCCGCGTGGGGGATTTTGGGAGCATCTAGGCGCTCCCATGTGACACCTCTCCTGCATGAGCTGCACTGGCTGCCTGTGGCTTTCCAGGTGCGCTTCAAGATATTAGTGACCATCTTCAAAACGCTTCATGGCAAGGGACCTGGCTATTTGCAAGACCTCCTCCTGCTACCAAACACCAACCACCGACCAGCGCGCTCCCACAGGGAGGGCCTCCTCAGGGTGCCATCGGCCAGGCAATGTTGGCTGGCGACCCCCAGGGGGAGAGCCTTCTCTGTGGCAGCCCCTGCCCTCTGGAATGTCCTACCCCCTGACCTACGGACGTCCACGGACCTGCACCTTTTCTGTCGGGCCTTGAAGACCTATTTATTTCGTGCGGCCAGCCTATCATAGTTTTAAACTGTTTTAGTAGAGGTTTTTAGCAGGGGTTTTAAGGACAGGCTAATTATGTAATATATTTTAATATATGTTATGTTTTGTATTATTGATTTTTATCGCTGCCTGTACACCGCCCTGAGTCCTGAAAGAGAGAAGAGCGATATACAAATCTAATAAATACTAAATACTATGTTGTTTTTTAATCATGCTCACTCTCTAGTCCTCCACCTATGTCCACTGTAACCTATTCTTTTAATAATACAAAATAATTAGTGAAGGGAAATGAAATGTATTCTTCCTTCTATCTCATCCTTTACTAGAAGCGTATGCAGGCCCATAAGCATCATAAAGAGTGATTTGACTGGATCTTTTCCTGTTTTAGTTTTACAGCTTTTGATTCTTTCAAATAATAGTTAGCGAATGTGCTAAGTCCTCAGACTTACTATCAAGCACTCCCATTGGCTAAAGGTTGCACTCAGTTTGGGCGGGAGAATTACAGGTTCTCTATTGGTTAATCGTCTGACAGCTGACTCTAGATGAGAGCTGTCAGATGGGTGGTTCTTTGTTACAGTTTGGTTCAGTTCGTATTAAACAGTTTAAAGCAGTTCCCTGCCTCCATGTTTTTACCTCAGAGAACAGTCTTGAGCACTGGTGACGAAGATGTCAAATGTTCCTGTGTTTGTCCCATTTGTCCCAGAGAGAGAGTCATGGGATGCTTTTATCGAGCATTTTGACTGTTTTATGATCGCAAGTGATCTTGGTGACATTTCCGAGGAGCGCAAGACTGTTTTTTTTCTGAGTGCCTGTGGGCTAGCTATGTTTTCTACTGCTAGAGCATTAGCAGCTCCAGCTCTTGCACATTCCCTGCCTTGGGATGTGTTGATGACTAGACTTAAATGACATTATGCCGCCTCACCATCCCGTTTTGCCAGACGCTACACATCTCAGTGGTGCTGTCAGAATGAGGGCGAGTCTGTGAGTGTCAGCCTTCGCTCTTCGCTTCTCCCTATGCTGCTTGGCTGTCATGGAAACGGGGAGGGTGGGGCTATAGGGGTCAATTATGAGAGCTGGTGGAAGATTGGTGGAAGATGTTACCGGCCGGTGTTATCTTTGGTTTAACGGTCTCACATTCCATGCTGATGATGGTGTTGGACGGACTGCCCACCTGATGTCGGAGACGAAAGTGCATTGGACACTGCTGGGGGGGGTTAGGGCTATTGGGGTGGGCTTAAGCTTTAATAATCATTCTTCGCGCCTAAACTAGTTACTTCCTGCTTCACCTTGGTTCCTTGATCTTCTGTATTCAGTAAAAGTAACCTTATTCATTCCAAACTATGTTTGAGTGTGGTCTTTCTTGAGTATTCGAAGAAAGGAGCCCTGACATTAAGCAGGAAGTCACTACAAATCATAACCTGATGTCGGAATCTGCCAAAGAGGAGTTGCCGGGCCCGACCATGGAAGAGGCCGCATCCAATATCGCAGTTCAAAAGGATGATTCGAGGTCAGTACTGGACTTTTTAGCAGGCCTAAACTTAGACCTGAAGGCCGAAGAATCATCTAAACCGCATCGCTGGTCAGAGGGAGTGGGGATGACGGGAGACATAGGCTCAGGGGTTACCACCACCAGATGCCGCCGCCCCCAACCACCCCCCTCCATATCGGAACTCCTAAGGGAAGAAAAGGATTTAAGGCAGATGGCCGATGATTTACTCCGTCAGGCAGACGATAAGAGGGAAACCCTGGATAAACTCTGGGGGGGAGGGCACTCTCTGGAAAGCGAATAGTTAAAACAAACGGAAGCGGCCGCTGCCCAAGAAACCAGAGGAGCAACCCCTCCCCCTCCTGCACAAACCCGCAGAGATTCACAGAGGGGAATTCGCCCCCCCACCCCTCGCCGACCTGCTAAACTCCCTCCCTTGGGCATTAAGTTTGATGGTAATCCAGATGATTTAGGACTTTTTCTGCTTCACATTAGTAATTTTGTTAAGCAGTACACGGATGACTTTGAAGATGACGTTAAGATTAGGATTGCCTCATTGGCTCTAGAAAACAAGGCTGCCAGATGGCTGGTTTCTCTGCATAATAGTCACTCACCCTTGTTGCGGGACTTTGAAAATTTTATGACTGCTCTTAGGAGACGTTTTGAAAACCCCCGAATTGAGAGAAAAGCTAGAATCAGGATGAGAGACCTGCGCCAGGGGGATATGTCTGTGCAGGAGTACACGCAAATTTTTCAAGAACTTTCTGTTTATATGGTGGGGTGGAGTGACAGAGCGTTAATGGATGTTTATACAGAAGGGCTGAACAAAGATATTTATCAAACATGCATGAACAGATACCGCCCTGATACCTTAGATCAGTGGTCGGCAAACCGCGGCTCGCGAGCCACGTGCGGCTCTTTAGCCCATCACGTGCGGCTCTTCCTCCGCCCAGCCAACACAGGCGGAGTCCATTTGCTGCCTCGGAGTCCTGCGACACACTGCCCCCGCCGCCCGAGGTTGCCTGGTGAGTGCATTGGGAAGGGCATGGCGGCCACTTGGCTGCTTCCCAGAGGCTTCGTTGGGGGGTGGGGGAAGGCGACCGATGGCCGGTGGATGAGCCATCTGCGAGGGAGGACTGCTGGCTGGGACGCACAGGAGCGCATCCCAGCCAGCATCGGAGCCACGAGGCTGCTTCTCCGAGGGTTCGTTTTTTGGGGGGGGGGAAGGAAATCGGCAGCCAGGGCGGACTGCTGGGCGCCACAGGAACCCAGCCAGCATCGGAGCCACGAGGCTGCTTCTCCGAGGGTTCGTTTTTTTGGGGGGGGAGAAGGAAATCGGCGGCCAGGGCGGACTGCTGGGCGCCACAGGAGCGCATCCCAGCCAGCATGAGAGCCACGAGGCTGCTTCTCCGAGGGTTCGTTTTTTTGGGGGGGGAGAAGGAAATCGGCGGCCAGGGCGGACTGCTGGGCGCCACAGGAGCGCATCCCAGCCAGCATGAGAGCCACGAGGCTGCTTCTCCGAGGGTTCGTTTTTTGGGGGGGGGAGAAGGAAATCGGCGGCCAGGGCGGACTGCTGGGCGCCACAGGAGCGCATCCCAGCCAGCATGAGAGCCACGAGGCTGCTTCTCCGAGGGTTCGTTTTTTGGGGGGGGGAGAAGGAAATCGGCGGCCAGGGCGGACTGCTGGGCGCCACAGGAGCGCATCCCAGCCAGCATGAGAGCCGCGAGGCTGCTTCTCCGAGGGTTCGTTTTTGGGGGGGAGAAGGAAATCGGCGGCCAGGGCGGACTGCTGGGCGCCACAGGAGCGCATCCCAGCCAGCATGAGAGCCACGAGGCTGCTTCTCCGAGGGTTCGTTTTTGGGGGGGGAGAAGGAAATCGGCGGCCAGGGCGGACTGCTGGGCGCCACAGGAGCGCATCCCAGCCAGCATGAGAGCCGCGAGGCTGCTTCTCCGAGGGTTCGTTTTTTGGGGGGGAGAAGGAAATCGGCGGCCAGGGCGGACTGCTGGGCGCCACAGGAGCGCATCCCAGCCAGCATGAGAGCCGCGAGGCTGCTTCTCCGAGGGTTCGTTTTTGGGGGGGAGAAGGAAATCGGCGGCCAGGGCGGACTGCTGGGCGCCACAGGAGCGCATCCCAGCCAGCATGAGAGCCGCGAGGCTGCTTCTCCGAGGGTTCGTTTTTGGGGGGGAGAAGGAAATCGGCGGCCAGGGCGGACTGCTGGGCGCCACAGGAGCGCATCCCAGCCAGCATGAGAGCCGCGAGGCTGCTTCTCCGAGGGTTCGTTTTTTGGGGGGGAGAAGGAAATCGGCGGCCAGGGCGGACTGCTGGGCGCCACAGGAGCGCATCCCAGCCAGCATGAGAGCCACGAGGCTGCTTCTCCGAGGGTTCGTTTTTTGGGGGGGGAAGGAAATCGGAGGCCGGTGGATGAGCCATTGGGATGGGTGAGCAGGGAGGAATGCTGGGCGCCCCAGAGTCTTTTCCCCGGAGCCGTTGGCGCCCCTTCCCGGCCCTGATGCCCTTGATGGCTACCAGGAGGAGGAGGAGGGTTTGGGCCGTGTGGGAGCCCAAAAACGTTCCCAGCTTCCTGAAATCTGAGAACAATTTAGGAAAGACCGAGGATAAAGCTGGCTGGAGATCCACGGCCCTCTTGCTCATGGAATTCACAAACTTGATGCTTCTTTCCTACCATAAGGGAAAGCAATAAACTTTTTATTACTTCTTTTCCTTATATCCAATAATAGTTGGCTTTGTTTTGTGGCCAATTTAATACTACTTTGCACCACCAAATTGGTGTCCTCAAATGATTTTTTTATTTTTCTGTTGGGAGCAGCCTGAACGTTAAGCAAATAAGAGGTTTTAAATTAAGTTTTCATTGCCTGCTCTCTAGTACAGGGGTCTGCAAAGTTGGTTGAGGAATTCTGGGAATTGAAGCCCACCAGTCTTAAAAGAGCCAACGGTTCAGACCCCTACTCTAGTAGTTTGCTGTAATTAATCTCTACTTGTTTTAATTACTGGGGTTAGAGCAGGATTTAAGAAGAGAGAAAGAAAACATATTTTCTTTTCTTGCAGCCTCCTGTGAACAGCTAATACACTGTGCTTGTGTGGCATTAAGCTTTGCTTCTGGGCCTTCTCCTCGCTAGGTAAGTGAGCCAGGAAGAATGACAGATGAATTATATTCTCTTGGTCTGCCACACTGCCCATAACTTTGATAATGTGTGAAGAAAGGAGCTTAAGAGAATTTTTCAGAAGCTTATTAGGCCCCCAAAGGCTTCTGTTGTAGTAACAACACTAAAGACACAGTAACAGTTAGGACCTTGGGGGGGGGGTAGATGGGCCTATGGATGCTAGACCCCTCCTGGTCAGTTTCTGGTTCCAGGGAAGCCAGAGGGGCTGCAGTTTTATTATTATAAAATGAAACTTTTTTTTTAGGTGCCCTGTTTTGAAATGGCTACAAAGAAAAAGCAAAGAAAAACAGAAGATGAAAACCGTGAATTTAAAGTTGAATGGACCGAGACTTTTGCGTTTATTCAAAACTTAAATGGCCTTCCGACCTGTCTTATTTGTCAGGAAAAATTGGCGCATAACAAGAGATCAAATTTGGAGAGACACTTTACAACCAAACACATGTCATTTAATGCTAAATATCCTGTTGGTGATGCAAGGAAGAAAGCAGTTGAGGAACTTCAGAAGAATAAAAAAAAAGCAAGTTCTGTATTTAATTACTGGATGCAATCTTCCAACAATGCTAATATTGCAAGTTTTGTGGTTAGTGAAGAGATTGCTAAGAGAGGAAAACCATATACAGACGGTGAATACATAAAAACCTGTTTTATAAATGCATCTGAAGAGCTATTTCGGGATTTTAAGAACAAGGCAGATATTCTAAAAAAAATTAAAGAGTTACCATTGTCTGCTAAAACAGTGAAAGATAGAGCAGTCAAAATGTCTTCAAATATAACCAACCAGCAAGTCGAAGATCTTAAATTGATTTCAGCTTTATCAATAGCAGTTGATGAATCTTGTGACATATGTGATACAGCACAAGTTTCACTTTTTGTAAGATTTATTTCATCTAAAGGTCCTAAAGAAGAACTTTTAGGATTATTACCACTCAAAGGTCAAACACGTGGAGAGGATATAGCAAATGCTGTAATTGAGTGCATGGGAAAACATCATATTCCACTTGATAAAATTGTCTCAATTTCAACAGATGGGGCAAAAAGTATGACTGGCGTAAGAAATGGGTTTGTCGCTATTTTGAAACAAAAAATTAATCACGAGATACTTACCTACCATTGCATCATCCATCAAGAAGCTCTTTGTGTGCAATCATTTCCAGAAGAAATTTGCAAAGTTATGGAATTGGTGATTAAGATTGTCAACTCCATTATAGCTAAAGCTCTTAATCATCGCCAATTTAAAGAATTTTTAGTTGAAATGGACAGTGAGTATGCAGATCTTCTGCTGTATAACAAAGTACGTTGGTTATCAAGAGGAAAAGTTTTGAAACGTTTCGCTTCCTTATTAACAGAAATTAAAGCATTTCTCCTTGAGAAAGGTATTCACTATCCAGAACTAACGAACGATC
Organism: Rhabdophis nuchalis; assembly: GCA_039707465.1. Taxonomy (NCBI): domain Eukaryota; kingdom Metazoa; phylum Chordata; class Lepidosauria; order Squamata; family Natricidae; genus Rhabdophis; species Rhabdophis nuchalis. The sequence continues at coordinate 174,310,673 of CM077647.1, read as the reverse complement.
AGTGGATCCAAAGATTTTATTTCATGGTAGATGTTACATCTCATCTAAATCAGCTTAATTATAAACTACAGGGGAAAGGAAATACAATTTTTTCGATGTTAGAAGAAGTTATTTCATTCGAAAACAAATTATCGCTTTTTGCTCAAGATTTTGAAAGAGAAACTTTGATTCACTTTCCAAGCCTGTTGAAACATCGTCAAGAAAATAATTCTGATATTGACACTTGCTATTTCAAAACAACACTTTTAAATATGAGGGAAGCTTTTCTCAACAGGTTTCGGGAATTCAGAAACAGCAAAGCAACGTTAGCCTTTGTTAAAAAACCTCTTAATGCTACTGTAACAGAATTAAAATTTTCTCCCTTTAATATTGACATTGGCAACTTTGAAATGCAATTGCTGGATTTAAAAAACAAAGAATTGTGGAGCTCAAAATTTGAACGTCTTTCTGCTGATATAGAAATATTGGAAAAAAACAAATGTGAACTTAGTTCACAGCACAAGTGGTCTGCTTTGAAAGACCTGGAGAAGGAAGATATGTTGATTTTTAACACCTGGAATAGTATTCCTGACTCATATGATCAACTGAAAAAGCTAGCGTTTGCTGTTCTTTCCATATTTGGGTCTACATATTTATGCGAACAATCATTTTCAAGCATGAACCTTATCAAGAGTAAATCGAGAAATCGTCTTATTGATGAGAACCTGGAATCGTGCCTAAAATTAAAAACAACAACATACAAACCTGACTTACCCAAACTTTCCAAGGAGATGCAAGGCCATTGTTCACATTAGTGTTTGTCAGTCATTGCCATTATTTAATTTTATGGATGTTGTAATGTAAATTGTAAAGAATTTAATTTTATCAATAAATAATATTGTTATTAAATATGATATCACGTTTTATTCAACACCTATAGTTTAACTAAGACTTAATAACAATGTACCTATCTATATTGTTTAAGTTTAAAAAATTTGGCTCTCGAAAGAAATTTCAATGGTCGTACTGTTGATATTTGGCTCTTTTGACTAATGAGTTTGCCGACCACTGCCTTAGATGATTGGTTTCAGCTGGCTGGGGATGTGGAGCTGGATCAGGCCCACTCTCAAACTCCAGTCCATTTTGAGAAGATAAAGCACTTTGAAAGCCCCGGGCCCCGACCCCCCGATAAAGATTCCCCCAAGCAAATGGGAGGACGTAGATCAACTTCAGCATGTCCTGGCCATTGTTTTCGCTGTGGGAAGGAGGGGCACTGGGCTAACAACTGCAGATCAAAACGGTCACCACGCCCACATTCTTCTACTGAAGCTAGAAAGCCTACTAAAACTCCGACCGTGCGCAGTAAGCCAGCAATGAGTGGAATGGAGCCGCTGGACCTCTCTTGTGATCAAAATAATCCGCAGCCCGATGATTGGGAGGACTCCGCCTCCTCTGACGAAAATTGGGTAAGTCCCCGCTCTGGGCCCCTTTATATTCCTTTAAGTCTTTTGGCTCCATCTAGCGGCCGTAATTGCAACGTACAGGCTCTAATTGACTCAGGCTGTTCTCGTTGTTTAATCAGTCATGAACTTGTTCAGACCATGGGTTTCCACTTGAAAAATTTAAAGGTGCCGATCGCATTCTGCCAAATGGATGGCTCTGTAGCAGGGGTAACTCCTGCATCTTATGTTACTGAACCCCTTCAGCTTTCTATTGGTGATACTCATAATGAAACCATTAATTTTATTATGGCACCTATTGCGGATAATGCTGTTATATTAGGGATTAACTGGCTACGTAAGTGGAATCCTCTAATTAACTGGAAAGAAGGATGGGTGCGAATCCCTGCATTACTACCAGAACATAACTCTGCAATCTTAAGTCACAATGATGAGACTCCCCTTAATTTAACTCCAATTAAGGAACCTGCGGGTTCCACTTTAGCCCTGCCTACACCTGAAATCATTCCAGGGGAAGACAAGATTCCTGAAGAATATTGGGATCTTAAAGACACTTTTAGCGAGAAGTCTTGTGATTCTCTTCCTCCTCATCGGGCTACTGATTGCTCGATCGATTTTCTCCCAGGTGTGCAACTACCTAAACCTCGCCTTTACTCTATGACACCACATGAAATGGATGAGCTGCACAAATTCATTGATAAGAATCTAAACTGAGGTTTCATTGAGCCCGCCAGGCCACGTGTGGCCGCACCGGTGATGTTTAGAGAAAAGAAGGATGGCACTCTCCGTTTGGTTCAAAACTACTCTTACCTGAATGCCATTTGCGAGCACAATGTCTACCCTCTCCCGCTTATGAAAGACATGCTAGCTCACCTAGCTACAGGCAAAAATTTTACTAAGCTTGATTTAAGGGAAGCTTACTATAGAGTAACAATTAAAGAGGGTGACGAATGGAAAACAGCTTTCAACTGCCCGCTAGGGTGTTTCCAGTTTAAGGTTCTACCTTTCGGTCTTCAGGGAGCTCCTTCTGTATTTATGCAACTGATCAATGAAGTTCTCCACGAGCACCTGTATAAGGGGGTGATCGTTTATCTTGATGACATAGTCGTGTACACGCAAACACGTGAGGAACATATTAAACTTGTCCGTTCCGTGTTGCAAAAACTCCGTGCTGCTGAACTTTATGCTAAGTTGTCGAAATGTGAGTTTCACCAGGAGAAGATTGATTACTTGGGTTATCGCATTTCGTCGGAGGGGATCGAAATGGATCCTGCAAAGGTAAAGGCTGTCACGGAGTGGGCGCCTCCCCGCACTCGTAAACAATTGCAAAGTTTTTTGGGTTTCGCCAACTTTTACCGACAATTTATTCCATCGTTCGCTAGCATTGCGTTGCCCATCACAAATCTACTCAAAACCAAGGGTGAAGGCAAACCTTGACCGGGGGCTCCTCTGAACTGGACCATGGAGTGCCAGGCCGCCTTTGAGAAGCTTAAACGTTTGTTTGCGGCTGAGCCTGTCCTAAAGCATCCCGACGTCGACTCCCTGTTCGTTGTTCAGGCTGACGCCAGCGATGTCGCCATAGGGGCTGTCCTGTTGCAGTTCAACCAACGGGGCCAGTTGCAACCGTGTGCTTACACTTCTCATAAATTATCCAACACTGAACGCAGATGGGCTATTTGGGAGAAAGAAGCATTTGCTGTCCGTTGGGCCCTCATGACTTGGCGTCATTTTCTTAAAGGAGCCCCTCATCCATTTGAGGTTTGGACGGACCATAAGAACCTGGAAGCTCTCACGTCATCTCGTAAATTGTCTCCAAAACAACTACGTTGGGCACATTACTTCCATCGTTTCAACTTCCATCTCAAATATATTCCTGGAGGAAAAAATTTCATGGCTGATGCACTCTCCAGGCTACCCCAATATGATGTTTCAAAAATTACAGTTGTGCAACCCGTAATGCCACTTACGCTGATAGCCTCTCCTGTTTCGACCAGGGGTCAGTCCGCTGTCCAAGCTGACCCACCCGTTGAACTGATTGCTAAGATTAAGTCAGAACTACTTACTGATGAATGGTATTCTGCACATTCCGGTGACTGCACTGTCAGGGACGATCTACCTTGGATTGGTTCGAAAATTTATGTCCCTGCTACCATACGGCCTTTTGTGTTGCAACGGGCACACGACTCACGATTGGCCGGACACTTCGGATTCGTTAAGACTATACATCTGGTTAAACGCCGATTTTGGTGGCCTTCTCTCAAGAGAGACGTTGAGTCCTATATCGCTAGTTGTCCTGTTTGTGCTGCTTCGAAACGTTCACCGGAAAAACCGCAGGGCCTCCTCCAATCTGTGGCGAAGCCGGAGGCTCCTTGGAAGGAAATTTCGATGGACTTTATTGTTGATCTTCCAAGCAGCCAGGGTTATACTGTCATTTGGGTGGTTACAGATCTTTTCTCCAAGCAAGTCCACTTTGTACCTTGTTCCAAAATTCCGTCTTCCAAATCATTGGCTAAGTTGTTCCTGAATCATATTTATCGTTTCCACGGAGTTCCTAAGCGTATCATTTCGGATAGAGGTACTCAATTTATTTTGAAATTTTGGAAGGAATTTTTAAAGTTGATAGGCTCCTCCCAGGGCTTAAGCTCCTCCTACCATCCGCAGACGAACGGTGCTTGTGAGAGGGCCAATTCTGTTTTGGAACAATACCTACGTTGTTTCATAAATTTTCAGCAGGACGATTGGGCTGACCTTCTGATACATGCCGAAGTGGCTTATAATAACTCTGTTCATTCAAGTACAAATATGACCCCTTTTAAAATCATCTATGGTCAGGACTTTGTGCCCATACCCGAGTTGCTTCACGAGTCGCCTGCAATTCCCTCCCTAGCTGATTGGTCCACTAAATTGTCTTCGGTATGGCCTGTCATAAAGAAAACTTTGGATGATGCACATCAATCGCATAAGTTATATGCTGATAAAAAGCGAGCGGCTCCTCCGGCTTACAAGGTTGGTGATAGAGTGTTCGTCTCTACTAAACATTTGGATAGCCCGCAAAAATGCAAGAAATTGGATCCTAAGTTTGTTGGCCCATTCACTATAACTAAAATAATCAGTTCGGTTTCCGTTCGTTTGGATCTACCTAAAACCTACCGTCGCTTATACCCAGTGTTCCATGTTCACCTGTTAAAGCCTGAACGCACTTCGCATCTTCGCAAACCTCATCCTGATGCACCTGCGCCACTGATGGTAGATGGTCACCAGCACTATGAAGTTCGTGACATCTTGGACTCCAGGGTCCATAGGAATAAGACTCAATTTCTAGTGATGTGGAAAGATTTTCCTCCTTCTCACAATGAATGGGTGGATAAAGAACATCTCAGAGCCCCGAAGCTTGTGCGCCAGTTTTATGCCAAATATCCACACAAACCATAACCCCTTCCCTCTCTCTTCTATGTTGTTTTGTCTTTTCTTGTCTGTTTTGCAGTAATAACTTCCCTACTTCTGAAGGAGGTCCGGAGGTCCTGCCTACTACTGGAGGAGGTCCGGATGTCAGCCTTCGCTCTTCGCTTTTCCCTATGCTGCTTGGCTGCCATGGAAACGGGGAGGGTGGGGCTATAGGGGTTAATTATGTGAGCTGGTGAAAGATTGGTGGAAGATGTTACCGGCCGGTGTTATCTGTGGCTTAACGGTCTCACATTCCATGCTGATGATGGTGTTGGACGGACTGCACACCTGATGTCGGAGACGAAAGTGCATTGGACACTGCTGGGGGGGGGTTAGGGCTATTGGGGTGGGCTTAAGCTTTAATAATCATTCTTCACGCCTAAACTAGTCACTTCCTGCTTTACCTTGGTCCGTTGTTCTTACGTATTCAGTAAAAGTAGCCTTATTCATTCCAAACTATGTCTAAGTGTGGTCTTTCAATAAATAAAATAGTAATAATAAAAAATAAGCTAAATTGTCATTTTAACTATCTCTTGTTGTGCAAGCTAGGACAATGTACTAAATAACTCCTGCCAATATATAACCCATAAGTTATGCAGTAGCTCCTTGATGATCAGAATTACAGATTAACAACAGAAACAATTTTTCTATATCTATTTTAGACAGAACAGTATAATTGAGTCATAAGGGACTTTGGAGGTCTTAGTCACACACCCTACACAAGCAGGAGACCCTATGCAATTTCAGACAAATTGCTACCCTTCTCTTCATTAAAATCTATAGTGTTGTAGCATCCAAATTTCTGAAGACAAATTGTCCCACTAATTAATTGTTAAGTGTTCTCACCATCAGGATATTTTCCCCTTATTTCTACTTTGTTTCTTATACTTGTTTCAACATACATGATATTGTACATCAAACTGCTCATTTAAAAGAAGTGTCCAATGAAGAGGGAATACCTGCCAAGCCTGCAAATTTGGAAGATCGGGTTTTTTATGCATCCTAGTTGTCTTCCTATTGAACCTCAACATGTACAGAGCTTGCAAAGCATGAGCCACAGCATAAACAGCATTGTAGATGCTGTAGCTTTGGCCAGTCATTTCCATTTCAAAGACAGGTCCAGGAAGATTCTCTAGCTTTATCTCCCCAGTGCACTGCCTACTCTGTGTGTCTTGTAACTCTGGTTTTGGAAGTGAACAATCAAATGCTTGTTCCCAAACGTCCTGCAGAAACCCATCTCTGTGGTCTGAAAGTGGATTTATGGTCTGAAGAAATTCCTTGAAACCTACAACAGCTGTTGAATGAATGGTGAAGGAAAGAGCCCCATGGAACATCTGGAGATCCCATGTGATTTGAATGCCTGAAAGTACAAAATCAATCTGTGCAGTCATGATCCACACCTTTCTCAATAATGCAGTTTCCTTGCTTTTAGGATCTAACAGAAATGTGACAATTCTTAGCCACATAATTGCCCAGGATTCTCCATAGACGAGAAATGCATTGGCTTTGCTATTCATCAAATTAATGGAAATCATTGAGATTATTTGATTAAGTTCTGGAAAGTTTTCCAAATCGACTTGTTGAGCAAGCCTTCCTATGAACGATGAGCAGATTCCGTTCTCTGCAAGCAAGGGCAGCATTTTCTGTAAGAAATTTTCTCCATGGTTGTTATCAACAGCAAAAATCCCGATCCACGTCCACCCAAAATAGTGAAGCAGTTGGATAATCCCAATGTACTGATGTTCCTCTTTGGGGACCATGAAATAAAGTGAAAAGAGTCTACTGATCTTAAATTTCTCTTGGGCTAATGAGCCATAGGTCATCTTAAACAAAATGGGATAAAATTATTCAATTATTAAAATGAAGCTAACTTTTCTATTCTAGTTTTTTTTTTGATAAAATATATCCAAGCAGCATTTGGGGGGGGGGGGGGGGGATTCTTCTAAATATTAATACGGAATGGAATGTCTTGGAATTGCTTCAAACATATATAATAGATCAATTCTTTTATTAGGGGCAAAGAGTACTACAATCAAACTTTCCTTTAGGTAACATGCAAAACATCTTAACACAAACCTAAGACAAATCTTTGATGTTTATTAATTGTTCCACAACAACAACATCAAAATATAGATTTTTCCCCCTCCACAGCTTACTTGTGGAATCTTAAAAAAAACCATAAGTTGAATCTTAGATTACTACAGCAGGCTTATGGGGCGTGCACCTCATTGGAGAAGGTGATTTATGACACAGACTAAGGCAAAGGAAGGAAGAAGGGTAAAGTTCAGCCATAATTTAAATGAGGTTAGATCTGAATACAATGAGGTATTGCTGCAATAGTGTTTCTAATAAATGACTGGTTTTCTTTTGAAACTTGGCTCAAGGCTCATGAAGTAATTAAGGCATCTTTTGGAAACCTGACAAATTACTTGGAATTACTTAAAACAGGCATTGTTTTAATAGGGGAAAAGGTTACTACATTCACATCCTCATTCGGGTATGGAATAATTCACTTCCCCTATTTAACAGTTTGGTAGAGTGCTTAATAGTAGACCTGAAGCCATGCACAACTGCTTAACACAAATGTAACCCTAATCTTTGATGGCCATTAAATATTCCATAACAACAAGAAGAAGATTAAGAATGTTTCTATTCAATCCAAACACAGCTTACTTGTGGAATCTTGAAGAATCCTATCATGTCAGCTATATAAAATGATGTATCAAAATCCAATCCTCCAATGATAGCCATGAGATTCTTCTGGTTATCGCATTTGTAGTTAGTGACAAATTCCTGGGATTTGAAAAGCAGGTCCAGAGTAGTGCGATAGGTCATCTTCGCATTCAGGTAGCTGTCATAGATGTGGAACCCGAGAGTGATATTAGGTAAGATCTGGGAGTCCCCATTGATCTCCTTCACAGCAAAGGCCAAGGCAAGGATGTGCTGGTAGAACTTTATTGTTACACTGCAAAGGATTTAAATATCCCAGTTGAAAAACTTAACTCACAATTCTCATAAGGCTGCATCTTTTCTCAAGAATAATAGTCATTTCTTTCTTTGATAGTACTAAAAACATAACATCCTTTCTAAAATTCTTAATAAAAATCCCTGATGATATCACCTAATTGGTTTAATGAAATGTCTTCAAGTAAACAACCAAATGGAGGGAGCATCAAGGACCCCCCATTTCAACCCTGAGCTAAAGTATTCTCCTTTATTAGTAATTTCTACAGAGTTGCAATTTACTTTTTACACAGTATTTCAATGATTTGCAAGAAATACTGTATATCCTGCATCAAATACAAGCAGTGATTTTTTCAAAGTACTATTTGTATTTTCAAAGAGATTTTCAGAATATGAACAGATACATCAGGTGTCTTTCATTTATTATATGTATGTTTTGTGAGGCTAGATAATGCCAAACCTCTTAAAAATTACCTCAGGAAACATTTAAATAGAGACTTCTTGATCTGAAATTTTGTACATTTCATGTGAAATTTTCAAAAATAATACAGTTGAAAGAAACAGAAGGTGTCAATTACATTAAAAATGCTACTCATATGCCCAAACAGGTTTGATTCATATAAAAGATTTTCAGACAATGATATATGAACAGATTTCACAGGCATAACTCATTTACTGTATGCATGTTTTATGAGGTGAGATCATGCCTCATCTTTTAAAAAATTACCTTAATCTCAGTATCTGTTCAACAAGATGGAGGTCTTTAAAAAATGTAAATAAGATTGTATCTTCTGCCAGAACCAGATAGAATTGAAAGACACAGATAAATAGATTACAAAAAAGAACCTTACATTTTTGTGCAAGCAACTTTTATTCATATAAGGGATTTTTGGACATCTGGGTAAGATTAGATAGCAAAGAAAAATTCTTACAGTGGGGTGCCATAAGGTGTTTTGGCAGGATGTTCACTGAATTTCATTTCACGAAAGTGGTAAATGAGGTGAGAAACCATCCCACCAATGATGAGGTCTCCAGGCTGGTACCACTCCTGTGGAACAAGGAAAGCATCACTCGAAGGGCAGCTCCGAGTAACTACTTTGTGCACCAAAAGCACCAGAAAAAACATATTGGTATTCTTGCTATTGTGAAAAAGTTTTGTCTTTCATCCTAGCCATATAATCCAATACTTCAACTAAAGATTAATGTAAGGTTTCTATCTGAGAATTTGCCTGATGAGGAAATCTAACATTTTCCATTTGAAGATTCACAAGAGTGCAAGTCTTAAGTATCACAAGAATTTGAACAGATACTCTGCCAGAAGAGAATCAAGGGTATAATCTTGGAGCAATGAATCTGCCAGAGACATTCCTACCCCTTCTACTAAACACTCTGTGGTGGAAGATTTACCTCCAAGCAGATGCCTAGGTTGTTGTTGAAAATAATGCCCTTCCATGTAGCATTTGATGTTTTGGCCTAGCTAAGAAAATATGGTGTTTCCTCTTGGAGATAATTATTTTGTTTTGATGAGATAATATGTAGCTGATGGTTCAGCTATTTTTTTAAACAAGCTATTGTCAATGGAAGTAATAGAAATGATGACTTCTGGTGAAGATGGCCAACTGAGGAGCTGAGGTGGTGCAGTGTTTAGAGTGCAGTACTGCAGGCTACTTCTGCTGAGTGCCATCTGACTATAATTTCGCAGTTCGAATTTCATCAGGTGACTCAGCCTTTCGTCCTTCCGAAGTGGCAAAAAGAGGACCCAGACTGTTGGGGACAATGTGCTGACTCTGTAAAGCCACTTAGAGAGGGCTTAAAGCAATGTAAGGTGATGTTAAAGGTTCCCCTCACACATATGTACTAGTCATTCCCGACTCTAGGAGGTGGTGCTCATCTCTGTTTCAAAGCCAAACAGCCAGCGCTGTTCGAAGATGACTTTGTACCCATGAGGCTGGTATGATGAAATGACAAAGGTGCACAGAACGCTGTCACTTTCCCTCCAAAGTGGTTACTTCATATATTTTTTTTAAATGAGCAATTGCCAATGAATGTAATAAAAGTGATGGCTTCTGGTAAAGATGTCCAACTGACAATGTGCCCAGGGAGAGATCTCTGGGCCTCCCTGAAGGGTTTTTCTTTGGACTGAGACTTTTTCCACTTAAAAACAGAAGGAACTGGCATTCTTTTAGTTTCTATGCCTCTCCTGGGTTCGGGAGAATTATAGAAGCATCCCGCAAGATCCTCCATAAAGCAACAGTCTGCAAGTAACTTAGGAGCTCTCCTTCCAAGCAGCCTGTATGCCAAGAGCTGGAGGGGTGGGAAGCAATAACTCCATTGTTGAAAAAGCAGCTGTTTTGGAATTAATTTTTCAAATGTTTTATTTATTTATTTTATTTATTTATTTATTATTTGTAAACAAGTACAAGGAAACAAGTATGAAAACACATGAAAAATGGCACAAATAATTGGAGACAATTAAGAAAAATATAGCCATCAACACATTTTTTTTATTTGATTTTATTCATATTTGTATCCCGCCCTTCTCCACAGAGGACCCAGGGCGGCACACAGGAAATTAAAAAATATACAAAATACAAAAAAAATACATAATTTAAAATATATATTAAATTATCCCGATCCTATTCTAAAAATCGAATTATTAAAATACCCAATTTAAAACTTTCTAAGAGTCCCCATGGGAGGTTAGGCTAGTCCGGCTTGTTGGAAAAAGTATGTCTTTAGACATTTGCGGAAGAGGCGGAGGTCGGTGATGGTGCGTAATTCAGGGGGTAGGTCGTTCCAAAGGGCAGGGCCCGCCACAGAGAAGGCTCTTCCCCTGGGTGTCGCCAGTCGGCATTGTCCGGCCGACGGCACCCTGAGAAGGCCCTCTCTGTGGGAGCGTATCGGTCTAAGGGATGTATGGGGCAGGCATGTTTTCCACATAGTAGATTCCACATGCAGAATATATTAAGACTTTCCAAAAGGGATGTATGGGGCAGGAGGCGGTCTCGCATATAACTAGGCCCCGAGCCATGGAGCGCTTTAAAGATGGTTATCAGAACCTTGAAGCGCACCCGAAAGGCCACAGGAAGCCAATGCAGCTCGCGCAGGATCGGTGTTATATGGGAGCATCTGGTGGCTCCCGTAATTACCCGCGCGGCTGCGTTTTGGACTAGCTGTAGCTTTCGAGTGCACCTCAAGGGAAGCCCCATGTAGAAAGCATTACAGTAGTCGAGACGGGATGTCACGAGAGCTTGAGTGACTGTGCGAAGGGCAGCCCGGTCCAGTAAGGGGCGCAATTGGTGCATCAGGTGTACCTGATGAAACGCCCCCCTGGCCACGGCCGCCACATGGTCCTCCAAGGACAGCCGGGAATCCAGGAGGACACCCAAATTGCGCGCCCTCTCCACGGGGGCCAGTGTTTCGCCCCCAATGGCCAGAGTTGGAGTAATCTGGCTGAACCGGGGTGCCGGAAACCACAGCCACTCAGTCTTGGCAGGGTTGAGCTTGAGTTTGTTGCCACCCATCCAAACCCGTATGATAGCCTTCAACACATAATATGGGTACGTATAAATGGGACAATGAACAGGGTCGGTAGGCATGCTGGTGTGCTTTTGCATGCAACCTTAGGGACCTCTTTTTTTGTTGTTAGTAATAGTTTTAATTATTTTTTCATAAACACAAATGGTACAAATTTCACCGAAAGCCACATCAGAGCACATCAAAAAGCCATCTTCCATTATGAGTTACCAATTTTTAAGAATCTATTAATTTATCGCTAATTTCTATAAGTTTCTTCAATAGTATCACTTATTTTTCATAACAGATTGTTACAATTCTAATATCTCGGTCTTTGTCCTTACTAATTATTTTAAAATTCTTTTATATATAAAGTATACCTATGTAGTGGCATTCTGTTTATAAAACCAACAGAGAGAAGAAAAAAGAAAATATAAATTTAAAAATCAACAGTCCACTCTGAATTATATCCTCTAGGAAACATGCTAACTGGGCGTTCATAAATTCTGTGCATCTCTAAAATAGTTATTATTCATAAGTAATCTCATTTTATAATTTTTAAATCTGGAATTTTATCATATACCTTAATATCAATATCCTACAATTCCTAGCAAGTATTTCAATATCAGTTTCTTCTTTAAAAGTGTCTTTAAAATCTGACCATCTATTTAACATCCCTTATTTGCTCCCAACATATCAATATAAATTCCATATTACTAAAATATAAAGTATAAAATGTAAGACAAGCTTAAGCTTTACAAGTAGTTATTGACTAATTAATAATTCTTCAACAACATTCTATAACCATCTAAATATATAATTAATTGTTAATCATCTAAATATGACAGTTCTCATTATCAATCAGCATTAACTATCATTTTTCCATTATTCTTAATTTATTATGGATTAATTTTATTGTATCTATAATAATTAAATTAAATTAATCTCTTCTACTACTTGTGATCTCCATTGTTTTAATGACTTTTTCCCGAGTCTTTCATCAGCTTTTTTTTGGCAGTTTATTATCCAATATAACTGTCGAATCATAACGCTGTCCAGTTTCTGTCTTTGCATAATGTTTGTTTTTAAGTATCATGATTATTCCTGGGCGAGTTTTTCCTTTCTCTTCTCTTTTTCTTATCTTTTCTTCTCCTTAGAGATCAAGCTGGGGTTCAAATTCCTGGTGTTCTTTTGAAGTTTCGTCTATGTCTCCAGCATTTAATGGGTTAACATCATTATCCTTTTCTTCACTTGATCTTTTTCCTCTTTTTCCAATTGATCATTGTTTAATGTAGTTAATAGCTTTCTGAACATATTATTAATTCTTTTATTTATTTATTTTATTTCATTCAAGATTTGAATCATAAGTTCTTGATTTTCTTTAGAATCATATATGTATGTAGCCATGTTAGCAAATCCAAATCCAAGACACAAAGAGTTAAGTCTGATTGTCTTCCTATCCATTGACTTGTTACTTCAAAACATCAGAAAGCTTAACAGCTCCTAAATCTTCAGCAAGGATTCCCAGAGGCAATTACATTAGAATGCAACAGATTAGAAATGTTTCAATGTTCTTAGTTAAAGGAGGAACAGAAACAGAAAAAAGGTAAAAGTATAGTCCTTAGTCACAGTTAATCCAGTCGCTTTCAGCACAAACGGAAGTGGCTTTGCTCTTGTTTGTTCTCACGTTTCAGTCCGCCATTTCAAAAGATTCTATTAATAGGAGAAACCTCTCAGCTCAGTTAAATCCACCGCTCATTTCGAAATTCAAGACTTAAAAAAAGGGAAAAAAATATTTCTTAGCAAAGTATTTAAAAGCAAGATAGAATATCTTGTTGGATAGCCATTTGTCTGAAATGGTATAAGGTTCCTGCCTACGCAGGGGGTTGGACTAGAAGACCTACAAGGTCCCTTCCAACTCTGCTATTGTATTGTATTGTATCTTCCCAGTGTTACACTTTCCCTTTAAGAAATTCCTTTCCTCCAGAGCTCTTTTGCTGCCTTGTCCTCCCGCAGTGGGAGGGGGGGGGAATATACCTTTCTGTCGCCAGTTTTCCAGTCATCGTCCCTCCAAGACGGCTTAGAGGGGGCAACACAAGTTCAAACGGGGTCCCTGCTGCTTGGAGACCTCCGTTTGTGTTGGAGCGGTGGCTCCTCCATTCTCACCCCCTTAGGGACCTCTTAAGAAATGTGTAAGGTCAATGGTAGACAGCTTAAGGCAAAAGGTATGGGGGTTAGAGGAACTAACAACAGGATCAGGTAGTGTGCGCAACACATTTACTACTCTATTGCTGAAATTGTTTTTCCTGCAATCAAAATTAGAACAAATTACATTTAGTTTTTATCTATTGATAGCCCTTGTGTTATTGCAGTGAAGTAAAAGCAGCCATTAACATGTTTAGGTTTAGGTTTTATTAGTTTTTTATACCTCCCTTCTCCCGAAGGACTCAGGATGGTGTACAGCCCCCCCCAAAAAAACAGATGTATAAAAATTAAAAAAGTTTTTTAAAAACATATTAAACAATTTGGCCTAAAATTAAAAAACCAAGCAAACCCCGATTAAAATTAATAAAAATTAGTAATTTAAAATTCATTTTTATGCCAGCCCGGCTTGTTGGAAAAAAAAAAGGTTTTGAGAGCATGGTGGAAGGTGCGTAAGTCGGGGATAGTTCTTAATTCTGGGGGCAATTCATTACAGAGGACAGGTGCTCTCACAGAGAAGTCTCTCCCCCTGGGTGTCGCCAGTCGACATTGTTTAGCTGATGGCACCATGAGGAGACCCTCTCTATGGGAGCATACTGGCTGGTGGGAGGCTCTCAGTGGCAGAAGGCGATCTTGTAAGTATCCAGGTACTAAGCAATGGAGCACTTTAAAGATAGTAACCAACATGTTGAATCGCACCTGGAAAACCACTGGAAGCCAGTGCAGCTCACACAGGAGGGGTATTAATAATAAAATAATAATAATAATAAATTTTAATTTGTAGACCGCTCCCTCTCCCCGAGGGGACTCGGAGCGGTGCACAGGGAAGATAAAAAACAATAAATATACACACATAATTAAAAGCAAATTAAACATTATCCCTGTGCTAAAATTCCCAGTTAAAATTCACTAAATCCCCAGCTAAGTTTACTAAAAACCCCATAGATAGAGAGACTACCCTAGGCCGGCCAAGCAGAAAAGATATGTTTTTAGTTTTAGACGGAAGGAGCGGAGGTCCGTGGTTGTTCTAATGTCGGGGGGAAGGTCGTTCCAGAGGGCTGGGCCCGCCACAGAGAGAGCCCTTCCCCTGGGCATCGCCCGCTGACAAAGTCTAGTGGACGGCACCCGGAGAAGTCCCTCTCTGTGGGAGCGAATCGGCCGTGTGGATGTATGAGGCAGGATCCGATCCCGCAAATCTCCCGTATTACATGGGAGCGTCGCGTTGCCCCCATAATTATCCGTGCAGCCGCATTCTGGACCAGTTGGAGCCTCTGGGTGCTCTTCAAGGGGAGTCCCATGTAGACAGCACTGCAGTAGTCCAGACGGGAAGAGACAAGGGCATAAGTGACTGTGCGCAGGGTATCCCGATCTAGGAAGGAATGCAACTGGTAGATCAGGTGAACCGGATAAAAAGCCCCCCTGATGACAGCCATCATATGATCTTCCAAAGACAGCCATGCATCCAGGAGGACACCTAAGTTGCGAACCCTTCCTGTGGGGGCTAAGATCTCACTCCCCATAGCCAGTGATGGAACCAGCTGACTGTAACAGGAGGCTGGAAACCACAGACATTCGGTCTCTGAGGGGTTGAGCCTGAGCCTGTTCCTCCCCATCCAGATCTGCACGGCCTCCAGGCACTTGGACATCACGTCAAGGGCAACATTGGGGTGGTCTGGGGATGAAACGTACAGCTTTGTATCATCAGCGTACTGATGGAACTTTACCCAAAACCCCGGATGATCTCGCCCAGAGGCTTCACATAAATGTTGAACAGCAGGGGCAAGAGGACTGACCCCATGGGTACTCCACAAGTGAGGCACCTTGAGGATGACCTCTGCCCCCCTGCCAACACAAACTGTGAACGGTCAGAGAGGAAGGAGGAGAACCACCGAAGTACAGTGCCCCCCACCCCTAACCCCTCCAACCGCCACAGCATGATACCATGGTCGATGGTATCAAAAGACGCTGAGAGGTCTAATAGGATCAGGACAGAGGAACAACCCCAGTCCCAAGCCCTCCAGAGATCATCAACCAATACGACCAATGCCATTTCCATGCTGTACCCAGGCCTGAAACCTGACTGGTATGGATCAACATAGACAGCTTCATCCAAGTACTTGGGAAGCTGTTGCGCCACCACACTCTCAACAACCTTTGCCACAAAGCGAAGATTGGAGAATGGACGATAATTTGCCAAAAGCACTGGGTCCAGGGAAGGCTTCTTGAGGAACGGCCTCACCACCGCCTCTTTCAAAGTGGTGGGAAAGAAATCCTCTCTCAAAGAAGCATTGATAATACCCTGGAGCCAGCCTCGTATAACCTCCCGAGTGGCCAGTACCTACCTACCAGGTCCAATAAACCTGTGGCACACTAAGCTTACCCAAAATCCTGTCTACATCCTCGAGAGTCACAGGGTCAAACTCCTCCCAGAGAACATTCCCAAGACCTGCCTCCATCACCCCATCTAGTCCTACCCATTCAGAGTCCAGCCCTTCCCGAATCTGAGCTATTTTGTCTTGCAGGTATTGTTCAAAATCCTCAGCTTTACCCTGCAAGGGGTCCTCCCGTGCTTCCATATGTAAGAGGGAGTGGGTCACTGGGCGATTATCTGCAGATGCAATAAGAGCAGAAAAATAATTAAACTTTGCCGCTTTTATCACCTGTAGGTAGGTCTTGATATAAGACCTCACCAGTGTCCGATCAGATTCAGAATGGCTGGCTCTCCAACTGCTCTCAAGGCATCTTTTCTGGCACTTCATCTTCCTCAGCTCCTCAGAAAACCAAGGAGCCAACCGGGTTCAGCACTGGATCAGAGGCTGCAAAGGCACCATGCAGTCCAGAGCCCCAGCAGCTGAACTGTCCCATGTGGCCACCAGTTCTCCAGCTGAGTCGTGAGCCATAGCCTCAGGGAATGGCCCAAGCTCTGTCATGAACCTATCAGGGTCCATTAGGTGCCTGGGGCAAAACCACCTACTTGGTTCCGCCTCCCTGCAGGGGGGAGGGGTGTAGCAGATTGGAAGTCCACCCAAAGGAGCGAGTGATCTGACCATGACAAGGGTTCAATGGCTATATCCCCTCTTCCCAGATCCTTCAACCACTGACCAGAGATAAAAATTAAATCCAGGGTGTGTGTCCCGATGTGCATGGGGCCTTGAACTAATTGGGTCAGGTCCATGGCTGTCATGGAGGCCATGAACTCCCGAGGTGCCTCCGACGCTTCGCTGACAGATGGCAGGTTGAGATCCCCCATGACTATAAGCCTGGGGGTACTAAGGAACAGATCTCCTGCAGGTAAAGAATTATCGACCAATTTCATTGTTAAACTCGGATTATAAGTTATTTGCATCAATACTAGCAGAAAGGCTCAAAAAATATTTAAACAATTTTATACATCCAGATCAAAATGGATTTTTACCAAAGAGACAAATTAAAGATAACATGAGAATAATTTTGAATACGTTGGAATATAATGAAGCACATTCTGAAAAACAAATGGCTTTGATGTTTCTTGATGCACAAAAAGCCTTTGATAACGTGAATTGGAAGTTTATATTGCAACAGCTAGAACAAATGAAATTTGGCCAAAACTTTATACATGTTATAAGTACTATATATCACAACCAAACAGCTAAGATAATAATAAATGGAGAACTTTCAGATAACATCCAGATAAAAAGAGGTACAAGACAAGGTTGCCCACTATCACCTTTACTTTTTGTATTAACGCTAGAAGTGTTAAATAGAAAGATAAGAGAAGACAAAGAAATAAAGGGAATGACAATTAGGAAAGAACAATATAAATTACAAGCTTTTGCAGACGACCTAGTTTTTATCCTCGAGGAACCACTTAAAACCGCGTCCAAACTGATAGGGAAAATTGAGGAATATGGAAAAATAACAGGTCTGAAAATAAATAAAGACAAAACACAAATCTTGACAAAGAATATGACAAGAAGACAGAAAGAAGAATTAACAGGAATCTTGAAAATTCAAATTACAAATAAGCTTAAATATTTAGGAATCTACTTGACGTCGAGATGCAGCACCCTTAAAAAGGAGAATTACTCTAAACTCACACAACAAATAGAAGCAGATCTTACGAGATGACAGAATTTACAACTATCATTACTAGGGATAATAGCCACGATAAAGATGAATATTTTGCCTAAAGTATTATACTTATTCCAGACAATCCCAATTAGATTGGGCAAGGACTTTTTTGAAAAATTAAGGAAAATGATCTTAAAGGACCTCCGCTCCTTCCGCCTGAAACTAAAGACACATCTTTTCCGCCTGGCCGGCCTAGGGTAGTCTCTCTCTCTATGGGTTTTTTAATTGTTTATTTATATTGAGTGGGGATTTTTAGTTAATGGGATTTTAGCACAGGTGTTTGTTTAATCTGTTTTAAATTGTATGTATTTTTGTATATTTATGGTTTTTATTCTCCCTGTGCACCGCCCCGAGTCCCTGTGGGGAGAGGGAGCGGTTAATAAATTCAGTTTTATTATTATTATTATTATTATTATATGGCAAGGGAAAAAAGCTAGAATAAAATTAAAAAATTTACAAGCTACTAAAATAAGGGGAGCTATGGGATTGCCTGATTGGGAACTATACCACCAAGATGCAAATTTGATGTGGATTAAAGATTGGATTACACTAAGAAACACTAGATTATTAGAATTAGAGGGACATGATTTGCCATCAGGATGGCACGCAGCTCTATGGTATAGAAACACTAGGAAACATGGTATTTTCAGAAGGCACTACATAAGAGAATTTTTGATTGTAAACTGGGAGAAGATCAAGAAATTGCACTATTTTAAAATACCAGTCTGGGTATCAATTACTGAAGCATTCACTTACGCAATAATACACAAAAAGGAACGAACAACCAGATATTCGGATCTATTAAACTCAAGGGGTGATCTTAAAACTATTCAGGAACTAAAACAAGAAGGAATGGATATTAATTGGTATACATACACACAAATACATTCAAGATATAAGGAAGATCAAAAAAAGGAGGGGTTTATGACAAAATGACGGAATTAGACAAAATATTAACAGGCGTCGACGAAAAAATAATTTAAAAACTCTATGCCTACTTATTAGAGTTTAAACTCCAGGAAGAGCAAGTGAAAGAAACAATGATAACATGGGGGGAAAACTTCGGGCATCGGCAAAAATTGTGGACACAAAACTATAAAATGATGATGTCAACAGCCTACAAAGAGAACTTATATAAGATGTTCTACAGGTGGCACTTATCACCCTCAAGAATCGCAAAAATGAATAAGAACAAATCCCCAAAATGCTGGAAATGCCATCAGACGCCTGGTACTTACTACCATATGTGGTGGACCTGTTCGGAGGCCAAAAATTATTGGAGTATGATCCACACATAGTTGGAGAAAATAACAGAAAAACATATAGATTTTGAACCCGAACTCTTCCTGCTTGGACTTACATTAGAAATATTTGACAAAAATTTGAAATATCTAATTGTAAATATCTTGACAGCCGCTAGAATCATCTTTGCAAAAAATTGGAGAAATGACAAATTACCATCACAGGAAGAAGTTATTTATAAAATTATGGAATGTGCAGAGATGAGTAAATTAACGTTTGAAATTAGAGAGCAAGACAGCGAACAATTCTATGAAATTTGGAATAAATTTTATCAATGGCTGGAAAGAAGGGGGAACTAAGGAATATAACAACACACATTATATTATTATATAACTTGAAGAAATTTTTGTCTTTAGAAGGATACAATAATTTATTTTAGTACGATAAAATTACCTCTAGAAAACAATGGTATAACATGTGAAGATTTTCTGTTCTTATTCTGTTGGTCTTTTTTTCTTTTTCTATTTAATATCTTGTTTATATATTCAAGACTTAGGGGATAAAGATTTATTTCATAAATGGAAATGTTAATATATGATATAAAAGTGATATATATACAGATTAATATCTTTGTGAGATTAAGCACTGGCGTACAGAGCGTTTGTCTGAACGACATGTTGTACAAAACACGAAATGAATGATGTTTCTTTTTATTTATTTTCAATAATAACAAATAAAAAACTTTTTCAAAAAAAAAAAGCCTGGGGGTACTAACTGCCACCCCAGCAATCACTTCGAACAGCTCGGGCAGAGCCATTGCCACGCAGCTGGGAGCCAGGTACGTGGTCAGCAATCCCATCTGTATTTTATCTGTACAATTATATCTGTACAATTATATCTGTACAATTGTTTCTGTACAATTGTGTCTGTACAATTATTGTATCTGTATCCCGCGACCCCACTTCACAAGGAGGGACTCATATCCTACTGTCTGAGGTACAGTGGCCTCCCTCGGGCACATATCCTCCTTTATAACGACCGCTACCCCACCCCACCCCTATCCTGAGCCCAAGCTGATGAAATGCATGGAAGCCTGGTGGGCACAATTCCATGAGGGGAACACCCTCCTCCTGGCCCAACCAGGTCTCTGTAATACCTGCCAGGTCCACTCTCCCCTCCTTCACAAGATCACAAATGAGGCGGGCTTTCTTTACCACGGACCTGGTGTTGCACAACATCAGATGCAGGCCCAGGTCCTGAGGATCTGGACAACCTGGAGGACGAGGGGAGCATTGGGTGCCAGAGTGCACAACCGCTCGAAGACAGCAGACTATGGAAAGATTCCACTACTGCTCTTAAAATATACAATACAATAGCAGAGTTGGAAGGGACCTTGTAGGTCTTCTAGTCCAACCCCCTGCGTGGGCAGGAACCTTATACCATTTCAGACAAATGGCTATCTAACATCTTTTTAAAGACTTCCAGGGTTGGGGCATTCACAACTTCTGGAGGCAAGCTGTTCCAGAGGTTAATTGACTTCCAGGGTTGGGGCAATGTAGGTTTATACTGGAAAGAATAAAAAATACAAAGAAGGAGGAGGTGGGGAAGGGGAGGGGAAGGAGGAGGTGGACGAGACGAAGAGGAGGAGGAGGGGGAGGGGGAAGGAGGAGGAGGAGGAGGAGGAGGAGGAAGAGGAGGAGATGATTGTGTGCAGACCCAGGTGTTCAGATATGTCACCTCTCCTGCAAG
Organism: Rhabdophis nuchalis; assembly: GCA_039707465.1. Lineage (NCBI taxonomy): Eukaryota > Metazoa > Chordata > Lepidosauria > Squamata > Natricidae > Rhabdophis > Rhabdophis nuchalis. The sequence continues at coordinate 174,290,007 of CM077647.1, read as the reverse complement.
AGATGCATTGGCTGCCCAATTTCTTCTAGGTAAAAGTTGGGACCAAGTTATTTGGAAGGACCATCTCATCCTAGTCACAACCACCTGACCCACCAGAGTGGGGAGGCAGGGAGAGTCTTCTCTCCTAAGAAACTCCATGTGGCAGGACTCAGAAGATGGCCCTGTGGTGGCTCCCTCTCTTTGGAACATCATCCCTATGGAGGTTAGATTGATACCCACTTTGATTGTCTTTTGCAAGCGCCTTTTGCCAATATGCCTTTGGAACTCAGAGTGGGATGGAGCCCATCAAGTTTTTTATCCAATGGATTGTTATCTCCAGAAATGGGTGGGGAGGAAGCTTTATTCTTTCTGTTGCTTGCATTTTGGATTTTTTTTAAGAAGCCCAGAAAACCTGACAGCGAATGGGTGCCATATAAATTCTCACAAACAAATAGACAGACAAACAAACAAACAAACAAACAGAATAGAACAGAATAACGGAGTTTGAAGGGATTATAGAAGTCTTCTAGTCCAACCGCCTGCCTAGGCAGCAAACCCTACAACCATTTTGTTTTTCTTGCCTAAGTGTAGAACCTTACTTTTTTCACCATTGAATTTCATTTTCTTAGATAGCCCCCAATGTTCAAGTCTGTCAATATCCTCCTGCATCTTGATCCTATCTTCTGGAGTGTTGGCTATTCCTGCCACTTTGTTGTCATCTGCAAATTTGATGAGTTCCCTATCTATCCCCTTATCCATGTCATGGATGAAGATATTGAAGAGTACTGGGCCTAAAACAGAGCCTTAGGGGTACTCCACAGCACACTTCCCTCCATGTAAATGCAGTTCCATTGAGGACTATATGTTGAATATGGTTGATCAGCTAATTATGAATCCATACATTGGTGATGGTGTCTAACCCACATTTTTCTACTTTATTTAGTAATAGGTTATGGTCTACTTTATCGAATGCCTTATTGAAGTCCAAGTAAATTATATCAACAGTATTCTTCAGATCCACTAATTTTGTCACTTTGTCAAGTAACAAAGTAGATTATTAAACTCAAGGCAATGGTTAATGCAACTTTTGAAATATCAGTATTAATATTGTTATTGTTTCATTCATCAGCATTCTTTGACTGAAAATATGGATAAAACCTCCAAAGAAATTATTGACTTATTTGTCAGACCTTAGGTAAAAAAATATTCCCTCTTCTCTACTTAAACAATTCTGTTCATTTTATTTGGAAAATGGGAACCTTGTTCCATTGTAAGGAATGAATGTGAATTTCAATACTTGAGGCTGTTTTTAATTGCCAATGACTCTTAGATTCCTTTTATTAGCATATGCTCATTTAAATGAAGTTAAACCATCAGTTGAACTCCTTATTCTCTCAGCAAAAACAAAATAATTATCTCCCACGAGAATCAATATATGTGTTTTTTCAACTAAGCTAAAACCTCAAGGTCTGTGCATAAAGGTGTTTAAATTCAGCAACACTTAAGGTATCTATTTGGTTATAAAGTAACTCTTGAACCCCAGGGAGTTTGGCACAATGGGATAATAATGGCTCCATCAAACTCATTCTTACAATTTTCCTCCCTCCTTTCTTTTATTCCTGAACATCTGTTCAATCCTAGTGATAGTCAGATAGAAAACGATGGGATTTCTGATTAGGTGCATGGTCAGATATAAACCTTGGCTCAATCATTGAATAACCCACTAAAATACAAACTTCCATATGGAGAGGAGACACAAATATTTTCCCTATGACAAATGCCTGAAGATGTTGTTCCTTCTGATGCTCTTGGTGCAGAAAGCAGTTACTCTGAGCTGCCCTGCGAGCAATATTTTTCCTGTTCCCCATGAGTGGTACCAGCCTGGTGACCTCATTGTGGGTGGGATGGTGTCTCAGATGATTCACAATGTTTTTGAAATTGAATATAAAAAACTTCCTCCTCTAAAACTTTATGATATACCACTGTAAGGATTGTTTTATATTGTTTTAGTTGTTTCCTAGTATGATTTGATTGCTTATTAGTAACATATGGCTATCGTTAAGTGTTGTATCTTATGAGTCTTGATGAATGTATTTTTTTTCTTTTCATAACTCTTCTTTTAGGAACCAGAGACAAATTAATTTTGTGTCCAGTCACACTTGGCCAATAAAGAATTCTGTTCTGTTCCATTGTGTTCTATTTTTCTTTCCATTCATTTTCTAAACTGAGCTAGATATCCCAAAATTGCTTCTATGACTAATAGTTCTTTGAGAATAAATGCATGGCTTTTATATAAACTTACTCTTGCTTTCTTGTCTTTCAAACATATCTGAAAAACAAATCATTTTCTTCTCATTGTATTAAAGTCTTATTCACCAAATGCATGAAATTAAGGTGCAAGAAGTCTTTTGGAGAAAATTTTTGGGGAACATTTAGAGAGTATAATTATCCAGTCTATGCAGTCAAACCCTGCATTACTTACATATATTAAAATAGTGATACTTGCTGGCTGTATTCTATTTTGTAGACTACAAAATAGAAATACATGCCATATCTTCAAAAAAAAAATCACAACTTTGTGCAATACATATTTGTTGCAAATCATGGAAATGCTGTATGTGGCTGAAAACTATAGAACTTATTGAGTGTTTTACAAAGACTCTCATCTTCTCACTTACAACAGGGACAGAAATGGTTGTTGCTCATATATGAATGCTTTTACCATAATAGAGTGATCAACTTATTTTGTTCAATGGGGGGTGTTTAAACTATTTGCAGTGTAATAACCAAATTCTACCAGCACGTCCTCGCCTTGGCCTTTGCTGTGAAGGAGATCAATGAGGACTCCCAGATCTTACCTAACATCACTCTTGGGTTCCACATCTATGACAGTTACCACAACCCAAGGATGACCTATCGCACCACTCTGGACCTGCTTTTCAAATCCCAGGAATTTGTCCCAAACTACAAATGTGATAGCCAGAAGAATCTCATGGCCATCATTGGAGGGTTAGGTCCTGATACATCATCCTTTATGGCAGAAAGTATAAATATCTACAAAGTTCCACAGGTAGTTTTGGGTGGACTGAGAGAGAAAATTATTTTGTAATTAATAGTAGATACTAGTTGCTTGCCATTCCTTTCTCCAGGAATTCAATTAAATACACTTTTATCACCTCTCATCTTTTTTCCCCATACTCAAGGCAATCCAATTGAATCAAAATCTTTTATTACATGTGCTTTGACCGGAAACCAGCAATGGGTCACAACTCTTCTTGCTACAATTTGCTTGGTGTACGATAAAAGTAATTTAGTGGGTTTTTAAGCCATTGTTGAAGGATTGGTGCTGTAGGATTAATATTTTGCCATGTCATTTTGCAGGACTTCAATTTTGCTCTCTCTTTTTTCTCCTTTCTGCAATTCTACCCACAACTCAAGATGTTGGTTCAAAAAATGAGTCAAAAAAAATATCTAAATCCTTTATTAATTTAAATCACAAATTAAAGTACAAATTAATCTTATTGGAGAGGGTCACCTGATGTTTTGAATTGACCACGATCTATGGTGACATATGGAGGTGTGTGAAGAGGAGGATAGAAAAGGCTGGCTATCACATAGTACATAGAATAATAGAATTGGAACGGTCATTAGAGGTCTTCTTGTCCAATCTTGTCTGCAAGCAGGAGGCCCTATACCATTTCAGACAAATCACGTCCCAGTCTCTTTTGGAAAGCCTCCAGTGATGACATCTGAAGGCAAGTTGTTGCATTAGTTAATTGTTTTCATCATTAGGAAGTTTCTCCCTAGTTCTAGGTTGCTTCTTTCCTTGGCTAGTTTCCATCCATGGTTCTCATGTTGCCTTTTGATGCTTTGGAAAATAGTTTGACTCCCTCGTTTTTGTAGGAGCTCCTCAAATATTGGAACACTGCTATCATGTCTCATGGTTTTAGGGAGGATCTCCTTTCAGCCACTTCTTGAAATCAAAGCTATCAGTATTTTCACTGCTCCCCTCAACTCAGCTCCCAATTCCACCAAATTACCTGACAATAGGTGACAACTTCCCTTGCTATATCTTGGTTGGGTATGGAAATAATAACTGAATGTAAAACTCAACTGATTTGGCTGGAAATTGTTGACGTACTGGGGCCAGTTGGTACTTTTGAAGATCTCTATAATAATTGCAGTAAATGAAGAGATGATAAATTCTATTCCTCCAAAAACTCATGGGCATAGTCTTCCATGTATAATTATTTTATTTTATCTGCTACAAATAAGGGAAGAAGGTAATCCAGTAAGTCTAGTTCTTAAGAAAGCTTTCCTTAGGCTGAGAAGAGCTCAAAAACTCAGATACTTTAGCAAGTTTCCAGATGTTCTAAGGGAATGAACATACTAGAACTCTGTATTAGGAAACTGAGTGTGGTTGTAATCTAGTTATATTTCAGATGAGAAATTATTATATCAAGGAATTATAATTGTTTCTCTTTTCCAGCAAATGTCATAATCTACATAGAATTGGACAAATGTTCCATGTACGGAGAGCTTCATTGAGTTTCTATCCCACAGTCTTCTTCATATTTTCACCATGTTTTTTATGAGTAACAAACTTCTCTTTTCTATTTGTTTAGTTGACTTATGGTTCCTTTGCCCAAGAAGACTTTCAGATTACTGAGTTATTTCCACTTTATTACATGGTCCCAAAAGAGGAGCATCAATATGGTGGAATTATACAGCTTCTTCTCTATTTTGGATGGACATGGATAGGAGTCTTTGCTTTTGAAAATAAGGAAGAGCGTTTTTTTCAGAAACTGCAGCCATTGCTTTCACAGAACGGGGTTTGTTTAGCTTTCACACAAAAAATTCCACAATATCTCAATTTGGAAAAAATGTCAGAATTGTTAAATTCAATCTCAGTTATTTCTAATAAATTGATGGATCCAAAAGTGAATGTTTTTCTTCTCCATGGAGAATCCATCACAATAGTGTGGCTCAGAACAATCATGTTTCTATGGGATCCTGAAAATAAAGAGAGTGCATTATTGAGGAAGGTTTGGATCTTGATGAGTCCAATTGATTTTATCCTGATGGGATTTCAAAGGAGATGGGATCTCCAGATGTTCCATGGGGCTCTTTCCTTTACGGTGCATTCCAGAGAAGTTCGAGGCTTTAAAGAATTTCTTCAAGTCATCCAACCTTCAAACCTTCCCAAAGATGGATTCCTTCAAGAGGTTTGGGCGGATTTATTCAATTGTTCATTTTCAAATACAGAATTGTCTTCATCTACGATTACTGAAACTTGTACTGGAGAGGAGAAGTTGGAGAATCTACCTGGTCCTCTGTTTGAATTTCAGATGACTGGCCAAAGTTACAGCATCTACAATGCTGTTTATGCAGTGGCGCATTCTTTGCACCAGGCTGTGAGCTCAAAATCCCAACCGAGAAAGATTAAAAAGGTTGAATTTCCAAATGAGCAGCCTTGGCAGGTAATCTTTCCTACATTTGCTTCTACCTTTTCCATGTAAAGATTGGCTACAATGGGGGACACAGGTGAACTCCTGGTGCATCTGGGTTTTTGTCTACAGACACCTTGATTGCACTTAAAATAGTTGTCAATCAGAAGTCCAGCATGGCACATACATGTGATCTGGGCTGAGGTTGGTTCTATCACCTATGGTGCTGTCTTGTAGCAATCATGTTTCACTACCATGAGAGCTTCAGTAGTTGGAATGCAGGTGAAGAGAGAAGTCACATCATAGGAAACCATAGAGGCCATCTATGTCAAAATTGAATAGCCCTCTCTCAACAGAGGGGGAGGTCGTAGTACACGTTGGTACCAATGATGTTGGGAAGGCAAAGCAATCAGTCCTGGAAACCAAATTCAGGTTGCTAGGAAGAAGATTGAAGTCCCGAACTTCCAAGGTAGCATTTTCAGAAGTGCTGCCTGTTCCTCGTGTAGGACCTACCAGGCAGGGAGGGATACAACATCATCTATCTCCAATCTACAACACAGTCCTTTCAACAGTTCCAAGAAGGCGCCACACCCATTTGGAGCACTCAGGTGACCCTCATGACTCAGATAAAGCTTCAGATAACCTTAATGACTTGCTGAAAGAATGCAAATGACCACTTTCTGCAAGAAGTATAAATCCTTCCCCGCCATCTAATCAGAGCTGAAGAAGCTTCTTGGATGAGAAGTGTAACACCTTCAAAGAAAAACCAGAAAGCCCTGTTGCCTCTTGAAAAACCAATGACCTGGATGACCGAGAATCTCCAGAGGCAATAAGTCTAAGTGCTATTGCTATCTAAAATTATCCTCAGCTAGTTCTCTAATGCACTTCCCTTTGGCTCATGAACATTTTAGAGTTGGGATGTACAGCATTCTCTCTCTATCAATATTCAAGAGGAATGGACCAAATCTCAGTCCTTTTCAACTGTGACCTCCACCCTTTGAAAGAACTCTATGTTCTTTCTCCCTCTCTATCTCCCTCTCTCCCTCTCCTCTCTCTCCAATTCTCTGTATCTCTGTATGTGTGTCTGTCTCTCTGTCAATTGAGTCTCAGAGGATGAAATATGGTTGAAGGAAATTTGTCAGGTTTCAGGATATCAAATACCTTTGTACTAATGAACAACAAACAATGTGGGATGAGTTTAGATATGGTCCAAATTTGATTATTTGGTTGTTTAAATAGTGAATATAAATTATATCTTATTTTATTTTATTTATTTATTTTATTAAATTTATACCCCGCCCTTCTCCAAACGGACCCAGGGCGGCGCACAAGGATGTTAAAACACATATAAAACATATAAAATTTTTAAAAACTTATTCTAATAGACCCTGCGCTAAAAACCGAATTTAAAAAACCCAAATTTAAAACTATCTAGGAGTCAGTAATGGGGGTTACGCTATGCCGGCTAGATGGAATAGGTGTGTCTTCAGACACTTGCGGAAGAGGCGGAGGTCGGAGATGGTGCGGAGTTCAGGGGGTAGGTCGTTCCAAAGGGCAGGGCCCGCCACAGAGAAGGCTCTTCCCCTGGGTGTCGCCAGTCGGCATTGTCCAGCCGACGGCACCCTGAGGAGGCCCTCTCTGTGGGAGCGTCTCGGTCTGAGGGATGTATGGGGCAGGAGATGGTCTCGCATATAACTAGGCCCCGAGCCATGGAGCGCTTTAAAGATGGTCGTTAAAACCTTGAAGCGCACTCGAAAGACCACAGGGAGCCAGTGCAGCTCGCGCAGGATAGGTGTTATGTGGGAGTGTCTAGGCACTCCCGTAATCACCCGCGCGGCTGCGTTCTGGACTAGCTGCAGCTTTCGGGTGCACCTCAAGGGGAGCCCCATGTATCTGAATCAAGTTGTATGATATCAATACCTCATTCTGATTTTGATTTGTTACCTGCTGCTCTATTTTTCCTCTGTAAGTAACATTACATTATTTCTAGAACAGACCTGTGTCATTCTCTGAAATATAGATTATCTATATTGTAAGTGTACTTACCGTATTTATTCGAGTATAACGTGCAAAATTTTCTACCAAAAAAAGAACTCAAAGTTTCGGTGCGCGTTATAAACGAGGGTGCGCATTATAAACGAGAGTGCACGTTATAAACGATTTTTATCATGGCCGCACGTGTTCAACAACGTTTGTCACTTACAATGCTTGGTCTGAGCCGAGAAAAAGTGAAACAAAATTTTATACCGATTTTAAATCGAAAATTAGGGGGTGCGCGTTATACACGTGTGCGCGTTATACTCGAATAAATACGGTATTTGATATTTGTTAGAGCAATGGGAAGAATGACTAAGTGAAAATTCAAAATACTGGCAATTACTATCCTTTCAACTCTTTCTCCCTTTCATTCTTTTTCAAGTAGCTCCATTCATTTCTTCAAGGCATTTCTTTCAACAATACAGCTGGGGAGAGAATATTCCTGAATGAGAAAGGAGAAGCAACTGGTGAATTCGATATCACCAACTTGATCACTTTCCCAAATAGATCCTTTCAGAGAGTTAGAATTGGAGAGATGGATCCTCAAATTCCCAATGTGAAGGGATTAATCATTGACGAAGAGGTGATTGTCTGGCACCCAGCTTTTAACCAGGTGTGGATTCATTTAATCAACTATTCCTTGATTCCTTATGATCCCATATTGAACACAATCTCTTTAGAAATCTAATAAGTGTTTTTGAAAAAAATGACATATTCTGTACAAATATTGTAAACGATCAAGCATTCATCAAATTTACAAAATGACATTACAATTTAAATTCATATTTGGGTTGCATATCCATTTGAAATCACAGGAGTTGTAATCACATATATCTCTTTATCTACCCTGCCATTCTCCAAACACGTCCTTTGCACATCCTTATAATATCAACATTTTAATGGATAGAATAAATATGCAATAGCTCAATGGTTAAAGACACTGAGCTTGTCAGCTGGATAGCTGAGACCTGAGCATCATGCAATAGGGTGAGCTCCCATGCCTGCTTCAGCTCCTCCTCACTTAGGAATTCAAAAGCATGCAAATGTGAGTAGATTCATATGTACCACTTTGGTGGGAAGGTAACAATGCTCCTGGTGCCTTTGGCATATAGCCCCGTTGGCCACATGACCATGGAAAATATATTTGGGGGATTTGACAGGAGGTTTTCCAGCTGGACAGACCTGGGGGGTGTGAGCTCTGAAGAGCCTCATATGAATACTGTCTGACTAACTCTGGGGATCCTTTTTTTGGATCAGACCCCCCCCCCCGGAGGGGGGGCAAAGAGGGGCAGCATCTCATCAGACCGAGAGGGAGGTAACAGATCCCTCGTAGGTCAGAGATTTGCCCTATGAATTGGAATCGGGGCAGCAGCCTGAAATATGGCTGACAAGATGCTGATTTCAAGTCAAAGCAAATGAACAGGAAGGTGAGGAAGAGACAAAAGACCAGTAAGAAAATTTATCTAACCCACAACCATAAATCAAACTTGGAAAAGGCAAAGAAGACTTGAGAGCATAAATAATATTGATGGTCAGAGCGGGATTTTTTCAAAAAGAAAGAAAGAAAGAAAAGGAAAACGGAGGGTTGAAACACCAGCCACCCCAAAAGCTATTTGTTTGAAACAATTTCAGAGAGAAAGGGAGAAAGCAGAGAAATGACAAACCCACTCAAATATAAACTCTAAATTTGGTTTTGGATTTGAAAGAGAAACCAAACATTCTGAAGGATTTACTTAATTTGAACTTCTTCCAACTAATGTATCTTAAGTAACTCCAAAAAATCAAGAAGAAGCACTTCTTCTCACTGATAACTGATAACCTAACCTTGACTGTGTGGGAAGTTTTAATCAACCAGATATCATAAATCAGAATTTGGAAAAGCAGGAAGCAAAAGAGAAATGTACCTGAATCTGGCTGTTTGAAAGTTTGTTCCAATTGATATATTTTGAGCAGCTGTAGTCGACTGGAGGTGGAAGGTGGCAAGGGAAAGGATAATAACAGAGTCAAGAACTGGGAAATATGAAGGGTTTCCCCCCCTCTTTCTTCCTATTTTTTCTTTGCAAAAGATTAAGATGGCCCCAGCTTCTCTTCCGGTTTCACAGAAGTTGAATTAACTGAATTTAAGGTGGACCAGAACCTCGAAATAAGACTTGTATAACTAACTGCAATTTCGGAACTGGACATTAAGGAAAAACAAAAGACCAAGATACAATACAATAAAATACAATAGCAGAGTTGGAAGGGACATTGGAGGTCTTCTACTCCAATGCTGCATAGCCCTTGCCTTCCACCCCACCACCTCGCCACTCAAACGCTGCCACCAGTGTCCCCCCCTCTTCCAAACTCCCCCCTCCCACAAGGCTGCTGCCAAGTCAGCGGCCCTCTCTCCTCTCTCTCTATGTAGGTAGGTAGAGAGAGAGAGAATACGGTGGGTAGGTAGGTAGGTAGGTAGAGGGATAGAGAGAGAGAGAGAAATATGGTAGGTAGGTAGCGGGATGGAGAGGGAGAAATACGGTAGGTAGGTAGGTAGATAGAGGGGGGAAGAAATACGGTAGGTAGGTAGGTAAGAGTAAGAGAGGGAGGCGAGGGAGAGGCAGAGAAGGAAGGGGGTTGCTGAGAGGGTCTATGAGGGGAAACTTTTTCATTTAACCAAACTTGACCACAGCAACACGTGGCGGGTACAGCTAGTTCAATAATACAATATGATGTTGGCTATATAATAGTATACATGTGATTATATGTTATGAACATGAAAAAATTAAAAAAATCTTTATAATAAAAAGAAAATATCTTTGGACAATGCTGGCTCCCTTGGCCAAGAAACAGAGATGAGCACTGTGTCCTAGAGTTGAACACAACTGAACAGGGAAACCTTTACTTATACATAAACCTCGACTAACCCTTTAGGAATTTATGTTTATCACCAGGTTATTCCATTTTCTCAGTGTAATGACCATTGCTTCCCTGGATACTGGAAGAAAGGGTTGGAAGGAAAACAATTCTGTTGCTACAACTGTGTTCCTTGCCCAGAAAGGAAGATTTCAAATCAAATAGGTAGATTAGACATTCCACTTGTCATTAGATAATCCTAAACAAACTGTAATAAACTACTTTAGTGTAGCAAATAGTTTTGTGAGTTTTGTGAGTTCTTCAAATATTCACTTCATTTCTTTTTTAAAAAATAATAATTTTTATTAGACATGTTGCGACATTTATACTGCATTTCCACTCTTTACAGCATCACAGTATTGATATAACTCATATTTACATTGCGGCTATTTCAATGTTCTTTCTTTCCAATTATATACATCACTATTCTATATATTGTATAATTATTCATATATGTACATAATACCTTTTAATTTTAACCTGCATCAATATTTACAAATATTTACCTTTCCATTTTAATACACCTCTTAAATAAACTTTATGTATGGTCTTTACATCTATTTTCTAGCCAATTATACCATATGTTCCAAATCATATAATAATCTGTTTCTTCTGTATCTTTTCATTCCGTAGTTAACCTGTCCATCTCTGCACAATTGAGGAATCATTTCTATACTTGTAAATCACAATCTGTAGTTCTGAATATAAAGTTTGCCCATAGGACCCTAACCATAAACTCTTATTTCCATTCTCACAGATTACTTCTCTGTGTTTTGGAAAAATAGGAAAAGTCAAAATGGTCTAAATTTTAATAAATTTATTGTTTTTTCAAAAATATGGAATGTATAAAAACTTTCCTTGACATTTCTTTCAGATATGAATGACTGTTTTGAATGTCCAGAAGATCATTATCCAAATAAAGGGAAGAATGTATGTATCCTGAAACAGCTGGTCTTTCTAAGTTTTAAAGAAACCTTAGGAATTGGTTTAACCTCAGCAGCTCTTTGTTTCTTCTTCTTGACCTCTTGGGTACTTGGAACATTTATTAAGAACAAGGAGACTCCCATTGTCAAAGCCAACAACAGGTCCCTCACCTACACCCTCCTTGTCTCTCTTCTGCTCTGTTTTCTCTCCTCTTTGCTCTTCCTCAGCCGGCCTAGCAAAGTGACCTGCCTTCTCCGACAATCAATGTTTGGCATCACTTTTTCAGTGGCCATTTCTAGTGTCCTGGCCAAAACCATCACTGTGGTTGTGGCTTTCATGGCCACTAAACCTGGATCTCAGATGAGAAAATGGGTGGGGAAAAGATTGGCCTTTTCTATTGTCCTTTCCTGTTCTCTCTTCCAAGTATGTATTTGTGTTCTTTGGTTGTCAACATCTCCCCCATTCCCTGAGTTGGACATGCACTCAGAACTCCAAGAAATGATTTTACAATGCAATGAGGGGTCACCTTTTTTCCTCTACTGTGTCTTGGGCTACATGGGTATCTTGGCCATTGCCAGCTTTATTATGGCTTTCCTTGCCCGTAAATTACCTGACAGCTTTAATGAAGCCAGGTTCATCACCTTCAGCATGTTGGCCTTTTGTAGTGTGTGGATCTCCTTCTTTCCAGCCTATCGCAGCACAAAAGGAAAAGCCATGGTAGCTGTGGAGGTCTTCTCCATCTTGGCCTCCAGTGCTGCCTTACTGGGATGCATATTCCTGCCAAAATGCTACATCATTGTTTTGCGGCCTAACCTCAACCACAGGGAGCAACTCAGAAAGAGAAATTAGTACATCATGTGATATTTCTGGCTTTGAGAAATCGCTACACAAAAAAAGAGGAGGATTGTTTGCTATCTGTAGGATACATATAGAAATTATTAATTCTGACAAGAGAGGATTAATGGAGAAATTATCCTGCTCACTAAGATTTATTGTAGCTGCCAATTGCAAAAACAAAAAGCTCATCCTGCTGCATTTACAATCATTCTCCAATATTATTTAATTATACACCTTCTGTCTTTCAATACCACAAGACAGAAGGACATTGGAAATCCAGTTTTCTTGTTAGAAGATTAGAGATATTACAATACAATACAATACAATACAATAGCAGAGTTGGAAGGGACCTTGTAGGTCTTCTAGTCCAACCCCCTGCATGGGCAGGAACCTTATACCATTTCAGACAAATGGCTGTCTAACATCTTTTTAAAGACTTCCAGGGTTGGGGCATTCACAACTGCTGGAGGCAAGCTGTTCCAGAGGTTAATTGTTCTGACTGTCAGGAAATTTCTCCTTAGTTCTAAGTTGCTTCTCTCCTTGGTTAGTTTCCACCCATTGCTCCTTGTCCTGCCCCCAGGTGCCTTGGAGAAAAGTTTGACTCCCTCTTCTTTGTGGCACCCTCTGAGATATCGGTACACTGCTATCATGTCTCCCCTGGTCCTTCTCTTCATCAAACTAGACATACCCAGCTCCTGCAGCCGTTCTTCATATGTCTTAGTCTCCAGTCCTCTAATCATCTTGGTTGCTCTTCTTTGCACTCTTTCCACTCTTTCCACTCTTCCAATCAAATCATGTTCAATGTTTGCAGGTTTTTAAAATTTATTAATGTAGAAAATTTATATAACTGTCTACTTGCTCATAGTGACTCTAGGCACCTTATAAGCAATAAAACACAATATAGACAAAAATAAAAATTAAATATCATATCCACCCCCAGTGAAAAAATACAGTCAAATAAGCCATTTGTTGGGCTCCATCCCACTCAGTGTTTCCTAGGCCTTGTGGCAAAACTAGGCCATCAGGGCCTTATATAAGATTGTCAAAGTGGGGGACAGTCATTTTTCTGAAGGGATTATGTTCCAGAGGGAGGGAGCCACCATGGAGAAGGCCCTTCTTCCGGATCCCACCAAGTGTACCTGCTCAGGGGACTTTGCCATTTTCATGATTTTTATATTTTTTATTTATAAATGACTTCATAAATGTAGTAAAAAGGGAATTACATATTATAAAGATGTATTTAACACAGTATCAGAGGGATATTCCTTTTTAGATAGGTGTGGGGTCAGTAAAATGCGAATGTTATAGAGCCGTGATGGTGAAAGTATGGCAGGGGTGCCACAGGTGGCACAAGGAGTCATATTTTCTGGCATGCCAGCCATCAATTCCAGCACACATGCGCGCGCCAGCCATCTCACTTTTCACTTTTCCGGAGGGCTGAGGGAGGCCATTTTCACCTTCCCCATGCTTCAGGAAAGACTCCAGAGGCTGGAGAGGGTGAAAAACAGCCCAAATTGCCCAACTGGAAGTTCATTTCCAAACTTCCGGTTCAGCTGTGGAGCTATTTTTTCCCCCTCCCCAGCCTCCGGAGTCTTTCCTGAAGCATGGGCAGGGTGAAAAAACAGCCCCAATGGGTCAACTGCAAGTTTGGAAATGATCCATTTCCGGATTCCAGGGGATCGGGGGGAGGCCATTTTTGCCTTCCTCAGGCTTTAGAAAAGCCTCCGGAGCCTAGGGAGGTGTCATGTCTGCATGTGCAAAGGAGTCTCATGCCATCATATGCCAGTGGGCAGGGAGGATGGAATTGGTGTGGGCCCACATGCACAGTAGCACACGTGCACCATTTTGGCACACCATAAAAAAAAGTTTCACCATCACTGTTATAGAGTGACCCGCTCCGAGTCTGACTGGACACTGGTAAGGTCATATTTAAAGACCTACCTAGTGGCGATAAGAGCAGTGAAATGTAACTATTTCTCTGCTCTTATCGCATCTGCAGATAACCGGCCTACCACCCTGTTTAGGGGGACCCGCTCCCTTCTTCACCTGAGGACGCGGGATTCCCCCTTGCAGGGTCATACGGAGGAATTTGGGTGTTATCTGCATGATATAATGGATCAGATTCAGGATGGGTTGGCCTCCGATTGGAGTAGTTCAGACGGGCTGACCGAGGCAGGTCTTGAGAATGCTATCTGGGAAGAGTTCGATCCTGTGACTCCTGAGGACATGGACAGGATGCTGGGGCGACTGAACGCCACCACATGTTTATTGGACCCGTGTCCCTCCTGGTTGGTACTGGCCTCCCGAGAGGTTACACGAGGCTGGCTCCAGGGAATTGTCAACGCTTCTTTGAGTGAGGGGTTTCTGCCAGTCGCCTTGAAAGAGGCAGTGGTGAAGCCCCTCCTCAAGAAGCCTTCCTTGGACCTGGCTGTGTTGGCCAACTACCGTCCTGTCTCCAACCTTCGATTTCTTGCGAAGGTTGTTGAAAGTGTGGTGGCGTGGCAGCTCTCTCAGCACCTGGATGAAGCTGTGTATCTGGACTCACGCCAGTCCGGCTTCCGGCCTGGGTACAGCACAGAGACGTCATTGGTCGCATTGGTGGTTGATCTCTGGATGATCTCTGGAGGGCCCAGGATAGGGGTTGTTCCTATATCCTGGTCCTGTTAGATCTCTCAGTGGCTTTTGATACCATCGACCATGGTATCATGCTGCGCCGGCTGGAGGGGCTGGGGGTGGGGGGCACCATTTTACGGTGGTTCTCCTCCTACCTCTCCGACCGGTTGCAATTTGTGTTGGCAGGAGGGCAGAGGTCGACATCAAGGTACCTCACTTGTGGGGTCCCACAGAGGTCGGTCCTCTCGCCCCTCCTGTTCAACATCTATATGAAGCCGTTGGGAGAGATCATCCGTGGTTTCGGGGTAGAGTTCCATCAGTACGCTGACGACACTCAGTTGTACATCTTTACCCCGGATCACCCCAAAGATGCCATGGAAGTGATGTCCCAGTGTCTGGAGGCCGTGCGAGTCTGGATGGGGAGAAACAGGCTCCGACTCAACTCATCCAAGACCAAGTGGCTGTGGCTTCCGGCATCACAGTATAGCCAGTTGGTGCCATCGCTGGCTATTGGGGGCGAGTCATTGGCCCCTACAGAGAGGGCTCACTACCTGGACTCCTCCGGACAGATGTGGCCAGGGGGGCTTTTTATCAAGTTCGCCTGATACGCCAGTTGCGCCCCTTTCTGGATCGTGATGCTTTAAGCACGGTCACTCAAGCCCTCGTTATCTCCCGCCTGGACTATTGCAATGCGCTCTACATGGGGCTTCCCTTGAGGTGCACCCGGAGGCTCCAGTTGGTTCAGAATGCAGCCGCGTGGGGGATTTTGGGAGCATCTAGGCGCTCCCATGTGACACCTCTCCTGCAT
The DNA here is from genome assembly GCA_039707465.1 of Rhabdophis nuchalis. Classification (NCBI taxonomy): domain Eukaryota; kingdom Metazoa; phylum Chordata; class Lepidosauria; order Squamata; family Natricidae; genus Rhabdophis; species Rhabdophis nuchalis. The sequence continues at coordinate 174,274,473 of CM077647.1, read as the reverse complement.
GAGCTGCACTGGCTGCCTGTGGCTTTCCAGGTGCGCTTCAAGATATTAGTGACCATCTTCAAAACGCTTCATGGCAAGGGACCTGGCTATTTGCAAGACCTCCTCCTGCTACCAAACACCAACCACCGACCAGCGCGCTCCCACAGGGAGGGCCTCCTCAGGGTGCCATCGGCCAGGCAATGTTGGCTGGCGACCCCCAGGGGGAGAGCCTTCTCTGTGGCAGCCCCTGCCCTCTGGAATGTCCTACCCCCTGACCTACGGACGTCCACGGACCTGCACCTTTTCTGTCGGGCCTTGAAGACCTATTTATTTCGTGCGGCCAGCCTATCATAGTTTTAAACTGTTTTAGTAGAGGTTTTTAGCAGGGGTTTTAAGGACAGGCTAATTATGTAATATATTTTAATATATGTTATGTTTTGTATTATTGATTTTTATCGCTGCCTGTACACCGCCCTGAGTCCCGAAAGAGAGAAGAGCGATATACAAATCTAATAAATACTAAATACTATGTTGTTTTTTAATCATGCTCACTCTCTAGTCCTCCACCTATGTCCACTGTAACCTATTCTTTTAATAATACAAAATAATTAGTGAAGGGAAATGAAATGTATTCTTCCTTCTATCTCATCCTTTACTAGAAGCGTATGCAGGCCCATAAGCATCATAAAGAGTGATTTGACTGGATCTTTTCCTGTTTTAGTTTTACAGCTTTTGATTCTTTCAAATAATAGTTAGCGAATGTGCTAAGTCCTCAGACTTACTATCAAGCACTCCCATTGGCTAAAGGTTGCACTCAGTTTGGGCGGGAGAATTACAGGTTCTCTATTGGTTAATCGTCTGACAGCTGACTCTAGATGAGAGCTGTCAGATGGGTGGTTCTTTGTTACAGTTTGGTTCAGTTCGTATTAAACAGTTTAAAGCAGTTCCCTGCCTCCATGTTTTTACCTCAGAGAACAGTCTTGAGCACTGGTGACGAAGATGTCAAATGTTCCTGTGTTTGTCCCATTTGTCCCAGAGAGAGAGTCATGGGATGCTTTTATCGAGCATTTTGACTGTTTTATGATCGCAAGTGATCTTGGTGACATTTCCGAGGAGCGCAAGACTGTTTTTTTTCTGAGTGCCTGTGGGCTAGCTATGTTTTCTACTGCTAGAGCATTAGCAGCTCCAGCTCTTGCACATTCCCTGCCTTGGGATGTGTTGATGACTAGACTTAAATGACATTATGCCGCCTCACCATCCCGTTTTGCCAGACGCTACACATTTCAGTGGTGCTGTCAGAACGAGGGCGAGTCTGTGAGTGTCAGCCTTCGCTCTTCGCTTCTCCCTATGCTGCTTGGCTGTCATGGAAACGGGGAGGGTGGGGCTATAGGGGTCAATTATGAGAGCTGGTGGAAGATTGGTGGAAGATGTTACCGGCCGGTGTTATCTTTGGTTTAACGGTCTCACATTCCATGCTGATGATGGTGTTGGACGGACTGCCCACCTGATGTCGGAGACGAAAGTGCATTGGACACTGCTGGGGGGGGTTAGGGCTATTGGGGTGGGCTTAAGCTTTAATAATCATTCTTCGCGCCTAAACTAGTTACTTCCTGCTTCACCTTGGTTCCTTGATCTTCTGTATTCAGTAAAAGTAACCTTATTCATTCCAAACTATGTTTGAGTGTGGTCTTTCTTGAGTATTCGAAGAAAGGAGCCCTGACATTAAGCAGGAAGTCACTACAAATCATAACCTGATGTCGGAATCTGCCAAAGAGGAGTTGCCGGGCCCGACCATGGAAGAGGCCGCATCCAATATCGCAGTTCAAAAGGATGATTCGAGGTCAGTACTGGACTTTTTAGCAGGCCTAAACTTAGACCTGAAGGCCGAAGAATCATCTAAACCGCATCGCTGGTCAGAGGGAGTGGGGATGACGGGAGACATAGGCTCAGGGGTTACCACCACCAGATGCCGCCGCCCCCAACCACCCCCCTCCATATCGGAACTCCTAAGGGAAGAAAAGGATTTAAGGCAGATGGCCGATGATTTACTCCGTCAGGCAGACGATAAGAGGGAAACCCTGGATAAACTCTGGGGGTGAGGGCACTCTCTGGAAAGCGAATAGTTAAAACAAACGGAAGCGGCCGCTGCCCAAGAAACCAGAGGAGCAACCCCTCCCCCTCCTGCACAAACCCGCAGAGATTCACAGAGGGGAATTCGCCCCCCCACCCCTCGCCGACCTGCTAAACTCCCTCCCTTGGGCATTAAGTTTGATGGTAATCCAGATGACTTAGGACTTTTTCTGCTTCACATTAGTAATTTTGTTAAGCAGTACACGGATGACTTTGAAGATGACGTTAAGATTAGGATTGCCTCATTGGCTCTAGAAAACAAGGCTGCCAGATGGCTGGTTTCTCTGCATAATAGTCACTCACCCTTGTTGCGGGACTTTGAAAATTTTATGACTGCTCTTAGGAGACGTTTTGAAAACCCCCGAATTGAGAGAAAAGCTAGAATCAGGATGAGAGACCTGCGCCAGGGGGATATGTCTGTGCAGGAGTACACGCAAATTTTTCAAGAACTTTCTGTTTATATGGTGGGGTGGAGTGACAGAGCGTTAATGGATGTTTATACAGAAGGGCTGAACAAAGATATTTATCAAACATGCATGAACAGATACCGCCCTGATACCTTAGATCAGTGGTCGGCAAACCGCGGCTCGCGAGCCACGTGCGGCTCTTTAGCCCATCACGTGCGGCTCTTCCTCCGCCCAGCCAACACAGGCGGAGTCCATTTGCTGCCTCGGAGTCCTGCGACACACTGCTCCCGCCGCCCGAGGTTGCCTGGTGAGTGCATTGGGAAGGGCATGGCGGCCACTTGGCTGCTTCCCAGAGGCTTCGTTGGGGGGTGGGGGAAGGCGACCGATGGCCGGTGGATAAGCCATCTGCGAGGGAGGACTGCTGGCTGGGACGCACAGGAGCGCGTCCCAGCCAGCATCGGAGCCACGAGGCTGCTTCTCCGAGGGTTCGTTTTTTGGGGGGGGGGAAGGAAATCGGCGGCCAGGGCGGACTGCTGGGCGCCACAGGAACCCAGCCAGCATCGGAGCCACGAGGCTGCTTCTCCGAGGGTTCGTTTTTGTGGGGGGGAAGGAAATCGGCGGCCAGGGCGGACTGCTGGGCGCCACAGGAGCGCATCCCAGCCAGCATGAGAGCCACGAGGCTGCTTCTCCGAGGGTTCGTTTTTTGGGGGGGGGAGAAGGAAATCGGCGGCCAGGGCGGACTGCTGGGCGCCACAGGAGCGCATCCCAGCCAGCATGAGAGCCACGAGGCTGCTTCTCCGAGGGTTCGTTTTTTTGGGGGGGGAGAAGGAAATCGGCGGCCAGGGCGGACTGCTGGGCGCCACAGGAGCGCATCCCAGCCAGCATGAGAGCCACGAGGCTGCTTCTCCGAGGGTTCGTTTTTTGGGGGGGGGAGAAGGAAATCGGCGGCCAGGGCGGACTGCTGGGCGCCACAGGAGCGCATCCCAGCCAGCATGAGAGCCGCGAGGCTGCTTCTCCGAGGGTTCGTTTTTGGGGGGGAGAAGGAAATCGGCGGCCAGGGCGGACTGCTGGGCGCCACAGGAGCGCATCCCAGCCAGCATGAGAGCCGCGAGGCTGCTTCTCCGAGGGTTCGTTTTTTGGGGGGGAGAAGGAAATCGGCGGCCAGGGCGGACTGCTGGGCGCCACAGGAGCGCATCCCAGCCAGCATGAGAGCCGCGAGGCTGCTTCTCCGAGGGTTCGTTTTTGGGGGGGAGAAGGAAATCGGCGGCCAGGGCGGACTGCTGGGCGCCACAGGAGCGCATCCCAGCCAGCATGAGAGCCGCGAGGCTGCTTCTCTGAGGGTTCGTTTTTGGGGGGGAGAAGGAAATCGGCGGCCAGGGCGGACTGCTGGGCGCCACAGGAGCGCATCCCAGCCAGCATGAGAGCCGCGAGGCTGCTTCTCCGAGGGTTCGTTTTTGGGGGGGAGAAGGAAATCGGCAGCCAGGGCGGACTGCTGGGCGCCACAGGAGCACATCCCAGCCAGCATGAGAGCCACGAGGCTGCTTCTCCGAGGGTTCGTTTTTTGGGGGGAGAAGGAAATCGGCGGCCAGGGCGGACTGCTGGGCGCCACAGGAGCGCATCCCAGCCAGCATGAGAGCCGCGAGGCTGCTTCTCCGAGGGTTCGTTTTTGGGGGGGGAGAAGGAAATCGGCGGCCAGGGCGGACTGCTGGGCGCCACAGGAGCGCATCCCAGCCAGCATGAGAGCCACGAGGCTGCTTCTCCGAGGGTTCGTTTTTGGGGGGGAGAAGGAAATCGGCAGCCAGGGCGGACTGCTGGGCGCCACAGGAGCGCATCCCAGCCAGCATGAGAGCCGCGAGGCTGCTTCTCCGAGGGTTCGTTTTTTGGGGGGGAGAAGGAAATCGGCGGCCAGGGCGGACTGCTGGGCGCCACAGGAGCGCATCCCAGCCAGCATGAGAGCCGCGAGGCTGCTTCTCCGAGGGTTCGTTTTTTGGGGGGGAGAAGGAAATCGGCGGCCAGGGCGGACTGCTGGGCGCCACAGGAGCGCATCCCAGCCAGCATGAGAGCCACGAGGCTGCTTCTCCGAGGGTTCGTTTTTGGGGGGGGGGAAGGAAATCGGAGGCCGGTGGATGAGCCATTGGGATGGGTGAGCAGGGAGGAATGCTGGGCGCCCCAGAGTCTTTTCCCCGGAGCCGTTGGCGCCCCTTCCCGGCCCTGATGCCCTTGATGGCTACCAGGAGGAGGAGGAGGGTTTGGGCCATGTGGGAGCCCAAAAACGTTCCCAGCTTCCTGAAATCTGAGAACAATTTAGGAAAGACCGAGGATAAAGCTGGCTGGAGATCCACGGCCCTCTTGCTCATGGAATTCACAAACTTGATGCTTCTTTCCTACCATAAGGGAAAGCAATAAACTTTTTATTACTTCTTTTCCTTATATCCAATAATAGTTGGCTTTGTTTTGTGGCCAATTTAATACTACTTTGCACCACCAAATTGGTGTCCTCAAATGATTTTTTTATTTTTCTGTTGGGAGCAGCCTGAACGTTAAGCAAATAAGAGGTTTTAAATTAAGTTTTCATTGCCTGCTCTCTAGTACAGGGGTCTGCAAAGTTGGTTGAGGAATTCTGGGAATTGAAGCCCACCAGTCTTAAAAGAGCCAACGGTTCAGACCCCTACTCTAGTAGTTTGCTGTAATTAATCTCTACTTGTTTTAATTACTGGGGTTAGAGCAGGATTTAAGAAGAGAGAAAGAAAACATATTTTCTTTTCTTGCAGCCTCCTGTGAACAGCTAATACACTGTGCTTGTGTGGCATTAAGCTTTGCTTCTGGGCCTTCTCCTCGCTAGGTAAGTGAGCCAGGAAGAATGACAGATGAATTATATTCTCTTGGTCTGCCACACTGCCCATAACTTTGATAATGTGTGAAGAAAGGAGCTTAAGAGAATTTTTCAGAAGCTTATTAGGCCCCCAAAGGCTTCTGTTGTAGTAACAACACTAAAGACACAGTAACAGTTAGGACCTTGGGGGGGGGGGTAGATGGGCCTATGGATGCTAGACCCCTCCTGGTCAGTTTCTGGTTCCAGGGAAGCCAGAGGGGCTGCAGTTTTATTATTATAAAATGAAACTTTTTTTTTAGGTGCCCTGTTTTGAAATGGCTACAAAGAAAAAGCAAAGAAAAACAGAAGATGAAAACCGTGAATTTAAAGTTGAATGGACCGAGACTTTTGCGTTTATTCAAAACTTAAATGGCCTTCCGACCTGTCTTATTTGTCAGGAAAAATTGGCGCATAACAAGAGATCAAATTTGGAGAGACACTTTACAACCAAACACATGTCATTTAATGCTAAATATCCTGTTGGTGATGCAAGGAAGAAAGCAGTTGAGGAACTTCAGAAGAATCAAAAAAAAGCAAGTTCTGTATTTAATTACTGGATGCAATCTTCCAACAATGCTAATATTGCAAGTTTTGTGGTTAGTGAAGAGATTGCTAAGAGAGGAAAACCATATACAGACGGTGAATACATAAAAACCTGTTTTATAAATGCATCTGAAGAGCTATTTCGGGATTTTAAGAACAAGGCAGATATTCTAAAAAAAATTAAAGAGTTACCATTGTCTGCTAAAACAGTGAAAGATAGAGCAGTCAAAATGTCTTCAAATATAACCAACCAGCAAGTCGAAGATCTTAAATTGATTTCAGCTTTATCAATAGCAGTTGATGAATCTTGTGACATATGTGATACAGCACAAGTTTCACTTTTTGTAAGATTTATTTCATCTAAAGGTCCTAAAGAAGAACTTTTAGGATTATTACCACTCAAAGGTCAAACACGTGGAGAGGATATAGCAAATGCTGTAATTGAGTGCATGGGAAAACATCATATTCCACTTGATAAAATTGTCTCAATTTCAACAGATGGGGCAAAAAGTATGACTGGCGTAAGAAATGGGTTTGTCGCTATTTTGAAACAAAAAATTAATCACGAGATACTTACCTACCATTGCATCATCCATCAAGAAGCTCTTTGTGTGCAATCATTTCCAGAAGAAATTTGCAAAGTTATGGAATTGGTGATTAAGATTGTCAACTCCATTATAGCTAAAGCTCTTAATCATCGCCAATTTAAAGAATTTTTAGTTGAAATGGACAGTGAGTATGCAGATCTTCTGCTGTATAACAAAGTACGTTGGTTATCAAGAGGAAAAGTTTTGAAACGTTTCGCTTCCTTATTAACAGAAATTAAAGCATTTCTCCTTGAGAAAGGTATTCACTATCCAGAACTAACGAACGATCAGTGGATCCAAAGATTTTATTTCATGGTAGATGTTACATCTCATCTAAATCAGCTTAATTATAAACTACAGGGGAAAGGAAATACAATTTTTTCGATGTTAGAAGAAGTTATTTCATTCGAAAACAAATTATCGCTTTTTGCTCAAGATTTTGAAAGAGAAACTTTGATTCACTTTCCAAGCCTGTTGAAACATCGTCAAGAAAATAATTCTGATATTGACACTTGCTATTTCAAAACAACACTTTTAAATATGAGGGAAGCTTTTCTCAACAGGTTTCGGGAATTCAGAAACAGCAAAGCAACGTTAGCCTTTGTTAAAAAACCTCTTAATGCTACTGTAACAGAATTAAATTTTTCTCCCTTTAATATTGACATTGGCAACTTTGAAATGCAATTGCTGGATTTAAAAAACAAAGAATTGTGGAGCTCAAAATTTGAACGTCTTTCTGCTGATATAGAAATATTGGAAAAAAACAAATGTGAACTTAGTTCACAGCACAAGTGGTCTGCTTTGAAAGACCTGGAGAAGGAAGATATGTTGATTTTTAACACCTGGAATAGTATTCCTGACTCATATGATCAACTGAAAAAGCTAGCGTTTGCTGTTCTTTCCATATTTGGGTCTACATATTTATGCGAACAATCATTTTCAAGCATGAACCTTATCAAGAGTAAATCGAGAAATCGTCTTATTGATGAGAACCTGGAATCGTGCCTAAAATTAAAAACAACAACATACAAACCTGACTTACCCAAACTTTCCAAGGAGATGCAAGGCCATTGTTCACATTAGTGTTTGTCAGTCATTGCCATTATTTAATTTTATGGATGTTGTAATGTAAATTGTAAAGAATTTAATTTTATCAATAAATAATATTGTTATTAAATATGATATCACGTTTTATTCAACACCTATAGTTTAACTAAGACTTAATAACAATGTACCTATCTATATTGTTTAAGTTTAAAAAATTTGGCTCTCGAAAGAAATTTCAATGGTCGTACTGTTGATATTTGGCTCTTTTGACTAATGAGTTTGCCGACCACTGCCTTAGATGATTGGTTTCAGCTGGCTGGGGATGTGGAGCTGGATCAGGCCCACTCTCAAACTCCAGTCCATTTTGAGAAGATAAAGCACTTTGAAAGCCCCGGGCCCCGACCCCCCGATAAAGATTCCCCCAAGCAAATGGGAGGACGTAGATCAACTTCAGCATGTCCTGGCCATTGTTTTCGCTGTGGGAAGGAGGGGCACTGGGCTAACAACTGCAGATCAAAACGGTCACCACGCCCACATTCTTCTACTGAAGCTAGAAAGCCTACTAAAACTCCGACCGTGCGCAGTAAGCCAGCAATGAGTGGAATGGAGCCGCTGGACCTCTCTTGTGATCAAAATAATCCGCAGCCCGATGATTGGGAGGACTCCGCCTCCTCTGACGAAAATTGGGTAAGTCCCCGCTCTGGGCCCCTTTATATTCCTTTAAGTCTTTTGGCTCCATCTAGCGGCCGTAATTGCAACGTACAGGCTCTAATTGACTCAGGCTGTTCTCGTTGTTTAATCAGTCATGAACTTGTTCAGACCATGGGTTTCCACTTGAAAAATTTAAAGGTGCCGATCGCATTCTGCCAAATGGATGGCTCTGTAGCAGGGGTAACTCCTGCATCTTATGTTACTGAACCCCTTCAGCTTTCTATTGGTGATACTCATAATGAAACCATTAATTTTATTATGGCACCTATTGCGGATAATGCTGTTATATTAGGGATTAACTGGCTACGTAAGTGGAATCCTCTAATTAACTGGAAAGAAGGATGGGTGCGAATCCCTGCATTACTACCAGAACATAACTCTGCAATCTTAAGTCACAATGATGAGACTCCCCTTAATTTAACTCCAATTAAGGAACCTGCGGGTTCCACTTTAGCCCTGCCTACACCTGAAATCATTCCAGGGGAAGACAAGATTCCTGAAGAATATTGGGATCTTAAAGACACTTTTAGCGAGAAGTCTTGTGATTCTCTTCCTCCTCATCGGGCTACTGATTGCTCGATCGATTTTCTCCCAGGTGTGCAACTACCTAAACCTCGCCTTTACTCTATGACACCACATGAAATGGATGAGCTGCACAAATTCATTGATAAGAATCTAAACCGAGGTTTCATTGAGCCCGCCAGGCCACGTGTGGCCGCACCGGTGATGTTTAGAGAAAAGAAGGATGGCACTTTCCGTTTGGTTCAAAACTACTCTTACCTGAATGCCATTTGCGAGCACAATGTCTACCCTCTCCCGCTTATGAAAGACATGCTAGCTCACCTAGCTACAGGCAAAAATTTTACTAAGCTTGATTTAAGGGAAGCTTACTATAGAGTAACAATTAAAGAGGGTGACGAATGGAAAACAGCTTTCAACTGCCCGCTAGGGTGTTTCCAGTTTAAGGTTCTACCTTTCGGTCTTCAGGGAGCTCCTTCTGTATTTATGCAACTGATCAATGAAGTTCTCCACGAGCACCTGTATAAGGGGGTGATCGTTTATCTTGATGACATAGTCGTGTACACGCAAACACGTGAGGAACATATTAAACTTGTCCGTTCCGTGTTGCAAAAACTCCGTGCTGCTGAACTTTATGCTAAGTTGTCGAAATGTGAGTTTCACCAGGAGAAGATTGATTACTTGGGTTATCGCATTTCGTCGGAGGGGATCGAAATGGATCCTGCAAAGGTAAAGGCTGTCACGGAGTGGGCGCCTCCCCGCACTCGTAAACAATTGCAAAGTTTTTTGGGTTTCGCCAACTTTTACCGACAATTTATTCCATCGTTCGCTAGCATTGCGTTGCCCATCACAAATCTACTCAAAACCAAGGGTGAAGGCAAACCTTGACCGGGGGCTCCTCTGAACTGGACCATGGAGTGCCAGGCCGCCTTTGAGAAGCTTAAATGTTTGTTTGCGGCTGAGCCTGTCCTAAAGCATCCCGACGTCGACTCCCTGTTCGTTGTTCAGGCTGACGCCAGCGATGTCGCCATAGGGGCTGTCCTGTTGCAGTTCAACCAACGGGGCCAGTTGCAACCGTGTGCTTACACTTCTCATAAATTATCCAACACTGAACGCAGATGGGCTATTTGGGAGAAAGAAGCATTTGCTGTCCGTTGGGCCCTCATGACTTGGCGTCATTTTCTTAAAGGAGCCCCTCATCCATTTGAGGTTTGGACGGACCATAAGAACCTGGAAGCTCTCACGTCATCTCGTAAATTGTCTCCAAAACAACTACGTTGGGCACATTACTTCCATCGTTTCAACTTCCGTCTCAAATATATTCCTGGAGGAAAAAATTTCATGGCTGATGCACTCTCCAGGCTACCCCAATATGATGTTTCAAAAATTACAGTTGTGCAACCCGTAATGCCACTTATGCTGATAGCCTCTCCTGTTTCGACCAGGGGTCAGTCCGCTGTCCAAGCTGACCCACCCGTTGAACTGATTGCTAAGATTAAGTCAGAACTACTTACTGATGAATGGTATTCTGCACATTCCGGTGACTGCACTGTCAGGGACGATCTACCTTGGATTGGTTCGAAAATTTATGTCCCTGCTACCATACGGCCTTTTGTGTTGCAACGGGCACACGACTCACGATTGGCCGGACACTTCGGATTCGTTAAGACTATACATCTGGTTAAACGCCGATTTTGGTGGCCTTCTCTCAAGAGAGACGTTGAGTCCTATATCGCTAGTTGTCCTGTTTGTGCTGCTTAAGCTCCTCCTACCATCCGCAGACGAACGGTGCTTGTGAGAGGGCCAATTCTGTTTTGGAACAATACCTACGTTGTTTCATAAATTTTCAGCAGGACGACTGGGCTGACCTTCTGATACATGCCGAAGTGGCTTATAATAACTCTGTTCATTCAAGTACAAATATGACCCCTTTTAAAATCATCTATGGTCAGGACTTTGTGCCCATACCCGAGTTGCCTCACGAGTCGCCTGCAATTCCCTCCCTAGCTGATTGGTCCACTAAATTGTCTTCGGTATGGCCTGTCATAAAGAAAACTTTGGATGATGCACATCAATCGCATAAGTTATATGCTGATAAAAAGCGAGCGGCTCCTCCGGCTTACAAGGTTGGTGATAGAGTGTTCGTCTCTACTAAACATTTGGATAGCCCGCAAAAATGCAAGAAATTGGGTCCTAAGTTTGTTGGCCCATTCACTATAACTAAGATAATCAGTTAGGTTTCCGTTCGTTTGGATCTACCTAAAACCTACCGTCGCTTATACCCAGTGTTCCATGTTCACCTATTGAAGCCTGAACGCACTTCGCATCTTCGCAAACCTCATCCTGATGCACCTGCGCCACTGATGGCAGACGGTCACCAGCACTATGAAGTTCGTGACATCTTGGACTCCAGGGTCCATAGGAATAAGACTCAATTCCTAGTGATGTGGAAAGACTTTCCTCCTTCTCACAATGAATGGGTGGATAAAGAACATCTCAGAGCCCCGAAGCTGGTACGCCAGTTTTATGCCAAATATCCACACAAACCATAACCCCTTCCCTCTCTCTTCTATGTTGTTTTGTCTTTTCTTGTCTGTTTTGCAGTAGTAACTTCCCTACTTCTGAAGGAGGTCCGGAGGTCCTGCCTACTACTGGAGGAGGTCCGGATGTCAGCCTTCGCTCTTCGCTTCTCCCTATGCTGCTTGGCTGCCATGGAAACGGGGAGGGTGGGGCTATAGGGGTCAATTATGAGAGCTGGTGGAAGATTGGTGGAAGATGTTACCGGCCGGTGTTATCTTTGGTTTAACGGTCTCACATTCCATGCTGATGATGGTGTTGGACGGACTGCCCACCTGATGTCGGAGACAAAAGTGCATTGGAAACTGCTAGGGGGGGGTTAGGGCTATTGGGGTGGGCTTAAGCTTTAATAATCATTCTTCGCGCCTAAACTAGTTACTTCCTGCTTCACCTTGGTTCTTTGATCTTCTGTATTCAGTAAAAGTAACCTTATTCATTCCAAACAATGCGTAAGTGTTGTCTTTCTTGAGTATTCGAAGAAAGGGGCCCTGACACACCTCTAGGAGCTCAGGCAGGGCTGTTGTTGCATAGCGAGGAGCCAGGTATACAACTAACACGCCCAACTGCCTCCCTAGGCCCCACTTCACGAGGAGGGACTCACACCCGGTTGTCTGAGGGATCGTGGTCTCCTTCGGCTCGAGACCTTCCCTAACCATAATCACCCCCCACCCCTCCCTAGGGCCCTGGGCTGATGGAAGGCTCGGTAGCCTGGTGGACACATTTCCACGAGGGGTAATCCTCCCTCATGGCCTAACCAGGTTTCCGTGATACCAGGTCTGGGTCCCCCTCTGACACAAGGTCATGGATGAGGGAGGCTTTTTGTACCACGGACCTGGCATTGCATAACATCACCCTAGGGCCCCGGGTCTGTGGTTCTTGCCCACCTAGTCTGCGATGGGAGCATGGGGGGTTGGAGTGCGTGACCGCCCGTAGCCAGCGGCCACGGTCCTCCAACCGGTAATGTCCATCCCATCTCCCACCGCCCCTGCCCCTCCCCAAGACCGAACTGATGGAAGATACCTCAGTGGAAATGACCCCCCCTTTCCCCTCCTCTGTTTCTCTACTTCCGCTGGCCGGCCCTGTAGTTTGTGGCCCCCCCGCCTGACTGTCCCTCCCCTCCTCCCTGGAACCCCCTAACAGCCGAATTAAAAAGTTAAAAAGGAACCCCCTGAGTTTGCGCTTCGCCCACCTCTCAGGAGCAATAAGTCAATACTCAAGGTGGGCCCGTGTTAAACTAGGGGGCCAGGCCTGCGAGAGGGGAGACTCCCGCAGGCAAAGGAGAACTGACCTTGAATAAGATAAAAACATAAAACGGCACTGGCACTAAAAGGGGGGATCCCAAAGAGTATTCGAAGAAAGGAGCCCTGACAGTGAGCCAGTATTTGGCATCATTAAGGAGTGCTGCTATACATTGTGAATTTGCTAATCTTGATGGGGCACTTTTAGAGCAATTGATTTGGGGCACCAATGATGCAAAATTGCAGCGCAGGCTGCTTGCTTGTTCTGAATTAACGTTGCAGATTGCTGTTGATGAGGAAAGGGCGGCTGAACAATCAGCTCATTCTGCGGCTGAAATTCAAAGATATCATGCTGGCAAGCCTTTGTTGCCTGTGTCTGCCCTGACTGACCAGGCATTTTGTGATTACGATGGCCAGCCGAGTGAGGAGTCTGAGGTGTGCCACCTCAAGATGATGTCTGCAGTGTGGCAAGGAAGACCTTCTACCGCCTCTCAGATGGGCTGTTTCAGCTGTGGCGGGAATTATAGGCGATCTTCATGCAAGTTCAAGAACGTGCAGTGCCATCGTTGTGGGAAGAGGGGTCACCTGGCCTACATTTGCAGGGCTCCTCTGCCTTCGCCTGAGCTTTTGGCTAGCCGACCTCCATCCCGGCAAACTGACCATCGGAAGGACAGATCTGGGGCAAACTGTCATGACATTGGGGATCGTTCTGAGGGTGCTGACTGGGTGGTTAACACTGCTTTCACTGGGAGGTCGGGTGGTAAAAAATTGTTCTTAACAATTCTGTTAGAGGGATGCCCCTGCAAGATGGAGATTGATACCGGCTCCACTAAATCCATCATTGCATGGGGTACCCTGAAAAAATTAGTTCCCTCTATCTCCATGGAATGCCTGGGCCCCAGTAAATGCAGGCTTAGGGATTATCAAGGGAATGCTATTAACATACTAGGCTCCGGGGAATTTGGTGTTGAGTATGGCACGTTCAAGGGTACCTTGCCATTGACTGTTGTTGCTGACCCATTGGCTACACTATTAGGGTTAGATTGGTTTGCCTCTTTGGGTCTGGCTATTTCGGGGGTCAACGAGATCCAACATTCGACCACGGTGGAAGACTTGTTCCAGGAGTTCACTGATGTTTTCAGTAACTCATTAGGTAAATATAAAGGGTCTCCTGTTCCTTTTAATCTTGACCCACAGGTGCGCCGGTGCGCCTTAAGGCTCGTAGAGTGCCATTCGCCCTTTCAGAGAAAAAGTGGACAAGGAGCTTGATAAGGTAAAAGCCCAGAGGGTTTTAGAAGCGGTAGATTATGCCAAATGGGAAACCCCTATAGTGATCCCATTGAAATCAGATGGGTCCATTAGGATCTGTGCAGATTACCGTTCGACATTAAACAGGGCGTTACAAGCTAACCCGTACCCGGTTCCAGTGGTGCAGCATCTGCTGCACTCTTTGGGCTGAGGACAGATCTTTGCTAAGCTCAATTTAGCACAGGCGTATCAACAACTGCCTGTTGATGATGCTACTGCAGACACCCAAACCATAGTCACACACCAGGGTTTGTTCCATTGCAAAAGTCTCCAATTCGGGGTATCTGTAGCCCCCGGTATTTTTCAAAGTATTATGGAGCGATTGCTCCATGGCTTACCGGGGGTCCTTCCTTATTTTGATGATGTGTTAGTGGCGGCTGATTCATGGGAGGAATTAGTCTCTAAATTGAGAGAAATTTTAGTGCGTTTTAGGGAGGCGGGGCTCCATCTAAAGAAGGCCAAATGTAAGATTGGAGTTCGTGAGGTTGAATTTTTAGGATTCCAAATTGATGCTCGAGGTATTTATCCGATGCTGTCCAAGGTTGAAGCAGTCAAATCTGCTCCAGCACCAAAGTCTAAAGTTGAATTGAAGGCTTTTTTGGGGCTTTTGAATTTTTATTCCATGTTTGTACCCCATAAGGCTTCCATGGCCGAGCCGTTACACAGACTGCTCGACAGCTCGGCAGTTTGGAAATGGGGCAACCTTGAGATACACGCCTTTGCGGCTGTCAAGTCCCTTCTGACATCTTTGGTTGTTTTAATGCAGTACGATACGTCCTTGCCGCTGTTGCTGGCCTATGATGCTTCACTGTTCGGACTGGGAGCTGTCCTGAGCCACCATTATCCCAATGGCCGAGAGGCTCCTATAGCCTATTTTTCGTGCTCCTTGTCCAAGGCTGAAAGGAATTACAGCCAAGTGGACAAGGAGGCGCTGGCTGCTATAGCTGGGATAAAACACTTTCACCATTATTTATACGGTAGACATTTTGTGTTACTAACTGATCACAAGCCTTTGTTAGGGTTATTGGCAGGTGATCGGCCTTCTCCGGCCATTCTGTCCCCCAGAATGTCTCGTTGGACAGTATTCCTGGCCACCTATTTGTATCGTTTGGAATACCGTCCCGGTAAGCAAATGGGGCATGCCGATGTCCTCAGTAGGTGTCCTTTGCCCGAAGTGAAGGTGGAGGAGGCTCAGGAGACGGAGGTCCTCCTGATTGCTGACATGGATTTGCCTTTATCGGCGAGGGACATTGCCAGCCACTCTGCAAAAGATTCTTTAATTTCAAATGGGTTGTGTAACAAGGGGGTGGCCGAGGGAGAAGGTCCCGGAGAATGTGCTGCCATACTACCGTCAGTGGTTAGAGTTATCTGAATTGAGGGGTTGCCTGTTATGGGGTGATAGAGTGGTTGTGCCCCAAATGTTGCGTAACCCTGTTCTCATCCATTTACATTTGGGCCACCCGGGCATAGCTAGGATGAAGGCTTTGGGCTGCAGCTATGTCTTGTGGCCCAAATTGGATAGTGATATAACAGATTGGGTATCTTCTTGCTCACCATGTCAATTGTCATGCCCCTCACCTCCAGCAGTGCCACCCCGGGCATGGGAGATGCCCAGGGGACCTTGGTCACGAGTTCATATGGATTTTGCGGGACCGGTCCAGGGGCATAACATTTTGATATTAGTTGATGCATTTTCTAGGTGGGTAGAACTAGTTACTATGAGCTCACCCACCTCTGAGGCCACTGTTCAAGTGTTGCAGCGCATATTTGCTACCCATGGTCTTCCAGACACTATAGTGTCTTATAATGCCCCTCAATTAACACCGGCCGCATTCCAAACATTCTTAGCAAAATTAGGAATCCACCACGCTTCAGTAGCTCCTTACCACCCGGCTAGTAATGGCCGGGCTGAACAAGCCATATGAGCAGCTAAGGAAGCATTGGTAAGAATGGGCCCTGGGAACTGGCTGTCTAATGTGTCCACCTATCTACTCATTCAGCATGCGACCCCAAGTCCCAAGACAGGCAAAAGCCCAGCAGAACTCCTTATAGGATGGTGTTTCAGGACTTTACTAGATCGTTTGCACCCCTCAAATGAATCGGATACTCCTATAAGGGATGGGGCTAGCATTAGGAATTTTGCCCCTGGGGACTGGGTATTTGCACGGAATTTCGGAGGGGAGCCTAAATGGGTCTCTGGACATATTCTCCATGTAACCGGGCCCTGCTCTTACAGGGTCCTGTTAGAGGACAGTCGGCAATGGCGGCGCCATGTGGACCAGCTGCGCCGCCGCGAGTTGCCAGTGGGTGATGAGTGCAAGGCGCAACCACAACAACAACAACAGTCAGCCACGTTCGACAACATACCCCCTGTCACCAGCAAGGCGGAAAGCCCAAGTTCACCCTGCCCACAACTGTCATGTCCGGAGGCGATCTCAGCAGATGACGTACCTGTTGCTCCTGACTTTCCAGCATTGGAGGCAGCCCATGATCCACCCGATGCATCACCATCGACCAAAGTGGCGGGGGAAGAATATTCATCTCCTACGGTGGCCGAGCAGATGCCACAGCGTTCGGGTCGGATCCGCCGTAGACCCGCCCATTTGCGAGACTATGTCTGCACAATCCAGGGGGAAGGGGTGCTAAGTCCTCAGACTTACTATCAAGCACTCCCATTGGCTAAAGTTCACAGTTTGGGCGGGAGAATTATAGGTTCTCTATTGGTTAATCGTCTGACAGCAGACTCTATATAAGAGCTGTCAGATGGGTGGTTCTTTGTTACAGTTTGGTTCACTTCGTATTAAACAGTTTAAAGCAGCTCCCTGCCTCCATGTTTTTCCTCAGAGAACAGTCTTGAGCAGAATGATTTTTCCCGGCTGTCCTTGGAGGACCATGTGGCAGCCGTGGCCAGGGGGGCGTTTCATCAGGTACGCTTGATGCGCCAATTGCTCCCCTTACTGGACCGGGCTGCCCTTCGCACAGTCACTCAAGCTCTTGTGACGTCCCGTCTCGACTACTGTAATGCTCTCTACATGGGGCTTCCCTTGAGGTGCACTCGAAAGCTACAGCTAGTCCAAAACGCAGCCGCGCGGGTAATTACGGGAGCTACCAGAAGCTCCCATATAACACCAATCCTGCGCGAGCTGCATTGGCTTCCTGTGGTCTTTCGGGTGCGCTTCAAGGTCTTGACGACCATCTTTAAAGCGCTCCATGGCTCGGGGCCTAGTTATATGCGAGACCGTCTCGTGCCCCATACATCCCTTAGACCGATACGCTCCCACAGAGAGGGCCTTCTCAGGGTGCCGTCGGCCGGACAATGCCGACTGGCGACACCCAGGGGAAGAGCCTTCTCTGTAGCGGGCCCTGCCCTTTGGAACGACCTACCCCCTGAACTCCGGACCATCACCGACCTCCGCCTCTTCCGCCAATGTCTAAAGACATACTTTTTTCATCAAGCCGGCCTAGCCTAACCTCCCATGGGGACTGTAGAAAAGTTTTAAATTGGGTTTTAATTAATAATTGGTTTTAGCACAGGTTTGGGATCTAATATATATTTTAAATTATTTATGTTCTATTTTTGTATGTTTTTTAAATCTCCTGTGCGCCGCCCTGGGTCCTTTGCGGAGAAGGGCGGGATATAAATGTAATAAAATAAAATAAAATAAATAAATAACTAATGATTATTTCACGTGTCCTGGATTTTTGAATGCTGCCAAGACAGAAACTCAGAGCCTCAGCTCTCTGCCCCAAGTGGAAACTAAGGGACCAACTTTTAGAAATGCAGATTTGGCAATCCATTCAAGAGAGGATATTGTGAACAAACTGTTCCACTGATTAATTAAAAATGCCCTCAAGTATTGAAATTCAAGTTTTGAAATTAATGGTCAATTAAGAACTGAGGAGAAATTTCCTAACCGATAGGACAATTACAATACAATAGCAGAGTTGGAAGGGACCTTGGAGGTCATCTAATCCAACTTCCTGCCTAGGCAGGAAACCCTATACCATTTCAGACAAATGGCTATCCAACATCTTCTTGAAGACTTACAGTGTTGGGGCATTCACAACTTCTGGAGACAAGATGTTCCACTGATTAATTGTCCTAACTGTCAGGAAATTTCTCCTCAGTTCTAAGTTGCTTCTCTCCTTGATTACTTTCCACCCATTGCTTCTTGTTCTGCCCTCAGGTGCTTTGGAGAATAGTTTGACTCCCTCTTCTTTGTGGCAACCCCTGAGATATTGGAACACTGCTATCATGTCTCCCCTAATCCTTCTTTTTATTAAACTAGACATACCCAGTTCCTGCAACTGTTCTTCATATGTTTTAGTCTCCAGTCCCCTAATCATCTTTGTTGCTCTTCTCTGCACTCCTCCTAGAGTATTTACATCTTTTCTACATTGTGGTGACCATTAATTTCAATACTTGAATTTCAATACTTGAGGGCATTTTTAATTAATCAGTGGAACAGTTTGCCTCCAGAAGTTTTGAATGCCCTAACACTGGAAGGGGCAAGAGGACTGACCCCATGGGTACTCCACAAGTGAGGCACCTGGAGCCCGACCTCTGCCCCCCATCAACACAAACTGCGAATGGTCAGAATGGAAGGAGGAGAACCACCAAAGTACAGTGCCCCCCACCCCTAACCCCTCTAACCGCCGCAGCATGATACCATGGTCGATAGTATCAAAAGCCACTGAGAGGTCTAAGGACCAGGGCAGAGGAACAACCCCTGTCATGAGCCCCCCAGAGATCATCGACCAATGCGACCAATGCCGTTTCCATGCTATACCCAGGCCTGAAGCCCGACTGGTGCGGATCAAGATATACAGCTTCATCTAGGTACTTGGGAAGCTGTTGCGCCACCACACTCTCATCAACCTTTGCCACAAAGCAAAGGTTGGAGATTGGACAATAGTTTGCCAAAAGCGCCGGGTCGAGGGAAGTCTTCTTGAGTAGGGGCCTCATCACCGCCTCTTTCAAAGTGGTGAGGAAAAAACCCTCTCTCAAAGAAGCATTTATAATACCCTGGAGCCAGCCTCATGTAACCTCCCGGGTGGCCAGCAACACCAGGAGGGACACGGGTCCAATAAACATGTGGCAGCACTGAGCCTACCCAAAATCCTGTCTACATCCTCAGGAGTCATAGGGTCAAACTCCTCCCAGATAACAGTCTCAAGACCCGCCTCCATCACTCCATCTAGCCCTACCCAGTCAGAGTCCAGCCTTTCCCGAATCTGAGCAATTTTGTCTTGCAGGTATTGTACAAAATCCTCAGCTTTACCCTGCAAGGGGCCCTCCCATGCTTCCATATGTAAGGGGGAGTGGGTCACCCTAAACAGGGCGGCTGGGCGATTTTCTGCAGACACAATAAGAGTGGAAAAATAATTAAACTTTGCCGCTTTTATCGCCACTAGGTAGGTCTCGATATAAGACCTCACCAGTGTCTGATCAGATTCGGAATGGCTGGCCCTCCAACTGCTCTCTAGGCATGTTTTCTGACGCTTTATCTCCCTCAGCTCCTCAGAGAACCAAGGAGCCAACCAGGTTTGGCACTGGATCAGGCACGACGCGGTCCAGAGCCCCAGCAGCCGCACTGTCCCATGCGGCCACCAGTTCTCCAGTCGAGTCGTGAGCCACAGCATGTAGGACGTTATTGCAGATTATCTTGTGCACTAAGATCAGGTCGGAATGTAGACAGCATAGTTCAAGGCTATCCATGTCTAAAATTTCAAGCCTGGTGATATTCAGAATGTTATTACAAGCAGAGGAGTTGAGTACTCTTCTTCTAAAAATGGACCCTCTCTAATGTTATAATGTCCAAAATGCAGTGTGGGTTCCAGGCAGGTGAGTAGTATTCAAGTATAGCTCTGGCAAAGGTTTTCTATGCCCTAGTTAGCAGCATAGCTTTACCAGAGAGAAAACTAAGTAAAATAAGGTTGAAAACTCTGAATGTCTTTTTTGGCAATGTTTTTACAGTGAGCTCTGGGACTTTTTTTTTTTTTATTATTAAATTTATACCCCGCCCTTCTCCAAACTGACCCAGGGTGGCGAACAGGGATGTTAAAATACATACAAAATATATAAAATTTAAAAAACTTATTCTAATAAACCCTGCACTAAAAACCGAATTAAAATCCCAAATTTAAAACTGTCTAAATAGTCAGTAATGGAGGTTACGCTAGGCCGGCTAGATGGAATAGATGTGTCTTCAGACACTTGCGGAAGAGGCGGAGGTCGGAGATGGTGCGGAGTTCAGGGGGTAAGTCATTCCAGAGGACTGGGACTGCCACAGAGAAGGCTCTTCCCCTGGGTGTCGCCAGTCGGCATTGTGCAGCCGATGGCACCCTGAGGAGGCCCTCTCTGTGGGAGCGTATCGGTCTGAGGGATGTATGGGGCAGGAGGCAGTCTCGCATATAACTAGGCCCCGAGCCATGGAGCGCTTTAAAGATGGTCGTTAAAACCTTGAAGCGCACCCGAAAGACCACAGGAAGCCAGTGCAGCTCGCGCAGGATAGGTGTTATGTGGGAGTGTCTAGGTGCTCCCGTAATTACCCGCGCGGCTGCGTTCTGGACTAGCTGCAGCTTTCGGGTGCACCTCAAGGGGAACTTTGGTCTTTTAAAATGAGTACTCCTAGGTCATGTACAATATTGTAAATGTACAATAAGTTGTTCCTTCCAGAACAAGAAAATAATATTGAAGAAAAAGAAACTGAAAATAAAAAATCAGTTAGATGATTTCAATGGGATTTATAATGGTATAAAATGGGTAGATAGGGGCAATGTCCACCCCAAAAGAATCAATCAAACAGCAAAGAGGGAAATAGTTGGAAGAGAGAAGGAAAACCTCTGGGGAAAACTACTCAAACAATAAAATTATAAGCGAGAAAAAGAATTCAGAAGAAAAGATACAATAATTATAAAAATAATAAGAAGCGGCTAGGAGAATGGGAGAAAAATAGAAAAAAAATAAGAAGTGGAATCTTTGAGAGACCAAGAGAAAATGGTTAGAGGAGGAAGAAGAGAAATAAGGAACATATTAGTATTATTTGTATTAATATTATTAATGGTGGATAGTTAATTAAGTTGAAAGGGAATTATATCAACCTTATGAAATGTGGACAATTAATCAAGTTACATATTCTTTATGGAAAAAATTGATTTTTATGATGTATGTTGCTTACAGCAAAAGAGATCAACAGATGAAATGGGAAATGATAATTTGGTTTAAATTTGAAGATAATTTAAATTAAGACTCCTTGGGGAGAGGGAGCGGTCTAGAAATTAAATTATCTAATTAAATTATCTTATCTAATGAGTGTAATGGGAATTTGAGAAACATATTTAGCAATGGAGTTGATGCTATTGTAAGACATGAGAAATAAAGGGCGATTAGTGATATTGTATATGTACTAAGAAGAAAATAAATTTAAGATAAAAAAATGTGGAAAGAGAATGACATGGCTGAAATTGGAAACAGAAATATGATGTAAAATGGATTATGTATATGAGAGTATTTAAAAGAAAAGATCTGGACAAAACTTTGTTCATAAAATATGAAGAAGTTTGTAATTAAAAAAAAACCTTGGGGAAAAATATGTTGTTTCATCCCTTTCTTAATCACCTTTAAGGACTTTTAAACTTTATTAAACTAGGAGAGCTGCAGCCTGTTATTCCTTTTTGAAGCTCTGCACCATTTTTTGCATAGTTGGAGTGCTAAAAAGTTGAACAAATTGCACACACAGTGCAGGAGAGTGTCCATTGTTGTGTAGTCAGGCAGTACTGCTTGTATGTCAGAGGTGATGTGGGTTGTTTCTGATGGCAGAGACATGATAGCAGTGTTCCGATATCTCAGAGGGTGCCACAAAGAAGAGGGAGTCAAACTATTCTCCAAGGCACCTGGGGGCAGGACAAGAAGCAATGGGTGGGACTTCCTTCCGGCTTCTGGCGGCGACGGTCAAGTCATGCGACTCATCCGCCGTTTTGTTCTTTTAAGGGACCCCCCCGTAAGGTCGGCTTGCCTGGACCCTTTCTAGCCCGGTGGTGGCTAGGGGGGGTCCTTGTCTTCGATCTAGGAGGGAGAAGACATGCTGCGGGGGGCTTGGTTCCCTTCGCCAACGGAGGACGGGAGCAAATAACTGATTTGAAGAGAGCTGGAACGCTCGAGTCGAATGGCTATGCCGGGACTCTGGCAGCGAGGTGGGCTGTAAGTGACTTTGACTTTTTTTGCTGGCAGCTTTGATTATAAGAAATGAGGGAGGGGGGTGTTTGTTAACCCCCCCCCTCGGATTTACAGCAGCGGCGTTTTGAAATGGCTCCTCGAGTTCGAGGAAGCGGATATTTCTCATCCGGACTTTGCTGAAGAAGTGAAAGTCTCTTGCGGTTTGTTTCTAGCTACATAGTATCGAAGTCTTGCCACAATGAAACAATATCCTTTGCTGCTTTCTCCTGCTGGCTTCCAGATTGGGCGGGGGAAGATGGCTTCCCTTTGTTCTTAAATGACTATTCTTCGTGGAAAATTTCCGACATTCCCTTTCTGACTTGGACTGTTTCTCTCTACTAATGGATGATTTCTGATAAATGATTAATTGATTCCTTCCCTGGAGTGCCTTCTTTGTCTTCATAATTGACTGGAAAATTTGTCCTTCTCTCTGGATTTTACAACTTTTACAACTTTGAACTGAACTTTGCCTCGGGACTTGCTCCACCGGCCGCACCCAAAAAACGCCATCTTATTGGCACTGATTTAAACAGCTTACCATGGCTTCCAAAAAGCAGCCAGAAAAACCAGACACAGATGCAAGATTAACAGCTATGGAAGAAGTGTTACATTCTTTGGTACTGGAAATTAAAGAGCTTAGAAAAGACCACTGCAGTTCCAAATTAGAGCTTTTGGAGACACAGAAGAAATTGATGCAGAATACACAGAAGACTGAAGAGTTAGAATTGGGGCTGGCTGGGGCAAAGGGAGAGCTTAAAAATGTTGATACTGAAATTGGAGATTTAACTGGTCATATGTCTAGGATGGATTTTGAAAGGATGTCATATTTTTTAAGATTTCAGAATATTCCTGAAGATTCTGGTGAATGTCTTCCTGATCTTATGAGCACAATTTTAGCAGACTATCTACACAGACCTAAGGAAGAGATCAGGGGGGACATTGACCTGGCTTATAGAATAAATACAGCATATGCCAGGATAAATGAACTACCCAGAAAGATACATATTAAATTTGTTAGAAGGTCTACTAGGGAGGGAATATTGATGGCGCAGAGAGAGGGTCCGTTAATTTACCAACAAAAGGAGGTCGCTATCTTGAAGCAGATCCCGAAAAAGATTAGAGAGGTGAGGAGGAAATATTCCTTCTTATCTAAAAAATTGTTTAAACAGGGGATTTGGTTCAAGTGGGTGATGCCAGAAGGGATGTTGGTGTTCTGGGAAGGAGGAAGAGTAAGGATTAAAACAGTTGCTGAGGCGGAAGCCTTTCTTAAAAAACATTCCTCAATCCTGGAGGATGAAAGTGGAGGAGCAGAGGGGGCCACCGCCTCGCCCACTGAGGGTCAGGGAGGAGAACAAGAAGATACAATTGCTAAGAGACTTAGATCTAAGAAATGACTTTTTTAATACAGTATAACTTTTGTTTGGATGTTTGTATATGATTGCTAGCATAGAATTTATAACGATGTATGCACTTCTCTTCACTTTGTAGTATTATTGAAATATGTATTATCTATGTTTTGTCAAGAAGCCCCGGAGGGGGCCAGCGATCTCGACGTGAAAGTTCTCAAAATATTTCCTTATTACACCTTACCCTACCCTACTGGAAAAAATTGTAAAACTCAATAAAACTTTTTCAATACAAAAAGAAGCAATGGGTGGAAACTAATCAAGGAGAGAAGCAACTTAGAACTAAGGAGAAATTTCCTGACAGAACAATTCACCTCTGGAACAGCTTGCCTCCAGAAGTTGTGAATGCCCCAACCCTGGAAGTCTTTAAAAAGATGTTAGATAGCCATTTGTCTGCAATGGTATAAGGTTCCTGCCCACGCAGGGGATTGGACTAGAAGACCTACAAGGTCCCTTCCAACTCTGCTATTGTATTGTATTGAATTGATGTAGGAATGCCAGGACACAGATAAGCTCTTTAAAGTAGAAAAAGTTCATTTTTGTGCACAAGGTCCAGCGGAAGCTGCAAGGCTCGTAAAAATGTCTGAACCCCATCAGATTGATAAAGACCCTCTTTTATACCTTCAATTACGTATACATTCCTGTTATCCTACGTTTGTCCAAATATGGGGTTGTGGGGAATCGAAAACATACCAGTTAGACAGTTTGCTTAGGTCAACAAGATATATGCATTTGGAGGCTATTTGTGGTTAATACAAAGATGGATTAAGGAAGTTACACCAGAATGTCGTGGGAACAGAACAGAACAACAGGATACGTCTGTCTGGGTCACCAAGACCTCTTTTGCAAATACAGCAGTATAATATTGAGCATAGCTTGCAATCTTATTTCTTGACCAAAGATTACTTGACCAGAGTTTGAGACCTAGGCCAGCCTTAGACCTATACAGCTCCTGCTGCTTCCTTATTTCCATTGCTCCCTGGGGAAAAAATGGACTAGAAATAAATATCAGGCAGAAAAAAACAGAGCCACACATAATCCCGTTAAACTAATCTGATTTATTGCCTTTTTAAAAATGGAGATACATGTAAAAGATTCAAAAACTCAACACATTTTACACTTGAAATTTACACTTACAAATCCGAAACTGATAACCTATGACACTTTGTTAACTATATGCTCTTTGATGGTAATCAGCTTTTTACTGTTTTTATGTTACACTTTGAGAATGGATATGTTACACTTTGAGAATAGAACCAAGCAGAGGAAGTGGATGAACTTTTTGCTAACCAGCTAACTAAGGTATGTAGGAAGCACACTACAATAGTAATGGGAGATTTTAACTACCCTGACATCAATTGGGAAACAAACTCTGCACCAAGTGGAAGATCCAACAGGTTCCTAACAAACCTAGCAGACAACTTTGTTTCCCAAAAGGTAGAGAAGAGAACAAGGGGATCAGCAATATTGGACTTAA
The DNA here is from genome assembly GCA_039707465.1 of Rhabdophis nuchalis. Taxonomy (NCBI): domain Eukaryota; kingdom Metazoa; phylum Chordata; class Lepidosauria; order Squamata; family Natricidae; genus Rhabdophis; species Rhabdophis nuchalis. Next base: position 174,249,454 of record CM077647.1, on the reverse strand, counting down.
TTCTCACTAACAGAGAGGAAATGATAGAAGGTGTAGAAGCTACAGGAACTTTGGGGGCAAGTGTTCATGAAATACTGGAATTCAACATTATGCAAAAAAAAGTAGTAGAACAAAGTCAAACTAGAGTCTTAGACTTTAAGAGAGGTAATTTCAATAAACTTAGAGAGAGCTTGGGAAGGATTCCATGGATGAGAATCCTCAAGGGGAAAACAACTCAAGAAGCTTGGGAAATTTTGAAAAATGAGATTATAAAAGCCCAGTCCAGCGCAATACCAATGAAGAAGAAAAATAACAGTTCCCAAAAGAAACCAGCATGGCTGCATAAAGAACTCTCTGACAAATTGAAAGACAGAAAGGATAAATATAAAAAGTGGAAAGAGGGGGACATAACTAAGGCAAAATATCAGCAAATAGCCCGAGCCTGTAAAGATGAAGTGAGGAAAGCTAAGGCTCGCAATGAAGAAAGGCTTGCCAAAAAAATAAAAAATAACAAAAAAAGCTTCTTCCAACATGTTAAAAACAAGAAAAAAGTTAAGGAAACAATTGGTCCACTGCTGGGAGAAAATGGCAAGAAGATGATAAGCAACAGGGAGAAAGCAGAACTATTTAACTCTTTTTTTGCATCTGTCTTTACACAAAGGGATAAAACAGTCCAACCAATCAACAACAGCACCACAAAAATCAGATTAGGAACACAAGTTGAAAAAGGGAAGAAAATGGTAAGTGAGCATCTGTCTGCCCTGGACGAGTTCACCAGGACTGGATGGATTACACCCCAGGGTTCTGAAGGAACTGACAGACGAGATCTCAGAACCACTGAACTATATCTTTCAGAGATCCTGGAGCACCGGGGAACTGCCAGAAGACTGGAAAAGAACTGATGTGATTCCCATCTTCAAAAAAGGAAAAAAAATAGATCCAGGAAACTATAGACTCATCAGCCTGACCGCAATACCAGGAAAGATTCTGGAAAAGATAATTAAGCAACAAATAAGTGAACACCTAGAAGCAAACAAAGTAATAGCCAAAAGCCAACATGGGTTTGTCAAAAACAGATCATGCTAGACTAATCTAATTGCATTCTTTGACAAAGTGACAAAATTAGTGGACCAGAGGAATGCTGTCGATATAATTTACTTGGACTTCAGTAAGGCATTTGATAAAGTAGACCATAACCTACTATTAGATAAAGTAGAAAAATGTGGGTTAGACAGCATCACCACCAAATGGATTCGCAACTGGCTGACCAACCGCACTCAACGTGTAGTCCTCAATGGAACTGCATCTACATGGAAGGAAGTATGCAGTGGAGTCCCCCAAGGCTCTGTTTTAGGCCCAGTACTCTTCAACATCTTCATCAATGATTTGGATGAGGGCATAAATGGGGAACTCATCAAATTTGCAGATGACACCAAGCTGGCAGGAATAGCCAACACGCCAGAAGATAGGCTTAAGATACAGAAGGATCTTGACAAACTTGAACATTGGGCACTATCTAATAAAATGAAATTCAATGGTTCTACATTTAGGCAAGAAAAACAAAATGCACAGGTACAGTATAGGTGGTACCTTGCTCAATAGTAGCAACTGTGAGAGGGATCTTGGAATCCTAGTGGACAACCATTTAGATATGAGCCAGCAGTGTGGAGCAGCTGCCAAAAAAGCCAACACAGTTCTAGGCTGCATAAACAGAGGGATAGGATCTAGATCACGTGAAGTGTTAATGCCACTGTATAGTGCCTTGGTAAGGCCACACTTGGAATACTGCATACAGTTTTGGTCGCCACTATTTAGAAAAGACGTGGAGACTCTGGAAAGAGTGCAGAGAAGAGCAACCAAGATGATTAGGGGACTGGAGACTAAAACATATGAAGAACGGCTGCAGGAGCTGGGTATGTCTAGTTTGATGAAGAGAAGGACCAGGGGAGACATGATAGCCGTGTTCCGATATCTCAGAGGGTGCCACAAAGAAGAGGGAGTCAAACTATTCTCCAAGGCACCTGGGGGCAGGACAAGAAGCAATGGGTGGAAACTAATCAAGGAGAGAAGCAACTTAGAACTAAGGAGAAATTTCCTGACAGTTAGAACAATTAACCTCTGGAACAGCTTGCCTCCAGAAGCCCCAACCCTGGAAATCTTTAAAAAGATATTAGATAGCCATTTGTCTGAAATGGTATAAGGTTCCTGTCCATGCAGGGGGTTGGACTAGAATACCTACAAGGTCCCATCCAACTCTGCTATTGTATTGTATTGTAGTGTATTGAGGATAGGATACAAAATGATGAACATATCTCTGCAAACACTGGACATTATTTGAGCCAAAATCCGAAAGGTCCTAACAGGGAACAAGAAAGCTAGATGACCAAACTCAAAATCAAAATGTGTAGAAAAGAAGAAAGGAATTGGTTAAGGAATCTTGGAAAATAGTTCTAAGACAGCAACATCAGCACTTTTTTTGGATTGGGCAAATTATAAATCTTAATAGTCATGAATATCATACACTAATACTCCTTTGACAAAAGTAAAAAATAACTGTTGCTCTAACTTTACATACAATATTTTTCTTATAGTTGGCATTCCTCTGAGCCAGTAAGATTACATGATGAATTAATTCCTGTTTGTGAGTTGCTCTCTGTGGTTGAGGTCAGGCCGCAAAACAATGATGTAGCACTTGGGTACGAATATGCATCCCAGTAATGCAGCACTGGAGGCCAAGATGGAGAAGACCTCCACAGCTACCATGGCTTTTCCTTTTGTGCTCAGATAGGCTGGAAAGAAAGAGATCCACACACTGCAGAAGGCCAACATGCTGAAGGTAATGAACTTGGCTTCGTTAAAGCTGTCAGGTAATTTACGGGCAAAGAAAGCCACAATAAAGCTGGCAATGGCCAAAACACCCATGTAGCCCAAGATACAGTAGAAGAAGGCAGGCGACCCCTCATTGCATTGTAAAATCATTTTTTGGGGCTCTGAATGCATGTCCAACTCAGGAAATGGGGGAGATGTTGACAACCAAAAAATACAAATACATACTTGGAAGAGAGAGCATGAGAGGACAATAGAAAAAGCCAATCTTTTCCCCACCCATTTCCTCATCTGAGATCCAGGTTTAGTGGTCATGAATGCCACAACCACTGTGATGGTTTTGGCCAGTACACTAGAAATGGCCACTGAGAAGGTGATGCCAAAAGTTGGTTGCCGGAGAAGGCAGGTCACTGTTCCAGGTTGGTTGAGAAAGAAGAAAGAGGAGAGAAAACAGAGCAGAAGAGAGACAAGGAGGGTGTAGGTGAGGAACCGGTTGTTGGCTTTGACAATAGGAGTATCCCTATACTTAATAAAAGTTCCAAGTACACAAGAGGTCAAGAAGAAGAAACAAAGAACTGCTGAGGATAAACCAATTCCTAAAGTTTCTTCAAAAGTTAGAAAGACCAGCAGTTTCAGGATGCATCCTTTCTTTTCTTTATTTGGATAATGATCTTCTGAGCATTCAAAGCAATCTTCCATATCTAGAAGTAAAAACAAGGATATTTTTTACATCTATGTATTGCATATTACTGACAATTACCATATTAATGTTATGCCTCCAATTATTTTATTAAAGTTTTATTAAATGTAATGAAAAAGGGTAGAATGCCTAAACTACCATTTTGAATTGAAATCTTCCCTTCTGGCCAATGTAATTCTTTTTAGGGTTTGTGTTGGTTTTGCTATACTGGATTGAGTGACTAGTTTAAATAAAGCCCTTACACTGGACACTCAGACAACTGAGAGCAAACCACACTCCTTACTAGCACGGTGGAAGTTACTTAGTTAGAGTAATGACACATCTGCAAGAAAACAAGTAAGCACAGAAATCATCAAGGACTCCTCATTTCAACCCTGAGCTCAAAATCTTCTCCTTTATTGGCATTCTATAGTACTGAAAATCACATGATTCATTTTATGCATACAAGTAAAGTTTAAGTCTTGCTTAAGTCTAATGAAAAAATGGTACAATTCCCATCCTACCATTTTTGTTTGAAATCTTCCCTTCTGGGCATGGAACACAGTCATAGCAGCAGAACTGACTTCCTTCAATTCCTTTCTTCCAATATCCAGGGAAACAGGGGTCATTGCATTGAGAAAGTGGAAGAACCTGATGATAAAAATAAAAGATTTGGAAATTGGAGACATATACAACAGTTTGTAATTTTTCTCCTTTATGCAGAATTACTTTTGACTTCCCAAAGTATCCTGATTTTATCAGTAAATAAAATCAGCACATGTTGACAATCTCTTGTAAATGCAAACCAAATATGCAAACAATGCTTTTACAGTGGAATATCATTTTGTTAATTCAATGAGTGCTTGATCATCAACAGCAGTTGCAAAGAATATGTCTTCGTTTCTTTTAAAAATGAGAAATCAGATTTGGAAAGAGACTATGTTCAACATGGAATCATCATGTATAAAATGTGACTGATTCACTAATCCGATACCTGATTAAAAGCTGGATTCCAGACAATCACATCTTCATCAATCCATAATTCCTTCCCTTTTGGACCTTTTAGGTCCAGTTTTCCAACTCTAACTCTCTGAAAGGATCTGTTTGGAAAAGTGATCAAGTTTGTGATGTCGAATCCACCAGTTGCTTCCCCTTTCTCATTCAGGAACACTCTCTCCCCGGCTGAATTGTTAAAAGTAATGCCTTGAAGAAATGGATGGAGCTACTTGAAAGGGAGTGAAAGGGAGAGAGAATTGAAAGAATAATAATGAAGATGAAAACATCATTTTCAATGTTTTTGTCATTCTTTGCATTCCAATAACAATAATTACATATGTACAAATTTATAATGATATTTTTTGGAAATATGAAAGTTCACTCTTTGATTAATTTTCTATTAATTTAAGGAAAAGTAAGAATGCATTGAAGGTCAATGAAAATAGGCTTTAGGAATTTTATAACTTCCTCCAATTATGATTGGGTTTCCTAATTAAACAAGTAATTCTAGATCAGAGGTGTCAAAACTTGGAAACTTTAAGAGTTGTGGACTTCAATTCCCAGAATTCCCCAGCCAGCCATATGATGGATCCATTTCGGGCTTATTAGCCCTCTTCAGCTGGCCATACTACCTCCACTGGGGTTTGAACCGGCACTCTCCAGCATATCAAGCAAGGCTCTCTATGCTTTGAGCTATCCGGCTTCCCCTGATTACATCAGCCTTTACAGGACTATTGAATGAGAGAATATTTTTACAACTCCTGTTCAGCCCCTTTTTAATGGAGGAGACAAACTGTCATCCTTCTCTGCCTTTCGGCTCAACCTAGAGACCATCTGGGCAGAGAGCTCATAAGATTACTGTTGAATTTTTTAGATATGTGTTTTTAAGGGCTGATTAATAAATAAGAGACCAGGATGGATCCATTTCGGGCTTATTAGCCCTCTTCAGCTGGCCATACTATCTCCACTGGGGTTTGAACCGGCACTCTCCAGCATATCAAGCAAGGCTCTCTATGCTTTGAGCTATCCGACTTCCCCTGATTACATCAGCCTTTACAGGACTATTGAATGAGAGAATATTTTTACAACTCCTGTTCGGCCCCTTTTAAAGCTTTTTAAGCTTTAACAGCTCAACAGGAGAACAATCAGAGAAGCCATTGAAATAGAGAAGCAATCTAACATTCTAATCTAATCTAATAATCTAATCTAATAATCTAATAATCTAATAATAAAATATAATAATAAAAATATTCTCTCATTTAATAGTCCTGTAAAGGCTGATGTAATCAGGGGAAGCCGGATAGCTCAAAGCATAGAGAGCCTTGCTTGATATGCTGGAGAGTGCCGGTTCAAACCCCAGTGGAGGTAGTATGGCCAGCTGAAGAGGGCTAATAAGCCCGAAATGGATCCATCCTGGTCTCTTATTTATTAATCAGCCCTTAAAAACACATATCTAAAAAATTCAACAGTAATCTCATGAGCTCTCTGCCCAGATGGTCTCTAGGTTGATCCGAAAGGCAGAGAAGGATGACAGTTTGTCTCTTCCCTTAAAAAGGGGCCGAACAGGAGTTGTAAAAATATTCTCTCATTCAATAGTCCTGTAAAGGCTGATGTAATCAGGGGAAGCCGGATAGCTCAAAGCATAGAGAGCCTTGCTTGATATGCTGGAGAGTATATATATATGTTAGTTTTTATGAGCTGATCAATAAATTTAAATTTGAGAGACCAAGATAGATCTATTTCGAGCTTATTAGCTCTCATCAGTTGGCCACACCCCACTGGGATTCGAACCGGGGCTGTAATGAATCTAAGGCAGAAGCCTAGCACTCCAGCCTAATCGGTTCTACCCTATTTCATCAGCTAATCCAGGAGTTTTTAGTATAGATAATTGTTTCCACAAATTCCTGTAAGGGCCCCATTTAAGGGAGGAGACATGCTGTTTCCCTCTCTGCCTTTCGGCTCATCACCAGAGACCATCTAGACAGAGAACCATGAATTATGTTGTGTTAATTTTTTTAGATATGTGTGTTGTGTTAATTTTTTTATATATGTGTTTGTGTTAAATTTTTTTATTTTTTTTAGATTTAGCTCATAAAACTCTCTCTCTCTCTCTCTCTCTCACACACACACACATATATGTGTGTTAGTTTTTATGAGCTGACCAATAAATTTAAATTTGAGAGACCAAAATATTACACAACGTAACTAAAAAATGGTTCTCTGTCTAGATGGTCTCTGGTGATGAGCCGACAGGCAGAGAGGGAAACAGCATGTCTCCTCCCTTAAATGGGGCCATTACAGGAAGTTGTGGAAACAATTCTCTCTCTCTCTCTCTCTCTCTCTCTCTCTCTATATATATATATATATATATATATATATATATATATATATATATATATATATATATATATATATATATATATATAGAGAGAGAGAGAGAGAGAGAGAGAGAGAGAGAGAGAGAGAGAGAGAGAGAGAGAGAGAGAGAGAGAGAGAGGACTCTATTGATGAGAGAATATTTTCACAGCTCCTGTTGTGAGGCCCGTTTAAGGGAGGAGACAAACTGTCATCCTTCTCTGCCCTTCGACTCAACCCAGAGATTATCCAGACAGAGACCCATTAAGATTGCTGCTGTGTGAAATTTTTTAGATATGTGTTAGATTTTTAAGGGCTGATTTAATAATTAAGAGACCAGGATGGATCCATTTCGGGCTTTTTAGCCCTCTTCAGCTGGCCATACTTCTTCTGTCTGGATGATCTCTGGGTTGAGTCATGCTGTGTGGTCGTTTTTCTATCTCAATAGCTTCTCTGATTATACTGTTGTTATAGTGTTCAATTTTGGCAATAGTTCTGGTCAAAATTGAACACTATAACAACAGAATAATCAGAGTAGCTATTGAGATAGAAAAACAGCCGCACAGCATGAATAAACGAGATGATACCTCCCACCTACCAGCCATTTGGAAACCCGCTCTCACTGACAAACGAGTCCCTAACACAAAGAATGATACCAGACCCACACTCATGAAAACCACACAGGATGTCACTATCACACATCCATGCAAAAAGCAAATCCAAACCCACACCGATGATGACCACAAACCAGAAGCCCGACCACAAACCAGAAGCCAGACCACAGCTGCATTATTAGCCACTTTAAACCCCTCCAATCCATACATGAAGCAAACTGATGCCCACTACGGAGATGTTGCACGACCACAAATGCGAAGCCAAACAACAGTAACGCAGCTCACCAGGTCAAATCCCTCTGCAACTCGAACTAACACAAGCACAACCAGGCCCCCACCCAAACAGAACATGCCCCCATCCAATCAGAGCACAGCCAAACTCCCATCCAATCAGAGCACAGCCAAACCCCCTACCAATCAGAACACATCTCCACCCAATCAGAATGCAGCCAAGCTCCCGCCCAATCAGGTCACACCCCCACTGGCAGTTAAAAAGAGGAACTGGCTGAGATCTCACATTGCTCCTGGAAGCACCAAGCCGGAAGCACCAGCCTGAAGATGATGAATGAGACTTCATCGAAACGTCGTGAAGATACTTCCAATTCTACGCGGGAGAAAACCCGAACAACCAAAGACCTACATACAAACACCCGTGAAAACCGCAGAAAACATATATATACGAATCTACGAAAACAAATATATATATATATATATGTGTGTGTGTTTGTGTGTGTGTGTTAGTTTTATGAGCTGATCAATAAATAAATTAGAGAGAACAGGATAATTTATTTATTGATCAGCTCATAAAACTAACACACATATCTAAAAAAAATTTACACAACGAAACTCTTGGCTTCCTGACTAGATGGTATCTGGTGATGAGCCAAAAAGCAGGAAAGGAAACAGTATGTCTCCTCCCTTAATTGGGGCCTCTTAACAGGATGTTGTGAAAAAAGCTACATATATATATTTTTCGCAAGAAAACAAAGGCTCCACCATGATGATGATGGGTGTGATCCCATTGAAATGTTGCAAAAACACATTTAATTTTACATGGGAAAAGACCCAAATAAACCAGAACCTACATACCTATACCCGTGAAAATCTACGAAAACAAATATATATATATTATTGCAAATATATATATTATTGCAACTTTTCGACAAGATCTCACTTGTCATCATCAGACAGGCTTCTGTCTGTGACTGAAAATCTACGAAAACAAATATATATATACAGGCTTAACACCCTGTTAAGCCACAATGAAGGGAGGAAGCATACTGCTGTGACACAAGCATATACTTATTCTCCTGTCTCAGCTGATCAGGATAGAACCAGTTGGTCTAGAGGCAATTACAACTGCCTCACATGTAATACGTAACACCGCTCTTGCGCGAGCTGCACTGGCTACCTGTCGTCTTCCGGGTGCGCTTCAAGGTGTTAATTATCATCTTTAAAGCGCTCCATGGCTCGGGACCTAGTTATCTGCGGGATTGGATCCTGCCTCATACATCCTCACGGCCGATACGCTCCCACAGAGAGGGACTGCTCCGGGTGCCGTCCACTAGACTTTGTCAGCGGGCGACGCCCAGGGGAAGGGCCTTCTCTGTGGCGGGCCCAGCCCTCTGGAACGACCTTCCCCCCGATATTAGGACATTAGGACAACCACGGACCTCCGCTCCTTCCGCTTAAAATTAAAGACACACTTTTTTCGCCTGGCCGGCCTTGGGTAGTCTCTTTTTAGGTTAGGGGTTTTTAGGGGTAATTTTTAGTTTAGTATATGGGTTTTAGCGCAGGAATTATTTAATTTATTTTTAATTTTGTAGTTTGTATTTTGTAGTTTGTTCTTTGTATTTTTAAATTGCCTGTGCCCCGCCTCGAGTCCCCTTGGGGAGAGAGAGCGGGTTATAAAAATAAATTATTATTATTATTATTATTATTAATACAGCCCCGGTTCGAATCCCAGTAAGGGTATGGCTAGCTGATAAGAGCTAAATAGCTCGAAATAGATCTATCCTAGTCTCCCTGATTTATGTATTGATCGGCTCAAAAACCTAACATATATGCCAGTTCCAACTGCCTCACATTCCATTACCTCAGTTCAAACTGGCAGATGTTCCACTCCTTTACTCGGGAGCAACCTGGGGCTTCTTACAGTATTAAATATCAGAACGTCACCAAAATGTCTATGCCTTCTATCTATGAAACTGCTTCAGAACTCAAGGCAATGAGAGAGAGATTCTCTTATGAGTTTCAATCACCAACCACCACTGAGACAATGGATTGTGAACCAAATTTCTCCTGCATAGTGTCCCAGCCCCAACTTCTTATACTGACCTCCTCAGTTCAGACAAAGCTGTTCTCTCTGCTGTAACACTAGTTAAAAGGAAAAGACTTGTTTTTCAGATGACAGGAAGTACAATAGATGCTTCAAAGTTATATCTTTTGGAGCTAGAGAGGTGAAGGAGGGATATTTTATGCCAACGTTCAAAGTGAAGGGGCAGGTCTACCACAGGATAGGGAGAATCATAGCGGGGCCTCAGCAGTAGCCTTCATTTTTCCAGATATAATTTGTTGATGATTATGACAATGAGAGGGACATACGTTGTGGAATCTACCTGGGCATTAATCCTCCATAACTGGCTAGCCAACTGTCAAAGTTGCTGCATGAACACAACAAGTATATTCTGGAACTTAACGCTGCTGTTGATTCTGTTTCTGACAGTTACAAGGACTTCCAAGTGATGATTCTCACCGATAGGAAGCCTTCTAGAGAGCACTGAGGTCGTTTCAATGTCCCCACAACTAGAGAAGTGGTTGTTCTCATTGTCAGTCAGGATTTGTCAATTTGTCAAGCCCGATCATGTATCATAGTTTTGTAGCGAAGCACGGGTATCCAGCTAGTGATAGATAAAAACAAAAAATGTGTTTTCTGTATCTGTTTTAGTTAGAACAGTAGAATGGTTTAAAAGGGACTTTGGAGGTCTTCTAGTCAAATGCCCTGCTCAAGGAGGGTATTTGCCCTATGTAATTTAGCCGGATTATTCATGGAAATTTTAATAAAGTATAACAGTAAATCTATGCTTGATGGCAAGAAAATGTCATCCTTTTCTGTAGCTCACTATGCACTTATAAATTTATATCACAATGTCATTGCGCATGTTTTATCCTATAATCCTTCTCACTTGCCACATCATATTTATTTTATTTTAATTTACTTCATTTTACTTGATTTTTTTATTTAGGGTTGGTAGGAACTGCTGAGGTTTTTTAGTTAAACATCCTATGTGAGGAGAAGACCCTTCTCTTCGTTAAAATCTACAGTGTTGGAGCATCCATATTTCTGAAGAGAAGTTGTTCCACTAATTAAATGTTAACTATTCTCACCATCAGAAAATGTTTCCTCATTTCTACTTTGTTATTATAATTGTTTCAACATACAAAAAACATTAAGATATTCTACATGATAGCGTACATCAAACTGCTCCTTTGAAAGAAGAAATGTCCAGTGAAGAGAGAATACCTGCCAAGCCTGCAGATTTAGAAGATCAGGTTTTTTATGCATCCTAGTTGTCTTCCTATTGAACCCTAACATGTATAGAGTCTGCAAAGCATGAGCCACAGCATAAACAGCATTGTAGATGCTGTAGCTTTGGCCAGTCATTTCCATTTCAAAGACAGGTCCAGGAAGATTCTCTAGCTGTATCTCCCCAGTGCACCGCCTACTCTGTGTGTCTTGTAACTCTGGTTTTGGAAGTGAACAATCAAATGCTTGTTCCCAAACGTCCTGCAGAAACCCATCTCTGTGGTCTGAAAGTGGATTTATGGTCTGAAGAAATTCCTTGAAACCTACAACGGCTGTTGAATGAACGGTGAAGGAAAGAGCCCCATGGAACATCTGGAGATCCCATGTGATTTGAATGCCTGAAAGTATGAAATCAATCTGTGCAGTCATGATCCAAACCTTTCTAAATAATGCAGTTTCCTTGCTTTCAGGATCTGCCAGAAAGGTGACAATTCTTAGCCACATAATTGCCCAGGATTCTCCATAGACGAGAAATGCATTGGCTTTGTTATTCATCAAATTAATGGAAATCATTGAGATTATTTGATAAACTACTGGAAAGTCTTCCAAGTCGACTTGATGAACAAGCCTCTCTGTGAACGATGAGCAGATTCCGTTCTCTGCAAGCAAGGGCAGCATTTTCTGTAAGAAATTTTCCCCATGGTTGTTATCAACAGCAAAAATCCCGATCCACGTCCACCCAAAATGGTGAAGCAGTTGGATAATCCCAATGTACTGATGGTCCTCTTTGGGGACCATGAAATAAAGTGAAGAGAGTCTATTGCTCTGAAATTTCTCTTGGGCTAATGAGCCATAGGTCAGCTTAAACAAAATGGAATAAAATTATTCAATTATTAAAATGAAGCTAACTTTTCTATTCTAGGTTTTTTTTTATTATAAAATATATCGAAGCAGCAATTCTTCTAAATATTAATATGGAAAGTCTTGGAATTACTTCAAACACACATAAGACATCAATTGTTTTGTAAGGGACAAAGAGTACTACATTCAAACCTTCCTTTAAATATGGAATGTCTCTGGAAACATGCAAAATATCTTAACACAAACCTAACACAAATCTTTGATGTTCATTAATTGTTCAACAACAACAAAAATATAGATTTTTTTTCTCCTCAACCCCATCACAACTTACTTGTGGAATCTTGAAAAAAGCCTTAAGTTCACCTATATAAGATGATGTATCAAAATCCAATCCTCCAATGATAGCCATGAGATTCTTCTGGCTATCACATTTATAATTAGGAACAAATTTCTGGGATTTGAAAAGTAGGTCCAGAATGGAACGATAAGTCCTCTTTGCATTGAGGTAACTGTCATAGATGTGGAACCCTAGAGTGATATTAGGTAAGATCTGGGTGTCCCCATTGATCTCCTTCACAGCAAAGGCCAAGGCGAGGGCATGCTGGTAGAATTTGGTGATTATGCTGCAAAGGATTTAAATATCCCAGTTGAAAAACTTAACTGATAATTCTCATATGGTTGCATCATTTCTTAAGAATAATAGTCATTTCTTCCTTTGATAGTACTAAAAACATAACATCCTTTCTAAAATTCTTAATAAAAATCCCTGACGATATCACCTAATTAGTTTAATGAAATGTCTTCAAGAAAACAACCAAATGCAGGGAGCATCAAGGACCCCCCATTTCAACCCTGAGCTAAAATATTCTCCTTTATTAGTAATTTCTACAGAGTTGCAATTTACTTTTTACACAGTATTTCAATGATTTGCAAGAAATACTGTATATCCTGCATCAAATACAAGCGGTGACTTTTTTCAAAGTACTATTTGTATTTTCAAAGAGATTTTCAGAATATGAACAGATACATCAGGTGTCATTCATTTATTGTATGTATGTTTTGTGAGGATAGATAATGCCAAACCTCTTAAAAATTACCTCAGGAAACATTTAAATAGAGACTTCTTGATCTGAAATTTTGTACATATCGTGTGAAACTTTCAAAAATAATACGAAGAAAATTATTTCTTCTCTCCTAAACCAGATACAGTTGAAAGAAACACAAGGTGTCGATTATATTAAAAATGCTACTCATATGCCCAAACAGCTTTGATTCATATAAAAGATTTTCAGACAATGATATATGAACAGATTTCACAGGCATAAATCATTTACTGTATGCATGTTTTATGAGGTGAGATCATGCCTAACCTTTTAAAAAATTACCTTAATCTCAGTATCTGTTCAACAAGATGGAGGTCTTTAAAAAATGTAAATAAGATTGTATCTTCTGCCAGAACCAGATAGAATTGAAAGACACAGATAAATAGATTACAAAAAAGACCCTTAAATTTTTGTGCAAGCAACTTTTATTCATATAAGGGATTTTTGGACATCTGGGTAAGATTAGATAGCAAAGAAAAATTCTTACACTGGGGTGTCAAAAGGTGTTTTGTCAGGATGTTCGCTGAATTTCATTTCACGAAAGTGGTAAATGAGGTGAGACACCATCCCACCAATGATGAGGTCTCCAGGCTGGTACCACTCCTGTGGAACAAGGAAAGCATCACTCGAAGGGCAGTTCTGAGTAACTACTTTGTGCACCAAAAGCACCAGAAAAAACATATTGGTATTCTTGCTATTTTGAAAAAGTTTTGTCTTTCATCCTAGCCATATAATCCAATACTTCAACTAAAGATTAATGCAAGGTTTCTATCTGAGAATTCACCTGATGTGGAAATCTAACATTTTCCATTTGAAGATTCACAAGAGTGCAAGTTTGTATCTTGAATATCACAAGAATTTGAACAGATACTCTGCCAGAAGAGAATCAAGGGTAGAAACTTGGAGCAATGAATCTGCCAGAGACATTCCTACCCTTTGTAATAAACACCCTGTGGTTGAAGAGTTATCTCCAAGCAGATGCCTAGGTTGTTGTTGAAATTAATGCTCTTCCATGTAGCATTTGATGTTTTGGCCTAGCTAAGAAAATGTGGTGTTTCCTCTTGGGGATAATTATTTTGTTTTGATGTGATAATAAGTAGCTGATGGTTCATCTATTTTTTTAAACAAGCAATTGCCAATGGAAGTAATAGAAATGATGACTTCTGATGAAGATGGCCAACTGAGGAGCTGAGGTGGTGCAGTGGTGGTACACAGAATGCTGTCACTTTTCCACCAAAGCTGATAGTTCATTTTTTAACAAAATGAGCAATTGCCAATAAATGTAATAAAAGTGATGGCTTCTGGTGAAGATGTCCAACTGACAATGTGCCCAGGGAGAAATCTCTGGGGCTCCCTGAAGGGTTTTTCTTTGGACTGAGACTTTTTCCATTTAAAAACAGAAGGAACTGGCATTCTTTTAGTTTCTATGCCTCTCCTGGGTTCGGGAGAATTCTAGAAGCATCCCGCAAGATCCTCCATAAAGCAACAATCTTCAAGTAACTTAGGACCTTTGCTTTGAAGCAGCAAGTGCTGGAGGGTTGAGAAGCAATAACTCCTTTGTTGAAAAAGCAGCTGTTTTGGAATTAATTTTTCAAATGTTTTATTTATTCATTTTATTTATTTATTTATTTATTAATTTATTATTTGTAAACAAGTACAAAGAAACAAGTATGAAAACACATGAAAAGATGGCACAAATAAATGGAGACAATTAAGAAAAACATAGGCATGGAAGGCGGAGCCGCACCGCGCTGTGCCAATGCAATACCAGGTCTCAGCGCTCTGAGACCTCCGTTGACCTTTTGCCACCCCTTGGTCCATTCAGACCTAAACCATCCTGGAGGGACGGCGACGAGGAAGACAAAGCCTTGATGTTCACAGGGATACTGCAAAAAACCCGTTTGACCTAAGGGAAGAGCTTCTGCAGGGCAGCAAATAGGCAGCCCCCATGGGCTAACAAAGGCGGAGGCAAGCTCCGGAAGGAAGGAAGCAAGCTGAAAGGGAAAGTGCTAGACAGGAAGGGTTGGGTTTTTATGGAAACATTTTGCTTAAAGAAACTTTTTTTTTTTAGTAAACTAAAGCTTTTAATTATGAAATAAGCGGCGGAATTAATCTAATACACTTTGAACTGGTAGGTTTCCTTTTTTTTTCTTACTTCTCTGAAATTGTGGATTGAAACATTAGAACAAGGTAGGTTTTTTTAAGTGATTGGACTATTTCTTTTTTCTTTCTTTCTTTCTATTTTTTGCTACTTAAAATTTTGAATTTGGGAGTATTTTCATAATTATTTCTGAAGACTTGTTGCTTATTTTTGAAATTAAACCAGAATTATACTTTTTCCTTTTTTTTAACAACAAAGAAAAAGGATATATTAAAAGGTGAAAATCTGTTACATTGCCACTGGAAGTCACTGGTTGGTCTTTATGAGATTTTGTTTTTCATTTGAAGCTGCTGTGAAGGTTACAAAGTATGAATTGTTTTTAACAGGTGCTTTTTGATAACTGATAGCAATATTTTCTTTGGGAAAATACCAAAAGATAAAATAGGCCTGAGACCAGGGTGGCAGTGAGAACCAAACTTTTTGGATTTGTCAACATGGTTTCATATCTAGAAGAGGATACTTTAGAAAATCAGAATGCTTTGGCTGAAATCTTAAACTTACTGAGACAAAATAGAAGAACTGATTAAAAACTGGACAAACTTTTGTCTGTTACATCAAGCTATGAGCAGTTGGAGGCTCCAGAATTTAAAGAAAAAGAAGAAAATGCTGAAGATAAAGAGATACTCATTTTAGTTGAAGATAAAGATAAAGATACGATAATAGAGAACTATACCAACGGATTAAATGTGGGAGAAAATATAAAGAAGGAAATTCTAAAAAGAGAATTTGAGGAATGTGAGCCTCAATTTGGTTATCAAGGAAAAGAGGGAGAAAAAAAAATTGAAGATGGATGAAAGAGGAGAAATCTCTCCAGAAACATTCAAAGACAAACAACATGTAAAGATAGAAACTGGGCAGCGGTATTATTTGAGAGTTATACTGGACAATAAAGTGCGAAAAGAAGTTTATAAAAAACCTGGAAAGAAGAATAAAAAGAGACGGGGGCCAAAAATGGCAACAGAGATAAGTCCAATTCGTTACTGGAAAGACACTGGCTGATAATGAAAGTTGTTATCCTTTGATGATTAATAACTAGTTAGATTGTTTTAGAATATCATTGAAGGATTATTAGTTAGTCAATAATTGTTTACAATAAGAGTAACTAATAATAATGTTATAGTTTAGTGATATATATCTATGTATATATGTATGTGTAGAAATGTATGAGTATTTATTTTATTTTATTTTATTTAAATTTATATCCCGCCCTTCTCCACAGAGGACCCAGGGCGGCGTACAGGAAATTTAAAAACACACGAATACAAAGATAAATATATAATTTAAAATAAATATTAAACATTCCCATCCTGTACTAAAACCAAATTTAAAATACCCAATTTAAAAACTTCCTAAAAGTCCCCATGGGAGGTTAGGCTAGGCCGGCTTGTTGGAACAAATATGTCTTTAGACATTGGCGGAAGAGGCGGAGGTCGGTGATGGTACGTAATTCAGGGGGTAGGTCATTCCAAAGGGCTGGGCCCGCCACAGAGAAGGCTCTTCCCCTGGGTGTCACCAGTCGGCATTGTCCGGCCGACGGCACCCTGAGAAGGCCATCTCTGTGGGAGCGTATCGGTCTAAGGAATGTATGTGGCAGGAGGCGGTCTCGCATATAACTAGGCCCCGAGCCATGGAGCGCTTTAAAGATGGTCGTCAAAACCTTGAAGCGCACCCGAAAGGCCACAGGAAGGCAATGCAGCTCGCGCAGGATCGGTGTTATGTGGGAGCATCTAGTGGCTCCCATAATCATCCGCGCGGCTGCGTTTTGGACTAGCTGTAGCTTTCGGGTGCACCTCAAGGGAAGCCCCATGTAGAGAGCATTACAGTAGTCGAGTCGGGACGTCACGAGAGCTTGAGTGACTGTGCGAAGGGCAGCCCGGTCTAGTAAGGGGCGCAATTGGCGCATGAGGCGTACCTGATGAAATGCCCCCCTGGCCACGGCCGCCACATGGTCCTCCAAGGACAGCCGGGAATCCAGGAGGACACCCAAATTGCGCGCCCTCTCCACGGGGGCCAGTGTTTCGCCCCCAATGGCCAGAGTTGGAGTAATCTGGCTGAACCGGGGTGCCAGAAACCACAGCCACTCAGTCTTGGCAGGGTTGAGCTTGAGTTTGTTACCACCCATCCAGATCCGTACGGCTTCCAAACACTGGGACAGCACTTCGGTGGCATTGTTGGGGTGGTTTGGGGTGGATATGTACAGCTGAGTGTCATCAGCGTACAGGTGGTACTCCACCCCAAAACCACGGATGATCTCACCCAGCGGCTTCATATATGTGTTAAATAGGAGGGGCGAGAGGACCGACCCCTGAGGAACCCCACATAAGAGAGGCCTCAAGGTCGACCTCTGCCCTCCCGTCAACACATATTGCGACCGACCAGAGAGGTAGGACGAGAACCACCGCAGAACGGTGCCTCCCAGCCCCAACCCCCGCAATCGGTGCAATAGGATACCATGGTCGATGGTATCAAAAGCTGCCGAGAGGTCTAATAGGACAAGGATAGAGGAATATCCTCTATGCCGCGCCCTCCAGAGATCATCAACCAATGCGACCAATGCCGTCTCGGTGCTGTGACTGGCGCGAGTCTAGATAATCAACTTCCTCCAGGTGTCGCGGGAACTGTTGGGCCACCACACTCTCAACATCCTTCACCAGAAAGTGAAGGTTGGAGACCGGACGATAGTTCTCTAATAAAGCTGGGTCCAGGGACGGCTTCTTGAGGAGGGGCCTCACTATCTCCTCTTTCAAGATGGCAGGTTAGGACCCCTCACTCAAAGATGCGTTGACAATGCCCTGGAGCCAGCCTCGTGTCGTCTCCCAGGATGCCAGTACAAGCCAGGAGGGACACGGATCCAATAAACATGTGGTCGCCCTAAGTTTCCTTGACAGCCTGTCCATATCCTCGGTGGTAACAAAGTCAAACTCCTCCCAAGAAGGAACCTCAAGATTAGTCTCGGACAGTCCCACCGGGCCACTGTCGATGGAGGGTAGCTCATTCTGAATCCGAGTGATTTTCTCCTGCAGATAAATCCCAAATTCCTCTGCTCGCCCTTGCAGAGGAGCTTCCCACGGCCTCTGATGAAGGAGGGAGCGGGTCACCCCAAACAGGGTGGCAGGGCGGTTATCGGCGGATGCAATAAGGGTGGCACAATACTCATGTTTGGCCACCCTTATCGCCACTAAGTAAGCCCTAATATGGGTTCTCACTAGTGTTCGGTCGGCTTCGGAGCGAGAGGATCTCCATCTGCTCTCTAGGCGTCTTTTGTGGCGCTTCATCTCCCGAAGCTCCTCAGTAAACCAGGGAGCCTGGGTGATTCGTCGCCGCAAGAGAGGCCGCAAGGGCGCAACTCAGTCCAAGGCCCCCGTGGCCGCACTTAACCATGCGGCCACTAGGTCCTCAGTCGAGTCGCGAGGCAGGGTCACAGGCATTGAGTATGAGATTGGATATAAATAATAAGACTGTTATTTCGTGGGAATGTTGATGGATGTAATTTAACAAAATGGGGGAGAATTTTAGCAAACTTAAGACTATTTTAGAATCTGAAGAATCACTAGCTAATAAATAATGAGTTATAATAAGAGTAATGGACTAATTATAGATGATATATTGATACAGGTATATGCATATATGCATGTATGTTTGGAATAGACAATGGATGCCTTTATGTGGTTATGTTTAAGTAAGATGTTTGAAAAAGAAGATAGACCAAATATGGAATATTAGAGGAGAATTCTGGAGTAATGATATTAAGATATATAATAATCTTTTGATTAAAAATCTATAAAATGAGATTATCCATGAATAATAATTATTCTAGAAATGCACAAGAGTTATGTGTAACCAGTCGGCATACTTTCCAAAGGATACAATGTAGAATGACGACTTTTCTTTTTTGTATTTTTGTTTTATTAAAAAATAAATAATTTTTTTCAAAAAAAAACCCATAGCCAATATGAGTACGTATAAATGGGACAGTAGAACAGTAGAACAGAGACAGTAGGCATGTTGGTGCGCTTTTGCACACACCCTTAGGAACCTCTTAAGAAATGTGTAAGGTCAATGGTAGACAGCTTAAGGCAAAAGGTATGGGGGTTAGAGAAACGCCGCCCTGGGTCCTTTTTGGAGAAGGGCGGGATATAAATTGAATAAAATAAAATAAAATAAACTAACAAAAGGATCAGGTAGCGCGCACCACATTTACTACTCTATTGCTGAAATTGTTTTTTCCTGCAATCAAAGTTAGAAGAGATTACATTTAGTTTACATCTATTGATGATCCTTGTGTAATTGCAGTTGAAGTAAAAGCAGCCATTAACATGTTGGATGTTATGGCAGATTATCTTGTGCACTAAGATCAGGTCAAAATCTAGACGGTATAGTTCAAGCCTAAAATTTCAACCTGAGTGATATTCGGAATTTTATTACGAGCAGAGGAGTTGAGTACTCTTCTTGAAAAAATGGACCCTCTCTAAAGTTATGATGTCCAAAATGTAGTGTAGGTTCCAGGCAGGTGTGTAGTATTCAAGTATAGCTCTGGCAAAAGTTTTGTAAGGTTGACAACTCTGAATGCCTTTTTGGCAATGTTTTTACAGTGAGCTCTGGGACTTTGGTCTTTTAAAATGAGCACTCCTAAGTCATGTACAGTATTGTAAATGTACAATAAGTTGTTCCTTCCAGAACAAGAAAATAATATTGAAGAAAAAGGAACTGAAAATTAAAAAAATTGTTAGATGATTTCACTGGGATTTATAGTGGCACAAAAAGGGTAGAGGGGTGAGGGAATGTCCCCCCAAGAAGAATCAATCAAACAGCAAAGAGGGAAATAGTTGGAAGAGAGTAGGAAAACCCCTGGGGAAAACTACTCAAACAATAAAATTAAAAAAAGAGAAAAAGGATTCATAAGAAATGATACAATAATTATAAAAATAATAATAAGAAGTGGCTAGGAGAATGGGAGAAAAGTAGAAAATTAATAAGAAGTGGAATCATTGAGAGACCAAGAGAAAATGGTTAGAGGAGGAAGAAGAGAAATAAGGAACATATTAGTATTATTTGTATTAATATCCCTAATGGTGGATAGTTAATTAAGTTGAAAGGGAATTATATCAATCTTATGAAATGTGGACAATTAATTAAGTTACATATTCTTTATGTAAAAAATTGATTTTTATGATGTATGTTGCTTACAGCAAAAGAGATGAACAGATGAAATGTGAAATGATAATTTGGTTTAAATTTGAAGATAATTTAAATTAAGAGACGAAGATGAAATGTTAATGAGTGCAATGGGAATTTGAGAAACATGTTTAGCAATGGAGTTGAGGCTATTGTAAGAGATGAGAAATAAAGGGCGATTAGTGATATTGTATATGTACTAAGAAGAAAATAAATTTAAGGTAAAAAAATATGGAAAGAGAATAACATGGCTGAAATTGGAAACAGAGATATGATGTAAAATGGATTATTAGGGTTTTATAATGGTATTTTAGAGCAGGCCCACTGTTTAATTTGGTTTTAGAACTTTTAGCATATTTATTGGATTATTGGATGTTTTATTGTGGTTTTTTATTATCGCCTGTTCACCGCCCTCAGTCCCGCAAGGGAGATAGGGCGGTATATAAATGTAATTAAATAAATTAAATTAAATAAATAAATTATACATATGAGAGTATTTAAAAGAAAATATCCAAACAACACTTTGTTCATAAAATACGAAGAAGTTTGTAATAAAAAAACAAAAACCTTGAGTAAAAATAAGTTGTTCCTTCCCTTTCTTAATCACCTTTAAGGATTTTTAATCTTTATTAAACTAGGAGAGCTGCAGCCTGTTATTCCTTTTTGAAGCTCTGCACCATTTGTTGCATAGTTGGAGTGCTAAAAATCTGCACAAGTTGCACACACAGCACAGGAGAGTGTCCACTGTTGTGCAGTCAGACACTACTTCTGTTTGCAGGTCAGATGTGATGCTTGCTGTTTCCACTGCTCTCCGGGGGGAAAAATGGACTAGAAATAAATATCAGGCAGAAAAAAACAGAGCCACACATAATGCAGTTTAACTAATCTGATTTATTGCCTTTTTAAAAATGGAGATAAATGTAAAAGATTCAAAAACTTAACACATTTTACACTTGAAAGAACACTTACAAATCCGAAACTGATAACCTATGACACTTTGTTAACTATATGCTCTTTGATGGTAATCAGCTTTTTACTGTTTTTATGTTACACTTTGAGAATGGATGGGATAAAAAATGATGAACATATCTCTGCAAACACTGGACATTATTTGAGTCAAAATCCGAAAGGTCCTAACGGGGAACAAGAAAGCTAGATGACCAAACTCAAAATAAATGAATGTGTGGAAAAGAAGAAAGGTATTGGTTAAGGAATCTTGGGAAATGGTTTTAAGATAGCAACATGAGCACTTATTTTGAAATGTGCAAATTATAAATATTAATAATCATGAATATCATACACCAGAGTAAAAAATAATTGTTGCTCTAACTTTACATACAATATTTTTCTTATAGTTGGCATTCCTTCTATTTTTTGTAGGCAATTCATCTGAGCCAGTAAGATTACATGATGAATTAATTCCTCTTTGTGAGTGATTCCCTGTGGTTGAGGTCAGGCCGCAAAGCAATGATGTAGCATTTTGGGAGGAATATGCATCCCAGTAATGCAGCACTGGAGGCCATATCTCTGCAAACACTGGACATTATTTGAGCCAAAATCTGAAAGGTCCTAACAGGGAACAAGAAAGCTAGATGACCAAACTCAAAATCAATGGATGTGTAGAAAAGAAGAAAGGAATTGGTTAAGGAATCTTGGAAAATAGTTCTAAGACAGCAACATCAGCACTTTTTTTGGATTGGGCAAATTATAAATCTTAATAGTCATGAATATCATACACTAATACTCCTTTGACAAAAGTAAAAAATAACTGTTGCTCTAACTTTACATACAATATTTTTCTTATAGTTGGCATTCCTCTGAGCCAGTAAGATTACATGATGAATTAATTCCTGTTTGTGAGTTGCTCCCTGTGGTTGAGGTCAGGCCGCAAAACAATGATGTAGCACTTGGGTACGAATATGCATCCCAGTAATGCAGCACTGGAGGCCAAGATGGAGAAGACCTCCACAGCTACCATGGCTTTTCCTTTTGTGCTCAGATAGGCTGGAAAGAAAGAGATCCACACACTGCAGAAGGCCAACATGCTGAAGGTAATGAACTTGGCTTCGTTAAAGCTGTCAGGTAATTTACGGGCAAAGAAAGCCACAATAAAGCTGGCAATGGCCAAAACACCCATGTAGCCCAAGATACAGTAGAAGAAGGCAGGCGACCCCTCATTGCATTGTAAAATCATTTTTTGGGGCTCTGAATGCATGTCCAACTCAGGAAATGGGGGAGATGTTGACAACCAAAAAATACAAATATATACTTGGAAGAGAGAGCATGAGAGGACAATAGAAAAAGCCAATCTTTTCCCCACCCATTTCCTCATCTGAGATCCAGGTTTAGTGGCCATGAATGCCACAACCACTGTGATGGTTTTGGCCAGTACACTAGAAATGGCCACTGAGAAGGTGATGCCAAAAGTTGGTTGCCGGAGAAGGCAGGTCACTGTTCCAGGTTGGTTGAGAAAGAAGAAAGAGGAGAGAAAACAGAGCAGAAGAGAGACAAGGAGGGTGTAGGTGAGGAACCGGTTGTTGGCTTTGACAATAGGAGTATCCCTATACTTAATAAAAGTTCCAAGTACACAAGAGGTCAAGAAGAAGAAACAAAGAACTGCTGAGGATAAACCAATTCCTAAAGTTTCTTCAAAAGTTAGAAAGACCAGCAGTTTCAGGATGCATCCTTTCTTTTCTTTATTTGGATAATGATCTTCTGAGCATTCAAAGCAATCTTCCATATCTAGAAGTAAAAACAAGGATATTTTTTTACATCTATGTATTGCATATTACTGACAATTACCATATTAATGTTATGCCTCCAATTATTTTATTAAAGTTTTATTAAATGTAATGAAAAAGGGTAGAATGCCTAAACTACCATTTTGAATTGAAATCTTCCCTTCTGGCCAATGTAATTCTTTTTAGGGTTTGTGTTGGTTTTGCTATACTGGATTGAGTGACTAGTTTAAATAAAGCCCTTACACTGGACACTCAGACAACTGAGAGCAAACCACACTCCTTACTAGCACGGTGGAAGTTACTTAGTTAGAGTAATGACACATCTGCAAGAAAACAAGTAAGCACAGAAATCATCAAGGACTCCTCATTTCAACCCTGAGCTCAAAATCTTCTCCTTTATTGGCATTCTATAGTACTGAAAATCACATGATTCATTTTATGCATACAAGTAAAGTTTAAGTCTTGCTTAAGTCTAATGAAAAAATGGTACAATTCCCATCCTACCATTTTTGTTTGAAATCTTCCCTTCTGGGCATGGAACACAGTCATAGCAGCAGAACTGACTTCCTTCAATTCCTTTCTTCCAATATCCAGGGAAACAGGGGTCATTGCATTGAGAAAGTGGAAGAACCTGATGATAAAAATAAAAGATTTGGAAATTGGAGACATATACAACAGTTTGTAATTTTTCTCCTTTATGCAGAATTACTTTTGACTTCCCAAAGTATCCTGATTTTATCAGTAAATAAAATCAGCACATGTTGACAATCTCTTGTAAATGCAAACCAAATATGCAAACAATGCTTTTACAGTGGAATATCATTTTGTTAATTCAATGAGTGCTTGATCATCAACAGCAGTTGCAAAGAATATGTCTTCGTTTCTTTTAAAAATGAGAAATCAGATTTGGAAAGAGACTATGTTCAACATGGAATCATCATGTATAAAATGTGACTGATTCACTAATCCGATACCTGATTAAAAGCTGGATTCCAGACAATCACATCTTCATCAATCCATAATTCCTTCCCTTTTGGACCTTTTAGGTCCAGTTTTCCAACTCTAACTCTCTGAAAGGATCTGTTTGGAAAAGTGATCAAGTTTGTGATGTCGAATCCACCAGTTGCTTCCCCTTTCTCATTCAGGAACACTCTCTCCCCAGCTGAATTGTTAAAAGTAATGCCTTGAAGAAATGGATGGAGCTACTTGAAAGGGAGTGAAAGGGAGAGAGAATTGAAAGAATAATAATGAAGATGAAAACATCATTTTCAATGTTTTTGTCATTCTTTGCATTCCAATAACAATAATTACATATGTACAAATTTATAATGATATTTTTGGAAATATGAAAGTTCACTCTTTGATTAATTTTCTATTAATTTAAGGAAAAGTAAGAATGCATTGAAGGTCAATGAAAATAGGCTTTAGGAATTTTATAACTTCCTCCAATTATGATTGGGTTTCCTAATTAAACAAGTAATTCTAGATCAGAGGTGTCAAAACTTGGAAACTTTAAGAGTTGTGGACTTCAATTCCCAGAATTCCCCAGCCAGCCATATGATGGATCCATTTCGGGCTTATTAGCCCTCTTCAGCTGGCCATACTACCTCCACTGGGGTTTGAACCGGCACTCTCCAGCATATCAAGCAAGGCTCTCTATGCTTTGAGCTATCCGGCTTCCCCTGATTACATCAGCCTTTACAGGACTATTGAATGAGAGAATATTTTTACAACTCCTGTTCAGCCCCTTTTTAATGGAGGAGACAAACTGTCATCCTTCTCTGCCTTTCGGCTCAACCTAGAGACCATCTGGGCAGAGAGCTCATAAGATTACTGTTGAATTTTTTAGATATGTGTTTTTAAGGGCTGATTAATAAATAAGAGACCAGGATGGATCCATTTCGGGCTTATTAGCCCTCTTCAGCTGGCCATACTACCTCCACTGGGGTTTGAACCGGCACTCTCCAGCATATCAAGCAAGGCTCTCTATGCTTTGAGCTATCCGACTTCCCCTGATTACATCAGCCTTTACAGGACTATTGAATGAGAGAATATTTTTACAACTCCTGTTCGGCCCCTTTTAAAGCTTTTTAAGCTTTAACAGCTCAACAGGAGAATAATCAGAGAAGCCATTGAAATAGAGAAGCAATCTAACATTCTAATCTAATCTAATAATCTAATCTAATAATCTAATAATAAAATATAATAATAAAAATATTCTCTCATTTAATAGTCCTGTAAAGGCTGATGTAATCAGGGGAAGCCGGATAGCTCAAAGCATAGAGAGCCTTGCTTGATATGCTGGAGAGTGCCGGTTCAAACCCCAGTGGAGGTAGTATGGCCAGCTGAAGAGGGCTAATAAGCCCGAAATGGATCCATCCTGGTCTCTTATTTATTAATCAGCCCTTAAAAACACATATCTAAAAAATTCAACAGTAATCTCATGAGCTCTCTGCCCAGATGGTCTCTAGGTTGATCCGAAAGGCAGAGAAGGATGACAGTTTGTCTCTTCCCTTAAAAAGGGGCCGAACAGGAGTTGTAAAAATATTCTCTCATTCAATAGTCCTGTAAAGGCTGATGTAATCAGGGGAAGCCGGATAGCTCAAAGCATAGAGAGCCTTGCTTGATATGCTGGAGAGTATATATATATGTTAGTTTTTATGAGCTGATCAATAAATTTAAATTTGAGAGACCAAGATAGATCTATTTCGAGCTTATTAGCTCTCATCAGTTGGCCACACCTCACTGGGATTCGAACCGGGGCTGTAATGAATCTAAGGCAGAAGCCTAGCACTCCAGCCTAATCGGTTCTACCCTATTTCATCAGCTAATCCAGGAGTTTTTAGTATAGATAATTGTTTCCACAAATTCCTGTAAGAGCCCCATTTAAGGGAGGAGACATGCTGTTTCCCTCTCTGCCTTTCGGCCCATCACCAGAGACCATCTAGACAGAGAACCATGAATTATGTTGTGTTAATTTTTTTATATATGTGTTTGTGTTAAATTTTTTTATTTTTTTTAGATTTAGCTCATAAAACTCTCTCTCTCTCTCTCTCTCACACACACACACACATATATGTGTGTTAGTTTTTATGAGCTGACCAATACATTTAAATTTGAGAGACCAAAATATTACACAACGTAACTAAAAAATGGTTCTCTGTCTAGATGGTCTCTGGTGATGAGCCGACAGGCAGAGAGGGAAACAGCATGTCTCCTCCCTTAAATGGGGCCATTACAGGAAGTTGTGGAAACAATTCTCTCTCTCTCTCTCTCTCTCTCTCTCTCTCTCTCTCTCTCTCTCTCTCTCTATATATATATATATATATATATATATATATATATATATATATATATATATATATATATAGAGAGAGAGAGAGAGAGAGAGAGAGAGAGAGAGAGAGAGAGGACTCTATTGATGAGAGAATATTTTCACAGCTCCTGTTGTGAGGCCCGTTTAAGGGAGGAGACAAACTGTCATCCTTCTCTGCCCTTCGACTCAACCCAGAGATCATCCAGACAGAGACCCATTAAGATTGCTGCTGTGTGAAATTTTTTAGATATGTGTTAGATTTTTAAGGGCTGATTTAATAATTAAGAGAGCAGGATGGATCCATTTCGGGCTTTTTAGCCCTCTTCAGCTGGCCATACTTCTTCTGTCTGGATGATCTCTGGGTTGAGTCATGCTGTGTGGTCGTTTTTCTATCTCAATAGCTTCTCTGATTATACTGTTGTTATAGTGTTCAATTTTGGCAATAGTTCTGGTCAAAATTGAACACTATAACAACAGAATAATCAGAGAAGCTATTGAGATAGAAAAATAGCCGCACAGCATGAATAAACGAGATGATACCTCCCACCTACCAGCCATTTGGAAACCCGCTCTCACTGACAAACGAGTCCCTAACACAAAGAATGATACCAGACCCACACTCATGAAAACCACACAGGATGTCACTATCACACATCCATGCAAAAAGCAAATCCAAACCCACACCGATGATGACCACAAACCAGAAGCCCGACCACAAACCAGAAGCCAGACCACAGCTGCATTATTAGCCACTTTAAACCCCTCCAATCCATACATGAAGCAAACTGATGCCCACCACGGAGATGTTGCACGACCACAAATGCGAAGCCAAACAACAGTAACGCAGCTCACCAGGTCAAATCCCTCTGCAACTCGAACTAACACAAGCACAACCAGGCCCCCACCCAAACAGAACATGCCCCCATCCAATCAGAGCACAGCCAAACTCCCATCCAATCAGAGCACAGCCAAACCCCCTACCAATCAGAACACACCTCCACCCAATCAGAATGCAGCCAAGCTCCCGCCCAATCAGGTCACACCCCCACTGGCAGTTAAAAAGAGGAACTGGCTGAGATCTCACATTGCTCCTGGAAGCACCAAGCCGGAAGCACCAGCCTGAAGATGATGAATGAGACTTCATCGAAACGTCGTGAAGATACTTCCAATTCTACGCGGGAGAAAACCCGAACAACCAAAGACCTACATACAAACACCCGCGAAAACCGCAGAAAACATATATATACGAATCTACGAAAACAAATATATATATATATATATGTGTGTGTGTTTGTGTGTGTGTGTTAGTTTTATGAGCTGATCAATAAATAAATTAGAGAGAACAGGATAATTTATTTATTGATCAGCTCATAAAACTAACACACATATCTAAAAAAAATTTACACAACGAAACTCTTGGCTTCCTGACTAGATGGTATCTGGTGATGAGCCAAAAAGCAGGAAAGGAAACAGTATGTCTCCTCCCTTAATTGGGGCCTCTTAACAGGATGTTGTGAAAAAAGCTACATATATATATTTTTCGCAAGAAAACAAAGGCTCCACCATGATGATGATGGGTGTGATCCCATTGAAATGTTGCAAAAACACATTTAATTTTACATGGGAAAAGACCCAAATAAACCAGAACCTACATACCTATACCCGTGAAAATCTACGAAAACAAATATATATATATTATTGCAAATATATATACATTATTGCAACTTTTCGACAAGATCTCACTTGTCATCATCAGGCAGGCTTCTGTCTGTGACTGAAAATCTACGAAAACAAATATATATATACAGGCTTAACACCCTGCTAAGCCACAATTAAGGGAGGAAGCATACTGCTGTGACACAAGCATATACTTATTCTCCTGTCTCAGCTGATCAGGATAGAACCAGTTGGTCTAGAGGCAATTACAACTGCCTCACATGTAATACAGCCCCGGTTCGAATCCCAGTAAGGGTATGGCTAGCTGATAAGAGCTAAATAGCTCGAAATAGATCTATCCTAGTCTCCCTGATTTATGTATTGATCGGCTCAAAAACCTAACATATATGCCAGTTCCAACTGCCTCACATTCCATTACCTCAGTTCAAACTGGCAGATGTTCCACTCCTTTACTCGGGAGCAACCTGGGGCTTCTTACAGTATTAAATATCAGAACATCACCAAAATGTCTATGCCTTCTATCTATGAAACTGCTTCAGAACTCAAGGCAATGAGAGAGAGATTCCCTTATGAGTTTCAATCACCAACCACCACTGAGACAATGGATTGTGAACCAAATTTCTCCTGCATAGTGTCCCAGCCCCAACTTCTTATACTGACCTCCTCAGTTCAGACAAAGCTGTTCTCTCTGCTGTAACACTAGTTAAAAGGAAAAGACTTGTTTTTCAGATGACAGGAAGTACAATAGATGCTTCAAAGTTATATCTTTTGGAGCTAGAGAGGTGAAGGAGGGATATTTTATGCCAACGTTCAAAGTGAAGGGGCAGGTCTACCACAGGATAGGGAGAATCATAGCGGGGCCTCAGCAATAGCCTTCATTTTTCCAGATATAATTTGTTGATGATTATGACAATGAGAGGGACATACGTTTTGGAATCTACCTGGGCATTAATCCTCCATAACTGGCTAGCCAACTGTAAAAATTGCTGCATGAACACAAGTATATTCTGGAACTTAACGCTGCTGTTGATTCTGTTTCTGACAGTTACAAGGACTTCCAAGTGATGATTCTCACAGATAGGAAGCCTTCTAAAGAGCACTGAGGTCGTTTCAATGTCCCCACAACTAGAGAAGTGGTTGTTCTCATTGTCAGCCAGGATTTGTCAATTTGTAAAGCCCGATCATGTATCATAGTTTTGTAGCGAAGCATGGGTATCCAGCTAGTGATAGATAAAAATAAAAAATGTGTTTTCTGTATCTATTTTAGTTAGAACAGTAGAATGGTTTATAAGGGACTTTGGATGTCTTCTAGTCAAATGCCCTGCTCAAGGAGGGTATTTGCCCTATGTAATTTAGGCTGATTATTCTTGGAAATTTTAATAAAGTATAACAGTAAATCTATGCTTGATGGCAAGGAAATGTCATCCTTTTCTGTAGCTCACTATGCAGTTATAAATTTATATCACAATGTCATTGCACATGTTTTATCCTATAATCCTTCTCACTTGCCACATCATATTTATTTTATTTTAATTTACTTCATTTTACTTGATTTTTTTATTTAGGGTTGGTAGGAACTGCTGAGGTTTTTTAGTTAAACATCCTATGTGAGGAGAAGACCCTTCTCTTCGTTAAAATCTACAGTGTTGGAGCATCCATATTTCTGAAGAGAAGTTGTTCCACTAATTAAATGTTAATTATTCTCACCATCAGAAAATGTTTCCTCATTTCTACTTTGTTTATTATAATTGTTTCAACATACTGAAAACATTAAGATATTCTACATGATATCGTACATCAAACTGCTCATTTAAAAGAAGAAGTGTCCAATGAAGAGAGAATACCTGCCAAGCCTGCAGATTTAGAAGATCAGGTTTTTTATGCATCCTAGTTGTCTTCCTATTGAATCCTAACATGTACAGAGCTTGCAAAGCATGAGCCACAGCATAAACAGCATTGTAGATGCTGTAGCTTTGGCCAGTCATTTCCATTTCAAACACAGGTCCAGGAAGATTCTCTAGCTTTATCTCCCCAGTGCACTGCCTACTCTGTGTGTCCTGTAACTCTGGTTTTGGAAGTGAACAATCAAATGCATGTTCCCAAACGTCCTGCAGAAACCCATCTCTGTTGTCTGAAAGTGGATTTATGGTCTGAAGAAATTCCTTGAAACCTACAATGGCTGTTGAATGAATGGTGAAGGAAAGAGCCCCATGGAACATCTGGAGATCCCATGTGATTTGAATGCTTGAAAGTATGAAATCAATCTGTGCAGTCATGATCCAAACCTTTCTGAATAATGCAGTTTCCTTGCTTTCAGGATCTAACAGAAATGTGACAATTCTTAGCCACATAATTGCCCAGGATTCTCCATAGACGAGAAATGCATTGGCTTTGCTATTCATCAAATTAATGGAAATCATTGAGATTACTTGATGAGCTTCTGAAAAGTCTTCCAAGTCAACGTGATGAACAAGGCTTTCTATGAACGATATGCAGATTCTGTTCTCTGCTAGCAAGGGCAGCACTTTCTGTAAGAAATTTTCCCCATGGTTGTTATCAACAGCAAAAATCCCGATCCATGTCCACCCAAAATGGTGAAGCAGTTGGATAATCCCAATGTACTGATGTTCCTCTTTGGGGACCATGAAATAAAGTGAAGAGAGTCTATTGCTCTGAAATTTCTCTTGGGCTAATGAGCCATAGGTCAGCTTAAACAAAATAGAATAAAATTATTCAATTATTAAAATGAAGTTAACTTTTCTACTCTAGTTTTTTTTTACATTATAAAATATTTTTAATTCTTCTAAATATTAATATGGAAAGTCTTGGAATTACTTCAAACACATATAAGACATCAATTGTTTTGTAAGGGACAAAGAGTACTACATTCAAACCTTCCTTTAAATATGGAATGTCTCTGGAAACATGCAAAATATCTTAACACAAACCTAAGACAAATCTTTGATGTTCATTAATTGTTCAACAACAACAATAACAGCAACAACAACAACAAAATATAGATTTTTTTTCTCCTCAACCCCATCACAACTTACTTGTGGAATCTTGAAAAAAGCCTTAAGTTCACCTATATAAGATGATGTATCAAAATCCAATCCTCCAATGATAGCCATGAGATTCTTCTGGCTACCACATTTATAATTAGGAACAAATTTCTGGGATTTGAAAAGTAGGTCCAGAATGGAACGATAAGTCCTCTTTGCATTGAGGTAACTGTCATAGATGTGGAACCCTAGAGTGATATTAGGTAAGATCTGGGTGTCCCCATTGATCTCCTTCACAGCAAAGGCCAAGGCGAGGGCATGCTGGTAGAATTTGGTGATTATGCTGCAAAGGATTTAAATGTCCCAGTTGAAAAACTTAACTGACAATTCTCATATGGTTGCATAATTTCTTAAGAATAATAGTCATTTCTTCCTTTGATAGTACTAAAAACATAACATCCTTTCTAAAATTCTTAATAACAATCCCTGACGATATCACCTAATTGGTTTAATGAAATGTCTTCAAGAAAACAACCAAATGCAGGGAGCATCAAGGACCCCCCATTTCAACCCTGAGCTAAAATATTCTCCTTTATTAGTAATTTCTACAGAGTTGCAGTTTACTTTTTACACAGTATTTCAATGATTTGCAAGAAATACTGTATATCCTGCATCAAATACAAGCAGTGACTTTTTTCGAAGGACTATTTGTATTTTCAAAGAGATTTTCAGAATATGAACAGATACATCAGGTGTCATTCATTGATTATATGTATGTTTTGTGAGGATAGATAATGCCAAACCTCTTAAAAATTACCTCAGGAAACATTTAAATAGAGACTTCTTGATCTGAAATTTTGTACATTTCATGTGAAACTTTCAAAAATAATACAAAGAAAATTATTTCTTCTCTTCTAAACCAGATAGAGTTGAAAGAAACACAAGGTGTCGATTACATTAAAAATGCTACTCATATGCCCAAACAGCTTTGATTCATATAAAAGATTTTCAGACAATGATATATGAACAGATTTCACAGGCATAACTCATTTACTGTATGCATGTTTTATGAGATGAGATCATGCCTAACCTTTTAAAAAATTACCTTAATCTCAGTATCTGTTCAACAAGATGGAGGTCTTTAAAAAATGTAAATAAGATTGTATCTTCTGCCAGAACCAGATAGAATTGAAAGACACAGATAAATAGATTACATAAAAGAACCTTACATTTTTGTACAAGCAACTTTTATTCATATAAGGGATTTTTGGACATCTGGGTAAGATTAGATAGCAAAGAAAAATTCTTACAGTGGGGTGTCATAAGGTGTTTTGGCAGGATGTTCGCTGAATTTCATTTCACGAAAGTGGTAAATGAGGTGAGACACCATCCCACCAATGATGAGGTCTCCAGGCTGGTACCACTCCTGTGGAACAAGGAAAGCATCACTCGAAGGGCAGTTCTGAGTAACTACTTTGTGCACCAAAAGCACCAGAAAAAACATATTGGTATTCTTGCTATTGTGAAAAAGTTTTGTCTTTCATCCTAGCCATATAATCCAATACTTCAACTAAAGATTAATGTAAGGTTTCTATCTGAGAAGTTGCCTGATGAGGAAATCTAACATTTTCCATTTGAAGATTCACAAGAGTGCAAGTCTTAAGTATCACAAGAATTTGAACAGATACTCTGCCAGAAGAGAATCAAGGGTATAATCTTGGAGCAATGAATTTGCCAGAGACATTCCTACCCCTTCTACTAAACACTCTGTGGTGGAAGATTTACCTCCAAGCAGATGCCTAGGTTGTTGTTGAAAATAATGCCCTTCCATGTAGCATTTGATGTTTTGGCCTAGCTATGAAAATATGGTGTTTCCTCTTGGAGATAATTATTTTGTTTTGATGAGATAATATGTAGCTGATGGTTCAGCTATTTTTTTAAACAAGCAATTGTCAATGGAAGTAATAGAAATGATGACTTCTGGTGAAGATGGCCAACTGAGGAGCTGAGGTGGTGCAGTGGTTAGAGTGCAGTACTGCAGGCTACTTCTGCTGAGTGCCATCTGACTATAATTTCGCAGTTCGAATTTCATCAGGTGACTCAGCCTTTCGTCCTTCCGAGGTGGCAAAAAGAGGACCCAGACTGTTGGGGACAATGTGCTGACTCTGTAAAGCCACTTAGAGAGGGCTTAAAGCAATGTAAGGTGATGTTAAAGGTTCCCCTCACACATATGTACTAGTCATTCCCGACTCTAGGAGGTGGTGCTCATCTCTGTTTCAAAGCCAAACAGCCAGCGCTGTTCGAAGATGACTTTGTACCCATGAGGCTGGTATGATGAAATGACAAAGGTGCACAGAACGCTGTCACTTTCCCTCCAAAGTGGTTACTTCATTTTTTTTTTTAAATGAGCAATTGCCAATGAATGTAATAAAAGTGATGGCTTCTGGTAAAGATGTCCAACTGACAATGTGCCCAGGGAGAGATCTCTGGGCCTCCCTGAAGGGTTTTTCTTTGGACTGAGACTTTTTCCACTTAAAAACAGAAGGAACTGGCATTCTTTTAGTTTCTATGCCTCTCCTGGGTTCGGGAGAATTATAGAAGCATCCCGCAAGATCCTCCATAAAGCAACAGTCTGCAAGTAACTTAGGAGCTCTCCTTCCAAGCAGCCTGTATGCCAAGAGCTGGAGGGGTGGGAAGCAATAACTCCATTGTTGAAAAAGCAGCTGTTTTGGAATTAATTTTTCAAATGTTTTATTTCTTTATTTTATTTATTTATTTATTATTTGTAAACAAGTACAAGGAAACAAGTATGAAAACACATGAAAAATGGCACAAATAATTGGAGACAATTAAGAAAAATATAGCCATCAACACATTTTTTTTTATTTGATTTTATTCATATTTGTATCCCGCCCTTCTCCACCGAGGACCCAGGGCGGCTCACAGGAAATTAAAAAATATACAAAATACAAAAAAAATATATAATTTAAAATATATATTAAATTATCCCGATCCTATTCTAAAAATCGAATTATTAAAATACCCAATTTAAAACTTTCTAAGAGTCCCCATGGGAGGTTAGGCTAGTCCGGCTTGTTGGAAAAAGTATGTCTTTAGACATTGGCGGAAGAGGCGGAGGTCGGTGATGGTGCGTAATTCAGGGGGTAGGTCGTTCCAAAGGGCAGGGCCCGCCACAGAGAAGGCTCTTCCCCTGGGTGTCGCCAGTCGGCATTGTCCGGCCGACGGCACCCTGAGAAGGCCCTCTCTGTGGGAGCGTATCGGTCTAAGGGATGTATGGGGCAGGCATGTTTTCCACATAGTAGATTCCACATGCAGAATATATTAAGACTTTCCAAAAGGGATGTATGGGGCAGGAGGCGGTCTCGCATATAACTAGGCCCCGAGCCATGGAGCGCTTTAAAGATGGTTATCAGAACCTTGAAGCGCACCCGAAAGGCCACAGGAAGCCAATGCAGCTCGCGCAGGATCGGTGTTATATGGGAGCATCTGGTGGCTCCCGTAATTACCCGCGCGGCTGCGTTTTGGACTAGCTGTAGCTTTCGAGTGCACCTCAAGGGAAGCCCCATGTAGAAAGCATTACAGTAGTCGAGACGGGATGTCACGAGAGCTTGAGTGACTGTGCGAAGGGCAGCCCGGTCCAGTAAGGGGCGCAATTGGTGCATCAGGTGTACCTGATGAAACGCCCCCCTGGCCACGGCCGCCACATGGTCCTCCAAGGACAGCCGGGAATCCAGGAGGACACCCAAATTGCGCGCCCTCTCCACGGGGGCCAGTGTTTCGCCCCCAATGGCCAGAGTTGGAGTAATCTGGCTGAACCGGGGTGCCGGAAACCACAGCCACTCAGTCTTGGCAGGGTTGAGCTTGAGTTTGTTGCCACCCATTCAAACCCGTATGATAGCCTTCAACACATAATATGGGTACGTATAAATGGGACAATGAACAGGGTCGGTAGGCATGCTGGTGTGCTTTTGCATGCAACCTTAGGGACCTCTTTTTTTGTTGTTAGTAATAGTTTTAATTATTTTTTCATAAACACAAATGGTACAAATTTCACAGAAAGCCACATCAGAGCACATCAAAAAGCCATCTTCCATTATGAGTTACCAATGTTTAAGAATCTATTAATTTATCGCTAATTTCTATAAGTTTCTTCAATAGTATCACTTATTTTTCATAACAGATTGTTACAATTCTTATATCTCGGTCTTTGTCTTACTATTTATTTTAACATCCTTTTATATATAAAGTATACCTATGTAGTGGCATTCTGTTTATAAAACCAACAGAGAGAAGAAAAAAGAAAATATAAATTTAAAAATCAACAGTCCACTCTGAATTATATCCTCTAGGAAACATGCTAACCGGGCGTTCATAAATTCTGTGCATCTCTAAAATAGTTATTATTCATAAGTAATCTCATTTTATTATACAATAATACAATAATACAATAGCAGAGTTGGAAGGGACCTTGTAGGTCTTCTAGTCCAACCCCCTGCGTGGGCAGGAACCTTATACCATTTCAGACAAATGGCTGTCTAACATCTTTTTAAAGACTTCCAGGGTTGGGGCATTCACAATTTCTGGAGGCAAGCTGTACCAGAGGTTAATTGTTCTTACTGTTAGGAAATGTCTCCTTAGTTCTAAGTTGCTTCTCTCCTTGGTTAGTTTCCACCCATTGCTCCTTGTCCTGCCCCCAGGTGCCTTGGAGAAAAGTTTGACTCCCTCTTCTTTGTGGCACCCTCTGAGATATCGGAACACTGCTATCGTGTCTCCCCTGGTCCTTCTCTTCATCAAACTAGACATAGCCAGCTCCTGCAGCCGTTCTTCATATGTCTTAGTCTCCAGTCCTCTAATCATCTTGGTTGCTCTTCTTTGCACTCTTTCCAGAGTCTCCACGTCTTTTCTACATCGTGGCGACCAAAACTGTATGCAGTATTCCAAGTGTGGCCTTACCACACAAGTGGCATTAACACTTCACGCGATCTAGATTCTATCCCTCTGTTGATGCAGCCTAGAACTGTGTTGGCTTTTTTGGCAGCTGCTGCACACTGCTGGCTCATATTTAAATGGTTGTCCACTAGGATTCCAAGATCCCTCTCACAGTTGCTACTATTGAGCAAGGTACCACCTATACTGTACTTGTGCATTTGGTTTTTCTTGCCTATATGTAGGACCTTACTTTTTTCACAATTGAATTTCATTTCTATTAGACAGTGCCCAATGTTCAAGTTTGTCTAGATCCTTCTGTATCTATAATTTTTAAATCTGGAATTTTATCATATACCTTAATATCAATATCCCACAATTCTTAGCAAGTATTTCAATATCAATCTGTTTCTTCTTTAAAAGTGTCTTTAAAATCTGACCATCTATTTAACATCCCTTATTTGCTCCCAACATATCAATATAAATTCCATATTACTAAAATATAAAGTATAAAATGTAAGACAAGCTTAAGCTTTACAAGTAGTTATTGACTAATTAATAATTCTTCAACAACATTCTATAACCATCTAAATATATAATTAATTGTTAATCACCTAAATATGACAGTTCTCATTATCAATCAGCATTAACTATCATTTTTCCATTATTCTTAATTTATTATGGATTAATTTTATAGTATCTATAATAATTAAATTAAATTAATCTCTTCTACTACTTGTGATCTCCATTTTTTTAATGACTTTTTCCCGAGTCTTTCATCAGCTTTTTTTTGGCAGTTTATTATCCAATATAACTGTCGAATCATAACGCTGTCCAGTTTCTGTCTTTGCATAATGTTTGTTTTTAAGTATCATGATTATTCCTGGGCGAGTTTTTCCTTTCTCTTCTCTTTTTCTTATCTTTTCTTCTCCTTAGAGATCAAGCTGGGGTTCAAATTCCTGGTGTTCTTTTGAAGTTTCGTCTATGTCTCCAGCATTTAATGGGTTAACATCATTATCCTTTTCTTCACTTGATCTTTTTCCTCTTTTTCCAATTGATCATTGTTTAATGTAGTTAATAGCTTTCTGAACATATTATTAATTCTTTTATTTATTTATTTTATTTCATTCAAGATTTGAATCATAAGTTCTTGATTTTCTTTAGAATCATATATGTATGTAGCCATGTTAGCAAATCCAAATCCAAGACACAAAGAGTTAAGTCTGATTGTCTTCCTATCCATTGACTTGTTACTTCAAAACATCAGAAAGCTTAACAGCTCCTAAATCTTCAGCAAGGATTCCCAGAGGCAATTACATTAGAATGCAACAGGGTAAATTAGAAATGTTTCAATGTTCTTAGTTAAAGGAGGAACAGAAACAGAAAAAAAGTAAAAGTATAGTCCTTAGTCACAGTTAATCCAGTCGCTTTCAGCACAAACGGAAGTGGCTTTGCTCTTGTTTGTTCTCACGTTTCAGTCCGCCATTTCAAAAGATTCTATTAATAGGAGAAACCTCTCAGCTCAGTTAAATCCGCCGCTCATTTCGAAATTCAAGACTTAAAAAAAGGGAAAAAAATATTTCTTAGCAAAGTATTTAAAAGCAAGATAGAATATCTTGTTGGATAGCCATTTGTCTGAAATGGTATAAGGTTCCTGCCTACGCAGGGGGTTGGACTAGAAGACCTACAAGGTCCCTTCCAACTCTGCTATTGTATTGTATTGTATCTTCCCAGTGTTACACTTTCCCTTTAAGAAATTCCTTTCCTCCAGAGCTCTTTTGCTGCCTTGTCCTCCCGCAGTGGGGTGGGGGATATACCTTTCTGTCGCCAGTTTTCCAGTCATCGTCCCTCCAAGACGGCTTAGAGGGGGCAACAAAAGTT
Source organism: Rhabdophis nuchalis (assembly GCA_039707465.1). Lineage (NCBI taxonomy): Eukaryota > Metazoa > Chordata > Lepidosauria > Squamata > Natricidae > Rhabdophis > Rhabdophis nuchalis. The sequence goes on along the minus strand of CM077647.1, from coordinate 174,211,615 downwards.
CAAACGGGGTCCCTGCTGCTTAGAGACCTCCGTTTGTGTCGGAGCGGTGGCTCCTCCATTCTCACCCCCTTAGGGACCTCTTAAGAAATGTGTAAGGTCAATGGTAGACAGCTTAAGGCAAAAGGTATGGGGGTTAGAGGAACTAACAACAGGATCAGGTAGTGTGCACAACACATTTACTACTCTATTGCTGAAATTATTTTTCCTGCAATCAAAATTAGAACAAATTACATTTAGTTTTTATCTATTGATAGCCCTTGTGTTATTGCAGTGAAGTAAAAGCAGCCATTAACATGTTTAGGTTTAGGTTTTATTAGTTTTTAATACCTCTCTTCTCCCGAAGGACTCAGGATGGTGTACAGCCCCCCCCAAAAAAACAGATGTATAAAAATTTAAAAAGTTTTTTAAAAACATATTAAACAAAATTAAAAAACCAAGCAAACCCCGATTAAAATTAATAAAAATTAGTAATTTAAAATTCATTTTTATGCCAGCCCGGCTTGTTGGAAAAAAAAAGGTTTTGAGAGCATGGTGGAAGGTGCGTAAGTCGGGGATAGTTCTTAATTCTGGGGGCAATTCATTCCAGAGGACAGGTGCTCTCACAGAGAAGTCTCTCCCCCTGGGTGTCGCCAGTCGACATTGTTTAGCTGATGGCACCATGGTGGGAGGCTCTCAGTGGCAGAAGGCGATCTTGTAAGTACCCAAGTACTAAGCAATGGAGCACTTTAAAGATAGTAACCAACATGTTGAATCGCACCTGGAAAACCACTGGAAGCCAGTGCAGCTCATACAGGAGGGGTATTAATAATAAAATAATAATAATAATAATAATAATAATAATAATAATAATAATAATAATAATAATAATAATAATAATAATAATAATAATAATAATAATAATAATAATAATAATAATAATAATAATAATAATAATAATAATAATAATAATAATAATAATAATAATAATAATAATAATAATAATAATAATAATAATAATAATAATAATAATAATAATAATAATAATAATAATAATAATAATAATAATAATAATAATAATAATAATAATAATAATAGTAATAAATTTTAATTTGTAGACCGCTCCCTCTCCCCGAAGGGACTCGGAGCGGTGCACAGGGAAGATAAAAAACAATAAATATACACACATAATTAAAAGCAAATTAAACATTATCCCTGTGCTAAAATTCCCAGTTAAAATTCACTAAATCCCCAGCTAAGTTTACTAAAAACCCCATAGATAGAGAGACTACCCTAGGCCGGCCAAGCAGAAAAGATATGTTTTTAGTTTTAGACGGAAGGAGCGGAGGTCCGTGGTTGTTCTAATGTCGGGGGGAAGGTCGTTCCAGAGGGCTGGGCCCGCCACAGAGAGAGCCCTTCCCCTGGGCATCGCACGCTGACAAAGTCTAGTGGACGGCACCCGGAGAAGTCCCTCTCTGTGGGAGCGAATCGGCCGTGTGGATGTATGAGGCAGGATCCGATCCCGCAAATCTCCCGTATTACATGGGAGCGTCGCGTTGCCCCCATAATTACCCGTGCAGCCGCATTCTGGATCAGTTGGAGCCTCTGGGTGCTCTTCAAGGGGAGCCCCATGTAGACAGCACTGCAGTAGTCCAGACGGGAAGAGACAAGGGCATAAGTGACTGTGCGCAGGGTATCCCAATCTAGGAAGGAATGCAACTGGTAGATCAGGTGAACCGGATAAAAAGCTCCCCTGACTACAGCCATCATATGATCTTCCAAAGACAGCCGTGCATCCAGGAGGACACCTAAGTTGCGAACCCTTCCTGTGGGGGCTAAGATCTCACCCCCCATAGCCAGTGATGGAACCAGCTGACTGTAACAGGAGGTTGGAAACCACAGACATTCGGTCTCTGAGGGGTTGAGCCTGAGCCTGTTCCTCCACATCCAGATCTGCACGGCCTCCAGGCACTTGGACATCACGTCAAGGGCAACATTGGGGTGGTCTGGGGATGAAACGTACAGCTTTGTATCATCAGCGTACTGATGGAACTTTACCCAAAACCCTGGATGATCTCGCCCAGAGGCTTCACATAAATGTTGAACAGCAGGGGCAAGAGGACTGACCCCATGGGTACTCCACAAGTGAGGCACCTTGAGGATGACCTCTGCCCCCCTGCCAACACAAACTGCGAACGGTCAGAGAGGAAGGAGGGGAACCACCGAAGTACAGTGCCCCCCACCCCTAACCCCTCCAACCGCCACAGCATGATACCATGGTCGATGGTACCAAAAGACGCTGAGAGGTCTAATAGGACCAGGACAGAGGAACAACCCCAGTCCCAAGCCCTCCAGAGATCATCAACCAATACGACCAATGCCATTTCCATGCTGTACCCAGGCCTGAAACCTGACTGGTATGGATCAAGATGGACAGCTTCATCCAGGTACTTGGGAAGCTGTTGCGCCACCACACTCTCAACAACCTTAGCCACAAAGCGAAGATTGGAGAATGGACGATAATTTGCCAAAAGCACTGGGTCCAGGGAAGGCTTCTTGAGGAACGGCCTCACCACCGCCTCTTTCAAAGTGGTGGGGAAGAAATCCTCTCTCAAAGAAGCATTGATAATACCCTGGAGCCAGCCTCGTATAACCTCCCGAGTGGCCAGTACCTACCTACCGGTCCAATAAACCTGTGGCAGCACTAAGCTTACCCAAAATCCTGTCTACATCCTCGAGAGTCACAGGGTCAAACTCCTCCCAGATAACATTCTCAAGACCTGCCTCCATCACCCCATCTAGTCCTACCCATTCAGAGTCCAGCCCTTCCCGAATCTGAGCTATTTTGTCTTGCAGGTATTGTTCAAAATCCTCAGCTTTACCCTACAAGGGGTCCTCCCGTGCTTCCATATGTAAGAGGTAGTGGGTCACTGGGCGATTATCTGCAGATGCAATAAGAGCAGAAAAATAATTAAACTTTGCTGCTTTTATCGCCTCTAGGTAGGTCTTGATATAAGACCTCACCAGTGTCCGATCAGATTCAGAATGGCTGGCTCTCCAACTGCTCTCTAGGCATCTTTTCTGGCACTTCATCTTCCTCAGCTCCTCAGAAAACCAAGGAGCCAACCGGGTTCAGCACTGGATCAGAGGCTGCAAAGGCACCATGCAGTCCAGAGCCCAGCAGCTGAACTGTCCCATGCGGCCACCAGTTCTCCAGCTGAGTCGTGAGCCATAGCCTCAGGGAATGGCCCAAGCTCTGTCATGAACCTATCAGGGTCCATTAGGTGCCTGGGGCAAAACCACCTACTTGGTTCCGTCTCCCTGCAGGGGGGAGGGGTGTAGCAGATTGGAAGTCCACCCAAAGGAGCGAGTGATCTGACCATGACAAGGGTTCAATGGCTATATCCCCTCTTCCCAGATCCTTCAACCACTGACCAGAGATAAAAATCAAATCCAGGGTGTGTCCCCCGATGTGCGTGGGGCCTTGAACTAATTGGGTCAGGTCCATGGCTGTAATGGAAGCCATGAACTCCCGAGGTACCTCCGACGCTTCGCTGACAGATGGCAGGTTGAGATCCCCCATGACTATAAGCCTGGGGGTACTAAGGAACAGATCTCCTGCAGGTAAAGAATTATCGACCAATTTCATTGTTAAACTCGGATTATAAGTTATTTGCATCAATACTAGCAGAAAGGCTCAAAAAATACTTAAACAATTTTATACATCCAGATCAAAATGGATTTTTACCAAAGAGACAAATTAAAGATAACATGAGAATAATTTTGAATACGTTGGAATATTATGAAGCACATTCTGAAAAACAAATGGCTTTGATGTTTCTTGATGCACAAAAAGCCTTTGATAACGTGAATTGGAAGTTTATATTGCAACAGCTAGAACAAATTAAATTTGGCCAAAACTTTATACATGTTATAAGTACTATATATCACAACCAAACAGCTAAGATAATAATAAATGGAGAACTTTCAGATAACATCCAGATAAAAAGAGGTACAAGACAAGGTTGCCCACTATCACCTTTACTTTTTGTATTAACGCTAGAAGTGTTAAATAGAAAGATAAGAGAAGACAAAGAAATAAAGGGAATGACAATTAGGAAAGAACAATATAAATTACAAGCTTTTGCAGACGACCTAGTTTTTATCCTCGAGGAACCACTTAAAACCGCGTCCAAACTGATAGGGAAAATTGAGGAATATGGAAAAATAACAGGTCTGAAAATAAATAAAGACAAAACACAAATCTTGACAAAGAATATGACAAGAAGACAGAAAGAAGAATTAACAGGAATCTTGAAAATTCAAATTACAAATAAGCTTAAATATTTAGGAATCTACTTGACGTCGAGATGCAGCACCCTTAAAAAGGAGAATTACTCTAAACTCACACAACAAATAGAAGCAGATCTTACGAGATGACAGAATTTACAACTATCATTACTAGGGATAATAGCCACGATAAAGATGAATATTTTGCCTAAAGTATTATACTTATTCCAGACAATCCCAATTAGATTGGGCAAGGACTTTTTTGAAAAATTAAGGAAAATGATCTTAAAGTTTATATGGCAAGGGAAAAAAGCTAGAATAAAATTAAAAAATTTACAAGATACTAAAATAAGGGGAGGTATGGGATTGCCTGATTGGGAACTATACCACCAAGATGCAAATTTGATGTGGATTAAAGATTGGATTACACTAAGAAACACTAGATCATTAGAATTAGAGGGACATGATTTGCCATCAGGATGGCACGCAGCTCTATGGTATAGAAACACTAGGAAACATGGTATTTTCAGAAGGCACTACATAAGAGAATTTTTGATTGTAAACTGGGAGAAGATCAAGAAATTGCACTATTTTAAAATACCAGTCTGGGTATCAATTACTGAAGCATTCACTTACGCAATAATACACAAAAAGGAACGAACAACCAGATATTCGGATCTATTAAACTCAAGGGGTGATCTTAAAACTATTCAGGAACTAAAACAAGAAGGAATGGATATTAATTGGTATACATACACACAAATACATTCAAGATATAAGGAAGATCAAAAAAAAGGAGGGGTTTATGACAAAATGACGGAATTAGACAAAATATTAACAGGCGTCGACGAAAAAATAATTTAAAAACTCTATGCCTACTTATTAGAGTTTAAACTCCAGGAAGAGCAAGTGAAAGAAACAATGATAACATGGGGGAAAAACTTCGGGCATGGGATCGACTTGATAAGTGGCAAAAATTGTGGACACAAAACTATAAAATGATGATGTCAACAGCCTACAAAGAGAACTTATATAAGATGTTCTACAGGTGGCACATATCACCCTCAAGAATCGCAAAAATGGGCTTCCGGTTCCGGCTCCGGCGGCGACGGGCGAACTTAGGGTTCGCTCGCCGCTTTGATCCTTTTCCTGCCCCCCCCACGGGGGCGAGAAGCCCCTTGTTTGGGGCTTCTCCCGTAAAGCCGGCTCGACAGGGAAGCCCCCCCCCCCTCGGCAGCGGGGAGAGCGACCCTGCTCCTCGGCTTAGGTGGAAGAGGACATGCTGCGGGGGGTCTTCCCTTCGCCAAAGGTTGGCGGCACCATTTAATTCTATGAAGAGAGAAGATCGGAAGAGTCGGGAGGCTTTTCGGGACCTCAGCTGCGAGCGGAGAGTGAGCGTTTAAAACTTTTCTTTTTGTGTACTGTCAGCCGGGCTGAAAGGGACTGGAGGGGGGTGTTTGTTTCCAAAACCCCCCCCCTTGGACTAAAAGCGGCACTCGGAAATGCCTCGTTGCGAGGAATCGGAAACTTTAAATCTGGATGGTCTCTAACAAGGGAAAGTACTTTGCGGCTTGTTTGCAATTATGTCTCGAGGTCTGGCTGAAACAGTTTCTTTTTTGCTTTTTAACCGCTTTCTCCCTCGGGCTCTGAGTTTGGGCGGAAAATGGCTTCTCTTTGTCCCTGACTGACTATGACTTATGGAAAATTACCAGTGTCTCTTTGCGATTTGGACTTCCTCTAATTATTGATGAAGAATTTTCTCTTTTTGGATTTGTGTTTTCCTTTCTGGATTGCCTTCGTTATTATACCTATGGAGTTGGAAAAGTGTTTCTCTGTTGGCTTCTGAATTTTGCAGCTGTACAACTTTGAGGACTTTGGACTCCTGATCTGCCTTACCAGCCCCACCCTAAAAACGCCATTTTACTGGCACGGATATCAACAGCTAAACATGGCACAAGAAGCAACGCTCGCAAGCCTTGAACAAAGAATGACTGCCCTTGAAATTGTTATACAAAATTTGGTAACAGAAATTAAGGCTCAGAGGGCAGAAAATGTCAACTTTAAAAAGGAACTATTGGACACTCGAAAACAAGTGCTTGAGAATACACAGAAGAATGAAGAATTGAAAGGGGGGCTGGAGGGGGCTAAGGGAGAGATTAAAAATGTTTCTAATGAGGTTGTGGAAATAAATGCGCATGTGACTAGGATTGATTTGGAAAGGATGACATATTTTTTGAGATTCCAGAATGTTTTTGAGATGGATGGTGAATGTCTCCCTGATCTTATGAGTACAATTATTGCAGACTATTTACATAAACCCAGAGATGAGATCAGAGGGGACATTGACCTAGTCTACAGAATAAATTCTGCATATGCTAGGATGAATGAAGTACCCAGAGAGATACATGTAAAATTTGTTAGAAGGTCAACCAGAGAGGAAATCTTGAAGGTGCAAAGAGGGAGTCCTATGATTTACCAACAAAAGGAGATTACCATCTTGAAGCAGATTCCAAGAAAAATTAGAGATGCAAGACGGAAATTTTCCTTCTTGTCTAAAACATTGTTTGATCATGGGATCTGGTTCAAGTGGGTGATACCCGAAGGGATGCTGGTGTTCTGGGAAGGAGGTAGAGTAAAGATTAAAACAGTTGCTGAGGCGGAAGCCTTTCTTAAAAAACATTCCTCTGTCCTGGGAGAAGATCCAGGGGGGGCAGGGGGAGCCATGGCCCCGCCCGCTGGGGGCCCGGGGGAGAAGGGGGAAGATACAATTGCCAAGAGACTTAGATCTAAAAAATAACTTTGCCCTTGTTTTTCTTTTGAGTAATATTGTATGATATTTGTAATCTGGATTTTTGCAATTGACTGACAGTATATAACTGAAAAATTTAGGAATATGTACTTGCTCCCAGCTTGTAGTGTTATGTGAAATGTTTCTTTTTTTTCTTTTTAATAATGTAATTTGAGGTTCCGGAGGAGCCGACGACTTTGACGTGACCACTCTCAAAATTTCTATGTAACCCTTACCCTACCCCACAAAAAATGTAAACTCAATAAATCTTTTTCAATATAAAAAAAAAGAATCGCAAAAATGAATAAGAACAAATCCCCAAAATGCTGGAAATGCCATCAGACGCCTGGTACTTACTACCATATGTGGTGGACCTGTTCGGAGGCCAAAAATTATTGGAGTATGATCCACACATAGTTGGAGAAAATAACAGAAAAACATATAGACTTTGAACCCGAACTCTTCCTGCTTGGACTTACATTAGAAATATTTGACAAAAATTTGAAATATCTAATTGTAAATATCTTGACAGCCGCTAGAATCGTCTTTGCAAAAAATTGGAGAAATGACAAATTACCATCACAGGAAGAAGTTATTTATAAAATTATGGAATGTGCAGAGATAAGTAAATTAATGTTTGAAATTAGAGAGCAAGACAGCGAACAATTCTATGAAATTTGGAATAAATTTTATCAATGGCTGGAAAGAAGGGGGAACTAAGGAATATAACAACACACATTATATTATTATATAACTTGAAGAAATTTTTGTCTTTAGAAGGATACAATAATTTATATTAGTACGATAAAATTACCTCTAGAAAACAATGGTATAACATGTGAAGATTTTCTGTTCTTATTCTGTTGGTCTTTTTTTTCTTTTTCTATTTAATATCTTGTTTATATATTCAAGACTTAGGGGATAAAGATTTATTTCATAAATGGAAATGTTAATATATGATATAAAAGTGATATATATACAGATTAATATCTTTGTGAGATTAAGCACTGGCGTACAGAGCGTTTGTCTGGAACGACATGTTGTACAAAACACGAAATGAATGATGTTTCTTTTTATTTATTTTCAATAATAAAAAAAAAACTTTTTCAAAAAAAAAAAGCCTGGGGGTACTAACTGCCACCCCAGCAATCACTTCGAACAGCTCGGGCAGAGCCATTGCCACGCAGCTGGGAGCCAGGTACGTGGTCAGCAATCCCATCTGTATTGTATCTGTACAATTATATCTGTACAATTATATCTGTACAATTGTTTCTGTACAATTGTGTCTGTACAATTATTGTATCTGTATCCCGCGACCCCACTTCACAAGGAGGGACTCATATCCTACTGTCTGAGGTACAGTGGCCTCCCTCGGGCACAGATCCTACTTTATAACGACCGCTACCTACCCCCACCCCTATCCTGAGCCCAAGCTGATGAAATGCATGGAAGCCTGGTGGGCACAATTCAATGAGGGGAACACCCCCCTCCTGGCCCAACCAGGTCTCTGTATTACCTGCCAGGTCCACTCTCCCCTCCTTCACAAGATCACAAATGAGGGGGGCTTTCTTTACCACGGACCTGGTGTTGCACAACATCAGATGCAGGCCCAGGTCCGGAGGATCTGGACAACCTGGAGGACGAGGGGAGCATTGGGTGCCAGAGTGCACAACCGCTCGAAGACAGCAGACTATGGAAAGATTCCATTACTGCCCTTAAAATATACAATACAATAGCAGAGTTGGAAGGGACCTTGTAGGTCTTCTAGTCCAACCCCCTGCGTGGGCAGGAACCTTATACCATTTCAGACAAATGGCTATCTAACACCTTTTTAAAGACTTCCAGGGTTGGGGCATTCACAACTTCTGGAGGCAAGCTGTTCCAGAGGTTAATTGACTTCCAGGGTTGGGGCAATGTCAGTTTATACTGGAAAGAATAAAAAATACAAAGAAGGAGGAGGTGGGGAAGGGGAGGGGAAAGAGGAGGTGGACGAGACGAAGAGGAGGAGGAGGAGGAGGAGGAGGAGGGGGAAGGAGGAGGAGGAGGAGGAGGAGGAAGAGGAGGAGATGATTATGTGCAGACCCAGATGTTCAGATATGTCACCTCTCCTGCAAGAGATGCATTGGATGCCCATTTTCTTCTAGGTAAAAGTTGGGACCATGTTATTTGAAGGACCATCTCATCCTAGTCACAACCACCTGACCCACCAGAGTGGGGAGGCAGGGAGAGTCTTCTCTCCTAAGAAACTCCATGTGGCAGGACTCAGAAGATGGCCCTGTGGTGGCTCCCTCTCTTTGGAACATCATCCCTATGGAGGTTAGATTGATACCCACTTTGATTGTCTTTTGCAAGCGCCTTTTGCCAATATGCCTTTGGAACTCAGAGTGGGATGGAGCCCATCAAGTTTTTTATCCAATGGATTGTTATCTCCAGAAATGGGTGGGGAGGAAGCTTTATTCTTTCTATTGCTTGCATTTTGGATTTTTTTAAGAAGCCCAGAAAACCTGACAGTGAATGGGTGCCATATAAATTCTCACAAACAAATAGACAGACAAACAAACAAACAGAATAGAACAGAATAACGGAGTTTGAAGGGATTATGGAAGTCTTCTAGTCCAACCTCCTGCCTAGGCAGCAAACCCTACAACCATTTTGTTTTTCTTGCCTAAGTGTAGAACCTTACTTTTTTCACCATTGAATTTCATTTTCTTAGATAGCCCCCGATGTTCAAGTCTGTCAATATCCTCCTGCATCTTGATCCTATCTTCTGGAGTGTTGGCTATTCCTGCCACTTTGTTGTCATCTGCAAATTTGATGAGTTCCCTATCTATCCCCTTATCCATGTCATGGATGAAGATATTGAAGAGTACTGGGCCTAAAACAGAGCCTTAGGGGTACTCCACAGCACACTTCCCTCCATGTAAATGTAGTTCCATTGAGGACTATACGTTGAATATGGTTGATCAGCTAATTATGAATCCATACATTGGTGATGCTGTCTAACCCACATTTTTCTACTTTATTTAGTAATAGGTTATGGTCTACTTTATCGAATGCCTTATTGAAGTCCAAGTAAATTATATCAACAGTATTCTTCAGGTCCACTAATTTTGTCACTTTGTCAAGTAACAAAGTAGATTATTAAACTCAAGGCAATGGTTAATGCAACTTTTGAAATATCAGTATTAATATTGTTATTGTTTCATTCATCAGCATTCTTTGACTGAAAATATGGATAAAACCTCCAAAAAATTATTGACTTATTTGTCAGACCTTAGGTAAAAAATATTCCCTCTTCTCTACTTAAACAATTCTGTTCATTTTATTTGGAAAATGGGAACCTTGTTCCATTGTAAGGAATGAATGTGAATTTCAATACTTGAGGCTGTTTTTAATTGCCAATGACTCTTAGATTCCTTTTATTAGCATATGCTCATTTAAATGAAGTTAAACCATCAGTTGAACTCCTTATTCTCTCAGCAAAAACAAAATAATTATCTCCCACGAGAATCAATATATGTGTTTTTTCAACTAAGCTAAAACCTCAAGGTCTGTGCATAAAGGTGTTTAAATTCAGCAACACTTAAGGTATCTATTTGGTTATAAAGTAACTCTTGAAACCCAGGGAGTTTGGCACAATGGGATAATAATGGCTCCATCAAACTCATTCTTACAATTTTCCTCCCTCCTTTCTTTTATTCCTGAACATCTGTTCAATCCTAGTGATAGTCAGATAGAAAACGATGGGATTTCTGATTAGGTGCATTGTCAGATATAAACCTTGGCTCAATAATTGAATAACCCACTAAAATACAAACTTCCATATGGAGAGGAGACACAAATATTTTCCCTATGACAAATGCCTGAAGATGTTGTTCCTTCTGATGCTCTTGGTGCAGAAAGCAGTTACTCTGAGCTGCCCTGCGAGCAATATTTTTCCTGTTCCCCATGAGTGGTACCAGCCTGGTGACCTCATTGTGGGTGGGATGGTGTCTCAGATGATTCACAATGTTTTTGAAATTGAATATAAAAAACTTCCTCCTCTAAAACTTTATGATATACCACTGTAAGGATTGTTTTATATTGTTTTAGTTGTTTCCTAGTATGATTTGATTGCTTATTAGTAACATATGGCTATCGTTAAGTGTTGTATCTTATGAGTCTTGATGAATGTATTTTTTTTTCTTTTCATAACTCTTCTTTTAGGAACCAGAGACAAATTAATTTTGTGTCCAGTCACACTTGGCCAATAAAGAATTCTGTTCTGTTCCATTGTGTTCTATTTTTCTTTCCATTCATTTTCTAAACTGAGCTAGATATCCCAAAATTGCTTCTATGACTAATAGTTCTTTGAGAATAAATGCATGGCTTTTATATAAACTTACTCTTGCTTTCTTGTCTTTCAAACATATCTGAAAAACAAATCATTTTCTTCTCATTGTATTAAAGTCTTATTCACCAAATGCATGAAATTAAGGTGCAAGAAGTCTTTTGGAGAAAATTTTTGGGGAACATTTAGAGAATATAATTATCCAGTCTATGCAGTCAAACCCTGCATTACTTACATATATTAAAATAGTGATACTTGCTGGCTGTATTCTATTTTGTAGACTACAAAATAGAAATACATGCCATATCTTCAAAAAAAAATCACAACTTTGTGCAATACATATTTGTTGCAAATCATGGAAATGCTGTATGTGGCTGAAAACTATAGAACTTATTGAGTGTTTTACAAAGACTCTCATCTTCTCACTTACAACAGGGACAGAAATGGTTGTTGCTCATATATGAATGCTTTTACCATAATAGAGTGATCAACTTATTTTGTTCAATGGGGGGTGTTTAAACTATTTGCAGTGTAATAACCAAATTCTACCAGCACGTCCTCGCCTTGGCCTTTGCTGTGAAGGAGATCAATGAGGACTCCCAGATCTTACCTAACATCACTCTCGGGTTCCACATCTATGACAGTTACCACAACCCAAGGATGACCTATCGCACCACTCTGGACCTGCTTTTCAAATCCCAGGAATTTGTCCCAAACTACAAATGTGATAGCCAGAAGAATCTCATGGCCATCATTGGAGGGTTGGGTCCTGATACATCATCCTTTATGGTAGAAAGTATAAATATCTACAAAGTTCCACAGGTAGTTTTGGGTGGACTGAGAGAGAAAATTATTTTGTAATTAATAGTAGATACTAGTTGCTTGCCATTCCTTTCTCCAGGAATTCAATTAAATACACTTTTATCACCTCTCATCTTTTTTCCCCATACTCAAGGCAATCCAATTGAATCAAAATCTTTTATTACATGTGCTTTGACCGGAAACCAGCAATGGGTCACAACTCTTCTTGCTACAATTTGCTTGGTGTACGATAAAAGTAATTTAGTGGGTTTTTAAGCCATTGTTGAAGGATTGGTGCTGTAGGATTAATATTTTGCCATGTCATTTTGCAGGACTTCAATTTTGCTCTCTCTTTTTTCTCCTTTCTGCAATTCTACCCACAACTCAAGATGTTGGTTCAAAAAATGAGTCAAAAAAAATATCTAAATCCTTTATTAATTTAAATCACAAATTAAAGTACAAATTAATCTTATTGGAGAGGGTCACTTGATATTTTGAATTGACCACGATCTATGGTGACATATGGAGGTGTGTGAAGAGGAGGATAGAAAAGGCTGGCTATCACATAGTACATAGAATAATAGAGTTGGAAGGGTCATTAGAGGTCTTCTTGTCCAATCTTGTCTGCAAGCAGGAGGCCCTATACCATTTCAGACAAATCACGTCCCAGTCTCTTTTGGAAAGCCTCCAGTGATGACATCTGAAGGCAAGTTGTTCCATTGGTTAATTGTTTTCACCATTAGGAAGTTTCTCCCTAGTTCTAGGTTGCTTCTTTCCTTGGTTAGTTTCCATCCATGGTTCTCATGTTGCCTTTTGATGCTTTGGAAAATAGTTTGACTCCCTCGTTTTTGTAGGAGCTCCTCAAATATTGGAACACTGCTATCATGTCTCATGGTTTTAGGGAGGATCTCCTTTCAGCCACTTCTTGAAATCAAAGCTATCAGCATTTTCACTGCTCCCCTCAACTCAGCTCCCAATTCCACCAAATTACCTGACAATAGGTGACAACTTCCCTTGCTATATCTTGGTTGGGTATGGAAATAATAACTGAATGTAAAACTCAACTGATTTGGCTGGAAATTGTTGACGTACTGGGGCCACGTGGTACTTTTGAAGATCTCTATAATAATTGCAGTAAATGAAGAGATGATAAATTCTATTCCTCCAAAACTCATGGGCATAGTCTTCCATGTATAATTATTTTATTTTATCTGCTACAAATAAGGGAAGAAGGTAATCCAGTAAGTCTAGTTCTTAAGAAAGCTTTCCTTAGGCTGAGAAGAGCTCAAAAACTCAGATACTTTAGCAAGTTTCCAGATGTTCTAAGGGAATTAACATACTAGAACTCTGTATTAGGAAACTGAGTGTGGTTGTAATCTAGTTATATTTCAGATGAGAAATTATTATATCAAGGAATTATAATTGTTTCTCTTTTCCAGCAAATGTCATAATCTACATAGAATTGGACTAATGTTCCATGTACGGAGAGCTTCATTGAGTTTCTATCCCACAGTCTTCTTCATATTTTCACCAAGTTTTTTATGAGTAACAAACTTCTCTTTTCTGTTTGTTTAGTTGACTTATGGTTCCTTTGCCCAAGAAGACTTTCAGATTACTGAGTTATTTCCACTTTATTACATGGTCCCAAAAGAGGAGCATCAATATGGTGGAATTATACAGCTTCTTCTCTATTTTGGATGGACATGGATAGGAGTCATTGCTTTTGAAAATAAGGAAGAGCGTTTTTTTCAGAAACTGCAGCCATTGCTTTCACAGAACGGGGTCTGTTTAGCTTTCACACAAAAAATTCCACAATATCTCAATTTGGAAAAAATGTCAGAATTGTTAAATTCAATCTCAGTTATTTCTAATAAATTGATGGATCCAAAAGTGAATGTTTTTCTTCTCCATGGAGAATCCATCACAATAGTGTGGCTCAGAACAATCATGTTTCTATGGGATCCTGAAAATAAAGAGAGTGCATTATTGAGGAAGGTTTGGATCTTGATGAGTCCAATTGATTTTATCCTGATGGGATTCCAAAGGAGATGGGATCTCCAGATGTTCCATGGGGCTCTTTCCTTTACGGTGCATTCCAGAGAAGTTCGAGGCTTTAAAGAATTTCTTCAAGTCATCCAACCTTCAAACCTTCCCAAAGATGGATTCCTTCAAGAGGTTTGGGCGGATTTATTCAATTGTTCATTTTCAAATACAGAATTGTCTTCATCTACGATTACTGAAACTTGTACTGGAGAGGAGAAGTTGGAGAATCTACCTGGTCCTCTGTTTGAATTTCAGATGACTGGCCAAAGTTACAGCATCTACAATGCTGTTTATGCAGTGGCACATTCTTTGCACCAGGCTGTGAGCTCAAAATCCCAACCGAGAAAGATTAAAAAGGTTGAATTTCCAAATCTGCAGCCTTGGCAGGTAATCTTTCCTACATTTGCTTCTACCTCTTCCATGTAAAGATTGGCTACAATGGGGGACACAGGTGAACTCCTGGTGCATTTGGGTTTTTGTCTACAGACACCTTGATTGCACTTAAAATAGTTGTCAATCAGAAGTCCAGCATGGCACATACATGTGATCTGGGCTGAGGTTGGTTCTATCACCTATGGTGCTGTCTTGTAGCAATCATGTTTCACTACCATGAGAGCTTCAGTAGTTGGAATGCAGGTGAAGAGAGAAGTCACATCATAGGAAACCATAGAGGCCATCTATGTCAAAATTGAATAGCCCTCTCTCAACAGAGGGGGAGGTCGTGGTACACGTTGGTACCAATGATGTTGGGAAGGCAAAGCAATCAGTCCTGGAAACCAAATTCAGGTTGCTAGGAAGAAGATTGAAGTCCCGAACTTCCAAGGTAGCATTTTCAGAAGTGCTGCCTGTTCCTCGTGTAGGACCTACCAGGCAGGGAGGGATACAACATCATCTATCTCCAATCTACAACACAGTCCTTTCAACAGTTCCAAAAAGGCGCCACACCTATTTGGAGCACTCAGGTGACCCTCATGACTCAGATAAAGCTCCAGATAACCTTAATGACTTGCTGAAAGAATGCAAATGACCACTTTCTGCAAGAAGTATAAATCCTTCCCCGCCATCTAATCAGAGCTGAAGAAGCTTCTTGGATGAGAAGTGTAACACCTTCCAAGAAAAACCAGAAAGCCCTGTTGCCTCTTGAAAAACCAATGACCTGGATGACCGAGAATCTCCAGAGGCAATAAGTCTAAGTGCTATTGCTATCTAAAATTATCCTCAGCTAGTTCTCTAATGCACTTCCCTTTGGCTCATGAACATTTTAGAGTTGGGATGTACAGCATTCTCTCTCTATCAATATTCAAGAGGAATGGACCAAATCTCAGTCCTTTTCAGCTGTGACCTCCACCCTTTGAAAGAACTCTATGTTCTTTCTCCCTCTCTATCTCCCTCTCTCCCTCTCCTCTCTCTCCAATTCTCTGTATCTCTGTATGTGTGTCTGTCTCTCTGTCAATTGAGTCTCAGAGGATGAAATATGGTTGAAGGAAATTTGTCAGGTTTCAGGATATCAAATACCTTTGTACTAATGAATAACAAACAATGTGGGATGAGTTTAGATATGGTCCAAATTTGATTATTTGGTTGTTTAAATAGTGAATATAAATTATATCTTATTTTATTTTATTTATTTATTTTATTAAATTTATACCCCGCCCTTCTCCAAACGGACCCAGGGCGGCGCACAAGGATGTTAAAACACATATAAAACATATAAAATTTTAAAAAACTTATTCTAATAGACCCTGCGCTAAAAACCGAATTTAAAAAACCCAAATTTAAAACTATCTAGGAGTCAGTAATGGGGGTTACGCTAGGCCGGCTAGATGGAATAGGTGTGTCTTCAGACACTTGCGGAAGAGGCGGAGGTCAGAGATGGTGCGGAGTTCAGGGGGTAGGTCGTTCCAAAGGGCAGGGCCCGCCACAGAGAAGGCTCTTCCCCTGGGTGTCGCCAGTCGGCATTGTCCAGCCGACGGCACCCTGAGGAGGCCCTCTCTGTGGGAGCGTCTCGGTCTGAGGGATGTATGGGGCAGGAGACGGTCTCGCATATAACTAGGCCCCGAGCCATGGAGCGCTTTAAAGATGGTCGTTAAAACCTTGAAGCGCACTCGAAAGACCACAGGGAGCCAGTGCAGCTCGCGCAGGATAGGTGTTATGTGGGAGTGTCTAGGCACTCCCGTAATCACCCGCGCGGCTGCGTTCTGGACTAGCTGCAGCTTTCGGGTGCACCTCAAGGGGAGCCCCATGTATCTGAATCAAGTTGTATGATATCAATACCTCATTCTGATTTTGATTTGTTACCTGCTGCTCTATTTTTCCTCTGTAAGTAACATTACATTATTTCTAGAACAGACCTGTGTCATTCTCTGAAATATAGATTATCTATATTGTAAGTGTACTTATTTGATATTTGTTAGAGCAATGGGAAGAATGACTAAGTGAAAATTCAAAATACAGGCAATTACTATCCTTTCAACTCTATCTCCCTTTCATTCTTTTTCAAGTAGCTCCATTCATTTCTTCAAGGCATTTCTTTCAACAATACAGCTGGGGAGAGAATATTCCTGAATGAGAAAGGAGAAGCAACTGGTGGATTCGATATCACCAACTTGATCACTTTCCCAAATAGATCCTTTCAGAGAGTTAGAATTGGAGAGATGGATCCTCAAATTCCCAATGTGAAGGGATTAATCATTGACGAAGAGGTGATTGTCTGGCACCCAGCTTTTAAACAGGTGTGGATTCATTTAATCAACTATTCCTTGATTCCTTATGATCCCATATTGAACACAATCTCTTTAGAAATCTAATAAGTGTTTTTGAAAAAAATGACATATTCTCTACAAATATTGTAAACGATCAAGCATTCATCAAATTTACAAAATGACATTACAATTTAAATTCATATTTGGGTTGCATATCCATTTGAAATCACAGGAGTTGTAATCACATATATCTCTTTATCTACCCTGCCATTCTCCAAACACGTCCTTTGCACATCCTTATAATATCAACATTTTAATGGATAGAATAAATATGCAATAGCTCAATGGTTAAAGACACTGAGCTTGTCAGCTGGATAGCTGAGACCTGAGCATCATGCAATGGGGTGAGCTCCCATGCCTGCTTCAGCTCCTCCTCACCTAGGAATTCAAAAGCATGCAAATGTGAGTAGATTCATATGTACCACTTTGGTGGGAAGGTAACAATGCTCCTGGTGCCTTTGGCACATAGCCCCGTTGGCCACATGACCTTGGAAAATATCTTTGGGGGATTTGACAGGAGGTTTTCCAGCTGGACAGACCTGGGGGGTGTGAGCTCTGAAGAGCCTCATATGAATACTGTCTGACTAACTCTGGGGATCCTTTTTTGAATCAGACCCCACCCACCCCCGGAGGGGGGGCAAAGAGGGGCAGCATCTCATCAGACCGAGAGGGAGGTAACAGATCCCTCGTAGGTCAGAGATTTGCCCTATGAATCGGAATCGGGGCAGTAGCCTGCAATATGGCTGACAAGATGCTGATTTCAAGTCAAAGCAAATGAACAGGAAGGTGAGGAAGAGACAAAAGACCAGTAAGAAAATTTATCTAACCCACAACCATAAATCAAACTTGGAAAAGGCAAAGAAGACTTGAGAGCATAAATAATATTGATGGTCAGAGCGGGATTTTTTCAAAAAGAAAGAAAGAAAGAAAAGGAAAACGGAGGATTGAAACACCAGCCACCCCAAAAGCTATTTGTTTGAAACAATTTCGGAGAGAAAGGGAGAAAGCAGAGAAATGACAAACCCACTCAAATATAAATTCTAAATTTGGTTTTGGATTTGAAATAGAAACCAAACATTCTGAAGGATTTACTTAATTTGAACTTCTTCCAACTAATGTATCTTAAGTAACTCCAAAAAATCAAGAAGAAGCACTTCTTCTCACTGATAACTGATAACCTAACCTTGACTGTGTGGGAAGTTTTAATCTGATATCATAAATCAGAATTTGGAAAAGCAGGAAGCAAAAGAGAAATGTACCTGAATCTGGCTGTTTGAAAGTTTGTTCCAATTGATATATTTTGAGCAGCTGTAGTCGACCGGAGGTGGAACGTGGCAAGGGAAAGGATAATAACAGAGTCAAGAACTGGGAAATATGAAGGGTTTCCCCCCCTCTTTCTTCCTTTTTTTTCTTTGCAAAAGATTAAGATGGCCCCAGCTTCTCTTCCGGTTTCACAAAAGTTGAATTAACTGAATTTAAGGTGGACCAGAACCTCGAAATAAGACTTGTATAACTAACTGCAATTTTGGAACTGGACATTAAGGAAAAACAAAAGACCAAGATACAATACAATAAAATACAATAGCAGAGTTGGAAGGGACATTGGAGGTCTTCTACTCCAATGCTGCATAGCCCTTGCCTTCCACCCCACCACCTCGCCACTCAAACGCTGCCACCAGTGTCCCCCCCTCTTCCAAACTCCCCCCTCCCACAAGGCTGCTGCCAAGTCAGCGGCCCTCTCTCTCTAGGCAGGTAGGTAGAGAGAGAGAGAATACGGTGGGTAGGTAGGTAGGTAGGTAGGTAGAGGGATAGAGAGAGAGAGAGAGAAATATGGTAGGTAGGTAGGTAGGTAAGTAGGTAGGTAGGTAGGTAGGTAGAGGGAGAGAGAGAGAGAATATGGTGGGTAGGTAGGTAGAGGGATAGAGAGAGAGAGAGGAATATGGTAGGTAGGTAGCGGGATGGAGAGGGAGAAATACGGTAGGTAGGTAGGTAGGTAGATAGAGGGGGGGAAGAAATACGGTAGGTAGGTAGGTAGAGTAAGAGAGGGAGGCGAGGGAGAGGCAGAGAAGGAAGGGGGTTGCTGAGAGGGTCTATGAGGGGAAACTTTTTCATTTAACCAAACTTGACCACAGCAACACGTGGCGGGTACAGCTAGTTTAATAATACAATATGATGTTGGCTATATAATAGTATACATGTGATTATATGTTATGAACATGAAAAAATTTAAAAAAACTTTATAATAAAAAGAAAATATCTTTGGACAATGCTGGCTCCCTTGGCCAAGAAACAGAGATGAGCACTGTGTCCTAGAGTTGAACACAACTGAACAGGGAAACCTTTACTTATACATAAACCTGGACTAACCCTTTAGGAATTTATGTTTATCACCAGGTTATTCCATTTTCTCAGTGTAATGACCATTGCTTCCCTGGATACTGGAAGAAAGGGATGGAAGGAAAACAATTCTGTTGCTACAACTGTGTTCCTTGCCCAGAAAGGAAGATTTCAAATCAAATAGGTAGGTTAGACATTCCACTTGTCATTAGATAATCCTAAGCAAACTGTAATAAACTACTTTAGTGTAGCAAATAGTTTTGTGAGTTTTGTGAGTTTTTCAAATATTCACTTCATTTCTTTTTTAAAAAAAAATTTTTTTATTAGACATGTTGCGACATTTATACTGCATTTCCACTCTTTACAGCATCACAGTATTGATATAACTCATATTTACATTGCGGCTATTTCAATGTTCTTTCTTTCCAATTATATACATCACTATTCTATATATTGTATAATTATTCATATATGTACATAATACCTTTTAATTTTAACCTGCATCAATATTTACAAATATTTACCTTTCCATTTTAATACACCTCTTAAGTAAACTTTATGTATGGTCTTTACATCTATTTTCTAGCCAATTATACCATATGTTCCAAATCATATAATAATCTGTTTCTTCTGTATCTTTTCATTCCATAGTTAACCTGTCCATCTCTGCACAATTGAGGAATCATTTCTATACTTGTAAATCACAATCTGTTGTTCTGAATATAAAGTTTGCCCATAGGACCCTAACCATAAGCTCTTATTTCCATTCCCACAGATTACTTCTCTGTGTTTTGGAAAAATAGGAAAAGTCAAAATGGTCTAAATTTTAATAAATTTATTGTTTTTTCAAAAATATGGAATGTATAAAAACTTTCCTTGACATTTCTTTCAGATATGAATGACTGTTTTGAATGTCCAGAAGATCATTATCCAAATAAAGGGAAGAATGTATGTATCCTGAAACTGCTGGTCTTTCTAAGTTTTAAAGAAACCTTAGGAATTGGTTTAACCTCAGCAGCTCTTGGTTTCTTCTTCTTGACCTCTTGGGTACTTGGAACTTTTATTAAGCACAAGGAGACTCCCATTGTTAAAGCCAACAACAGGTCAATCACCTACACCCTCCTTGTCTCTCTTCTGCTCTGTTTTCTCTCCGCTTTGCTCTTCCTCAGCCGGCCTAGCAAAGTGACCTGCCTTCTCCGACAATCAATGTTTGGCATCACTTTTTCAGTGGCCATTTCTAGTGTCCTGGCCAAAACCATCACCGTGGTTGTGGCTTTCTTGGCCACTAAACCTGGATCTCAGATGAGAAAATGGGTGGAGAAAAGATTGGCCTTTTCTATTGTCCTTTCCTGTTCTCTCTTCCAAGTATGTATTTGTGTTCTTTGGTTGTCGACATCTCCCCCATTCCCTGAGTTAGATATGCACTCAGAACTCCAAGAAATGATTTTACAATGCAACGAGGGGTCACCTTTTTTCCTCTACTGTGTCTTGGGCTACATGGGTATCTTGGCCATTGCCAGCTTTATTATGGCTTTCCTTGCCCGTAAATTACCTGACAGCTTTAAAGAAGCCAGGTTCATCACCTTCAGCATGTTGGCCTTTTGTAGTGTGTTGATCTCCTTCTTTCCAGCCTATCGGAGCACAAAAGGAAAAGCCATGGTAGCTGTGGAGGTCTTCTCCATCTTGGCCTCCAGTGCTGCCTTACTTTGGCATATTCCTGCCAAAATGCTACATCATTGTTTTGCGGCCTAACCTCAACCACAGGGAGCAACTCAGAAAGAGAAATTAGTACATCATGTGATATTTCTGGCTTTGAGAAATTGCTACACAAAAAAAGAGGAGGATTGTTTGCTATCTGTAGGATACATATAGAAATTATTAATTCTGACAAGAGAGGATTAATGGAGAAATTATCCTGCTCACTAAGATTTATTGTAGCTGCCAATTGCAAAAACAAAAAGCTCATCCTGCTGCATTTACAATCATTCTCCTAATATTATTTAATTATACACCTTCTGTCTTTCAATACCACAAGACAGAAGGACATTGGAAATCCAGTTTCCTTGTTAGAAGATTAGAGATATTGAATCAAATCATGTTCAATGTTTGCAGGTTTTTAAAATTTATTAATGTAGAAAATTTATATAACTGTCTACTTGCTCATAGTGACTCTAGGCACCTTATAAGCAATAAAACACAATATAGACAAAAATAAAAATTAAATATCATATCCACCCCCAGTGAAAAAATACAGTCAAATAAGCCATTTGTTGGGCTCCATCCCACTCAGTGTTTCCTAGGCCTTGTGGCAAAACTAGGCCACCAGGGCCTTATGTAAGATTGTCAAAGTGGGGGACAGTCATTTTTCTGAAGGGATTATGTTCCAGAGGGAGGGAGCCACCATGGAGAAGGCCCTTCTTCTGGATCCCACCAAGTGTACCTGCTCAGGGGACTTTGCCATTTTCATGATTTTTATATTTTTTATTTATATATGACTTCATAAATGTAGTAAAAAGGGAATTACATATTATAAAGATGTATTTAACACAGTATCAGAGGGATATTCCTTTTTAGATAGGTGTGGGGTCAGTGAAATGCGAATGTTATAGAGCCGTGATGGTGAAAGTATGGCAGGGGTGCCACAGGTGGCACAAGGAGTCATATTTTCTGGCATGCCAGCCATCAATTCCAGCACACATGCGCGCGCCAGCCATCTCACTTTTCACTTTTCCGGAGGGCTGAGGGAGGCCATTTTCACCTTCCCCATGCTTCAGGAAAGACTCCAGAGGCTGGGGAGGGTGAAAAACAGCCCAAATTGCCCAACTGGAAGTTCATTTCCAAACTTCCGGTTCAGCTATGGAGCTATTTTTTCATCCTCCCCAGCCTCCGGAGTCTTTCCTGAAGCATGGGCAGAGTGAAAAAACAGCCCCAATGGGTCAACTGCAAGTTTGGAAATGATCCATTTCCGGCTTCCAGGGGATTGGGGGGAGGCCTTTTTTGCCTTCCCCAGGCTTTAGAAAAGCCTCCGGAGCCTAGGGAGGTGTCATGTCTGCATGTGCAAAGGAGTCTCATGCCATCATATGCCAGTGGGCAGGGAGGATAGAATTGGTGTGGGCACACACGCACAGTAGCACATGTGCACCATTTTGGCACACCATAAAAAAAAGTTTCACCATCACTGTTATAGAGTGACCCGCTCCGAGTCTGACTGGACACTGGTAAGGTCGTATTTAAAGACCTACCTAGTGGCGATAAGAGCGGTGAAATGTAACTATTTCTCTGCTCTTATCGCATCTGCAGATAACCGGCCTACCACCCTGTTTAGGGTGACCCGCTCCCTTCTTCAACTGAGGACGCAGGATTCCCCCTTGCAGGGTCATACGGAGGAATTTGGGTGTTATCTGCATGATAAAATGGATCAGATTCAGGATGGGTTGGCCTCCGATTGGAGTAGTTCAGACGGGCTGACCGAGGCAGGTCTTGAGAATGCTATCTGGGAAGAGTTCGATCCTGTGACTCCTGAGGACATGGACAGGATGCTGGGGCGACTGAACGCCACCACATGTTTATTGGACCCGTGTCCCTCCTGGTTGGTACTGGTCTCCCGGGAGGTTACACGAGGCTGGCTCCAGGAAATTGTCAACGCTTCTTTGAGTGAGGGGTTTTTGCCGGCCGCCTTGAAAGAGGCAGTGGTGAAGTCCCTCCTCAAGAAGTCTTCCCTGGACCCGGCTGTGTTGGCCAACTATCGTCCTGTCTCCAACCTTCGATTTCTTGCGAAGGTTGTTGAAAGTGTGGTGGCGTGGCAGCTCTCTCAGCACCTGGATGAAGCTGTGTATCTGGACTCGCGCCAGTCCGATTTCTGGCCTGGGTACAGCACAGAGACATCATTGGTCACCTTGGTGGTTGATCTCTGGATGATCTCTGGAGGGCCCGGGATAGGGGTTGTTCCTATATCCTGGTCCTGTTAGATCTCTCAGTGGCTTTTGATACCATCGACCATGGTATCATGCTGCGCCGGCTGGAGGGGCTGGGGGTGGGGGGCACCATTTTACGGTGGTTCTCCTCCTACCTCTCTGACCGGTTGCAATTTGTGTTGGCAGGAGGGCAGAGGTCGACATCAAGGTACCTCACTTGTGGGGTCCCACAGAGGTCGGTCCTCTCGCCCCTCCTGTTCAACATCTATACGAAGCCGTTGGGAGAGATCATCTGTGGTTTCGGGGTAGAGTTCCATCAGTACGCTGACGACACTCAGTTGTACATCTTTACCCCGGATCACCCCAAAGATGCCATGGAAGTGATGTCCCAGTGTCTGGAGGCCGTGCGAGTCTGGATGGGGAGAAACAGGCTCCGACTCAACTCATCCAAGACCGAGTGGCTGTGGCTTCCGGCATCACGGTATAGCCAGTTGGTGCCATCGCTGGCTATTGGGGGCGAGTCATTGGCCCCTACAGAGAGGGCTCGCTACCTGGACTCCTCCTGGACTCTTGGCTGTCTCTGGAAGATCATATGACAGACGTGGCCAGGGGGGCTTTTTATCAAGTTCACCTGATACGCCAGTTGCGCCCCTTTCTGGATCGTGATGCTTTAAGCACGGTCACTCAAGCCCTCGTCATCTCCCGCCTGGACTATTGCAATGCGCTCTACATGGGGCTTCCCTTGAGGTGCACCCGGAGGCTCCAGTTGGTTCAGAATGCAGCCGCGTGGGGGATTTTGGGAGCATCTAGGCGCTCCCATGTGACACCTCTCCTGCGTGAGCTGCACTGGCTGCCTGTGGCTTTCCAGGTGCGCTTCAAGATATTAGTGACCATCTTCAAAACGCTTCATGGCAAGGGACCTGGCTATTTGCAAGACCTCCTCCTGCTACCAAACACCAACCACCGACCAGTGCGCTCCCACAGGGAGGGCCTCCTCAGGGTGCCATCGGCCAGGCAATGTTGGCTGGCGACCCCCAGGGGAAGAGCCTTCTCTGTGGCAGCCCCTGCCCTCTGGAATGACCTACCCCCTGACCTACGGACGTCCACGGACCTGCACCTTTTCTGTCGGGCCTTGAAGACCTATTTATTTCGTGCGGCCAGCCTATCATAGTTTTAAACTGTTTTAGTAGGGGTTTTTAGCAGGGGTTTTAAGGACAGGCTCATTATGTAATATATTTTAATATATGTTATGTTTTGTATTATTGATTTTTATCGCTGCCTGTACACCGCCCTGAGTCCCGAAAGGGAGAAGAGCGGTATACAAATCTAATAAATACTAAATACTATGTTGTTGTTTTTTAATCATGCTCACTCTCTAGTCCTCCACCTATGTCCACTGTAACCTATTCTTTTAATAATACAAAATAATTAGTGAAGGGAAATGAAATGTATTCTTCCTTCTATCTCATCCTTTACTAGAAGCGTATGCAGGCCCATAAGCATCATAAAGAGTGATTTGACTGGATCTTTTCCTGTTTTAGTTTTATAGCTTTTGATTCTTTCAAATAATAGTTAGCGAATGTGCTAAGTCCTCAGACTTACTATCAAGCACTCCCATTGGCTAAAGGTCGCACTCAGTTTGGGCGGGAGAATTACAGGTTCTCTATTGGTTAATCGTCTGACAGCTGACTCTATATGAGAGCTGTCAGATGGGTGGTTCTTTGTTACAGTTTGGTTCAGTTCGTATTAAACAGTTTAAAGCAGTTCCCTGCCTCCATGTTTTTACCTGAGAGAACAGTCTTGAGCACTGGTGACAAAGATGTCAAATGTCCCTGCGTTTGCCCCATTTGTCCCAGAGAGAGAGTCGTGGGATGCTTTTATCGAGTGTTTTGACTGTTTTATGATCACAAGTGATCTTGGTGACATTTCCGAGGAGCGCAAGACTGGTTTTTTTCTGAGTGCCTATGGGCTAGCTATGTTTTCTACTGCTAGAGCATTAGCAGCTCCAGCTCTTGCACATTCCCTGCCTTGGGATGTGTTGATGACTAGACTTAAATGACATTATGCCGCCTCACCATCCCGTTTTGACAGATGCTACACATTTCAGTGGTGCTGTCAGAACGAGGGCGAGTCTGTGAGCCAGTATTTGGCATCGTTGAGGAGTGCTGCTATACATTGTGAATTTGCTAATCTTGATGGGGCACTTTTAGAGCAATTGATTTGGGGCACCAATGATGCAAAATTGCAGTGCGGGCTGCTTGCTCGTTCTGAATTAACGTTGCAGATTGCTGTTGATGAGGCAAGGGCGGCTGAACAATCAGCTCATTCTGCGGCTGAAATTCAGATATATCATGCTGGCAAGCCTTTGTTGCCTGTGTCTGCCCTGACTGACCAGGCATTTTGTGATTACGATGGCCAGCCGAGTGAGGAGTCTGAGGTGCGCCGCCTCAAGATGATGTCTGCAGTGTGGCAAGGAAGACCTTCTACGGCCTCTCAGACGGGCTGTTTCAGCTGTGGCAGGAATTATAGGCGATCTTCATGCAAGTTCAAGAACGTGCAGTGCCGTCGTTGTGGGAAGAGGGGTCACCTGGCCTACGTTTGCAGGGCTCCTCTGCCTTCGCCTGAGCTTTTGGCTAGCCGACCTCCATCCCGGCAAACTGACCATCGGAAGGACAGATCTGGGGCAAACTGTCATGACATTGGGGATTTTTCTGAGGGTGCTGACTGGGTGGTTAACACTGCTTTCACTGGGAGGTCGGGTGGTAAAAAATTGTTCTTAACAATTCTGTTAGAGGGATGCCCCTGCAAGATGGAGATTGATACCGGCTCCACTAAATCCATCATTGCATGGGGTACCCTGAAAAAATTGGTTCCCTCTATCTCCATGGAGTGCCTGGGCCCCAGTAAATGCAGGCTTAGGGATTATCAAGGGAATGCTATTAACATACTAGCCTCTGGGGAATTTGGTGTTGAGTATGGCACGTTCAAGGGTACCTTGCCATTGATTGTTGTTGCTGACCCATTGGCTACACTATTAGGGTTAGATTGGTTTGCCTCTTTGGGTCTGGCTATTTCGGGGGTCAACGAGATCCAACATTCGACTACTGTGGAAGACTTGTTCCAGGAGTTCACTGATGTTTTCAGTAACTCATTAGGTAAATATAAAGGGTCTCCTGTTCCTTTTAATCTTGACCCACAGGTGCGCCAGTGCGCCTTAAGGCTCGTAGAGTGCCATTCGCCCTTTCAGAGAAAAAGTGGACAAGGAGCTTGATAAGGTAAAAGCCCAGAGGGTTTTAGAAGCGGTGGATTATGCCAAATGGGAAACCCCTATAGTGATCCCATTGAAATCAGATGGGTCCATTAGGATCTGTGCAGATTACCATTCGACATTAAACAGGGCGTTACAAGCTAACCCGTACCCGGTTCCAGTGGTGTAGCATCTGCTGCACTCTTTGGGCTGAGGACAGATCTTTGCTAAGCTCAATTTAGCACAGGCGTATCAACAGCTGCCTGTTGATGATGCTACTGCAGATACCCAAACCATACACTGGAACACACCAGGGTGCGTTCCATTGCAAAAGTCTCCAATTCGGCGTATCTGTGGCCCCCGGTATTTTTCAAAGTATTATGGAGCGATTGCTCCATGGCTTACTGGGGGTCCTTCCTTATTTTGATGATGTGTTAGAGGCGGCTGATTCATGGGAGGAATTAGTCTCTAAATTGAGAGAAATTTTAGTGCGTTTTAGGGAGGCGGGGCTCCATCTAAAGAAGGCCAAAGGTAAGATTGGAGTTCGTGAGGTTGAATTTTTAGGATTCCAAATTGACGCTTGAGGTATTTATCCGATGCTGTCCAAGGTTGAAGCAGTCAAATCCGCTCCAGCACCAAAGTCTAAAGTTGAATTGAAGGCTTTTTGGGGGCTTTTGAATTTTTATTCCATGTTTGTACCCCATAAGGCTTCCATGGCCGAGCCGTTACACAGACTGCTCGACAGCTCGGCAGTTTGGAAATGGGGCAACCTTGAGACACGCGCCTTTGCGGCTGTCAAGTCCCTTCTGACATCTTTGGTTGTTTTAATGCAGTACGATACGTCCTTGCTGCTGTTGCTGGCCTGTGATGCTTCACTGTTCGGACTGGGAGCTGTCCTGAGCCACCATTATCCCAATGGCCGAGAGGCTCCTATAGCCTATTTTTCGTGCTCCTTGTCCAAGGCTGAAAGGAATTACAGCCAAGTGGACAAGGAGGCGCTGGCTGCTATAGCTGGGATAAAACACTTTCACCATTATTTATACGGTAGACATTTTGTGTTACTAACTGATCACAAGCCTTTGTTAGGGTTATTGGCAGGTGATCGGCCTTCTCCGGCCATTCTGTCCCCCAGAATGTCTCGTTGGACAGTATTCCTGGCCACCTATTTGTATCATTTGGAATACCATCCCGGTAAGCAAATGGGGCATGCCGATGCCCTCAGCAGGTGTCCTTTGCCCGAAGTGAAGGTGGAGGAGGCTCAGAAGACGGAGGTCCTCCTGATTGCTGACATGGATTTGCCTTTATCGGCGAGGGACATTGCCAGCCACTCTGCAAAGGATTCTTTAATTTCAAATGGGTTGGGTAACAAGGGGGTGGCCGAGGGAGAAGGTCCCGGAGAATGTGCTGCCATACTACCGTCGGTGGTTAGAGTTATCTGAATTGAGGGGTTGCCTGTTATGGGGTGTTAGAGTGGTTGTGCCCCAAATGTTGCGTAACCCTGTTCTCATCCATTTACATTTGGGCCACCCGGGCATAGCTAGGATGAAGGCTTTGGGCCGCAGCTATGTCTGGTGGCCCAAATTGGATAGTGATATAACAGATTGGGTATCTTCTTGCTCACCATGTCAATTGTCATGCCCCTCACCTCCAGCAGTGCCACCCCGGGCATGGGAGATGCCCAGGGGACCTTGGTCACGAGTTCATATGGATTTTGCGGGACCGGTCCAGGGGCATAACATTTTGATATTAGTTGATGCATTTTCTAGGTGGGTAGAACTAGTTCCTATGAGCTCACCCACCTCTGAGGCCACTGTTCAAGTGTTGCAGCGCATATTTGCTACCCATGGTCTTCCATACACTATAGTGTCTTATAATGCCCCTCAATTAACACCGGCCACATTCCAAACATTCTTAGCAAAATTAGGAATCCACCACGCTTCAGTAGCTCCTTACCACCCGGCTACTAATGGCCGGGCTGAACAAGCCATACGAGCAGCTAAGGAAGTATTGGTAAGAATGGGCCCTGGGAACTGGCTGTCTAATGTGTCCACCTATCTACTCATTCAGCATGCGACCCCAAGTCCCAAGACAGGCAAAAGCCCAGCAGAACTCCTTATAGGACGGTGTTTCAGGACTTTACTAGATCGTTTGCACCCCTCAAATGAATCGGATACTCTTATAAGGGATGGGGCTAGCATTAGGAATTTTGCCCCTGGGGACTGGGTATTTGCACGGAATTTCGGAGGGGAGCCTAAATGGGTCTCTGGACATATTCTCCATGTAACCGGGCCCTGCTCTTACAGGGTCCTGTTAGAGGACAGTCGGCAATGGCGGCGCCATGTGGACCAGCTGCGCCGCCGCGAGTTGCCAGTGGGTGATGAGTGCAAGGCGCAACCACAACAACAACAACAGTCAGCCACGTTCGACATCATACCCCCTGTCACCAGCAAGGCGGAAAGCCCAAGTTCACCCTGCCCACAACTGTCATGTCCGGAGGCGATCTCAGCAGATGACGTACCTGTTGCTCCTGACTTTCCAGCATTGGAGGCAGCCCATGATCCACCCGATGCATCACCATCGACCAAAGTGGCGGGGGAAGAATATTCATCTCCAACGGTGGCCGAGCAGATGTCACAGCGTTCGGGTCGGATCCGCCGTAGACCCGCCCATTTGCGAGACTATGTCTGCACAATCCAGGGGGAAGGGGTGCTAAGTCCTCAGACTTACTATCAAGCACTCCCATTGGCTAAAGTTCACAGTTTGGGTGGGAGAATTATAGGTTCTCTATTGGTTAATCGTCTGACAGCAGACTCTATATAAGAGCTGTCAGATGGGTGGTTCTTTGTTACAGTTTGGTTCAGTTCGTATTAAACAGTTTAAAGCAGCTCCCTGCCTCCATGTTTTTCCTCAGAGAACAGTCTTGAGCAGAATGATTTTAACTAATGATTATTTCACGTGTCCTGGATTTTTGAATGCTGCCAAGACAGAAACTCAGAGCCTCAGCTCTCTGCCCCAAGTGGAAACTAAGGGACCAACTTTTAGAAATGCAGATTTGGCAATCCATTCAAGAGAGGATATTGTGAACAAACTGTTCCACTGATTAATTAAAAATGCCCTCAAGTATTGAAATTCAAGTTTTGAAATTAATGGTCAATTAAGAACTGAGGAGAAATTTCCTAACCGATAGGACAATTACAATACAATAGCAGAGTTGGAAGGGACCTTGGAGGTCATCTAATCCAACTTCCTGCCTAGGCAGGAAACCCTATACCATTTCAGACAAATGGCTATCCAACATCTTCTTGAAGACTTGCAGTGTTGGGCCATTCACAACTTCTGGAGACAAGATGTTCCACTGATTAATTATCCTAACTGTCAGGAAATTCTCCTCAGTTCTAAGTTGCTTCTCTCCTTGATTACTTTCCACCCATTGCTTCTTGTTCTGCCCTCAGGTGCTTTGGAGAATAGTTTGACTCCCTCTTCTTTGTGGCAACCCCTGAGATATTGGAACACTGCTATCATGTCTCCCCTAATCCTTCTTTTTATTAAACTAGACATACCCAGTTCCTGCAACTGTTCTTCATATGTTTTAGTCTCCAGTCCCCTAATCATCTTTGTTGCTCTTCTCTGCACTCCTTCTAGAGTATTTACATCTTTTCTACATCGTGGTGACCATTAATTTCAATACTTGAATTTCAATACTTGAGGGCATTTTTAATTAATCAGTGGAACAGTTTGCCTCCAGAAGTTTTGAATGCCCCAACACTGGAAGGGGCAAGAGGACTGACCCCATGGGTACTCCACAAGTGAGGCACCTTGAGCCCGACCTCTGCCCCCCATCAACACAAACTGTGAATTGTCAGAATGGAAGGAGGAGAACCACCAAAGTACAGTGCCCCCCACCCCTAACCCCTCTAACCGCCGCAGCATGATACCATGGTCGATAGTATCAAAAGCCACTGAGAGGTCTAAGGACCAGGGCAGAGGAACAACCCCTCTCATGAGCCCCCCAGAGATCATCGACCAATGCGACCAATGCCGTTTCCATGCTGTACCCAGGCCTGAAGCCCGACTGGTGCGGATCAAGATATACAGCTTCATCCAGGTACTTGGGAAGCTGTTGCGCCACCACAATCTCATCAACCTTTGCCACAAAGCAAAGGTTGGAGATTGGACAATAGTTTGCCAAAAGCGCCGGGTCGAGGGAAGTCTTCTTGAGTAGGGGCCTCATCACCGCCTCTTTCAAAGTGGTGAGGAAAAAACCCTCTCTCAAA
The DNA here is from genome assembly GCA_039707465.1 of Rhabdophis nuchalis. Classification (NCBI taxonomy): domain Eukaryota; kingdom Metazoa; phylum Chordata; class Lepidosauria; order Squamata; family Natricidae; genus Rhabdophis; species Rhabdophis nuchalis. Next base: position 174,180,853 of record CM077647.1, on the reverse strand, counting down.
GAAGCATTTATAATACCCTGGAGCCAGCCTCATGTAACCTCCCGGGTGGCCAGCAACACCAGGAGGGACACGGGTCCAATAAACATGTGGCAGCACTGAGCCTACCCAAAATCCTGTCTACATCCTCAGGAGTCATAGGGTCAAACTCCTCCCAGATAACAGTCTCAAGACCCGCCTCCATCACTCCATCTAGCCCTACCCAGTCAGAGTCCAGCCTTTCCCGAATCTGAGCAATTTTGTCTTGCAGGTATTGTACAAAATCCTCAGCTTTACCCTGCAAGGGGCCCTCCCATGCTTCCATATGTAAGGGGGAGTGGGTCACCCTAAACAGGGCGGCTGGGCGATTTTCTGCAGACACAATAAGAGTGGAAAAATAATTAAACTTTGCCGCTTTTATCGCCACTAGGTAGGTCTCGATATAAGACCTCACCAGTGTCTGATCAGATTCGGAATGGCTGGCCCTCCAACTGCTCTCTAGGCATGTTTTCTGACGCTTTATCTCCCTCAGCTCCTCAGAGAACCAAGGAGCCAACCAGGTTTGGCACTGGATCAGGCACGACGCGGTCCAGAGCCCCAGCAGCCGCACTGTCCCATGCGGCCACCAGTTCTCCAGTCGAGTCGTGAGCCACAGCATGTAGGACGTTATTGCAGATTATCTTGTGCACTAAGATCAGGTCGGAATGTAGACAGCATAGTTCAAGGCTATCCATGTCTAAAATTTCAAGCCTGGTGATATTCAGAATGTTATTACAAGCAGAGGAGTTGAGTACTCTTCTTCTAAAAATGGACCCTCTCTAATGTTATAATGTCCAAAATGCAGTGTGGGTTCCAGGCAGGTGAGTAGTATTCAAGTATAGCTCTGGCAAAGGTTTTCTATGCCCTAGTTAGCAGCATAGCTTTACCAGAGAGAAAACTAAGTAAAATAAGGTTGAAAACTCTGAATGTCTTTTTTGGCAATGTTTTTACAGTGAGCTCTGGGACTTTTTTTTTTTTTTATTAAATTTATACCCCGCCCTTCTCCAAACTGACCCAGGGTGGCGAACAGGGATGTTAAAATACATACAAAATATATAAAATTTAAAAAACTTATTCTAATAAACCCTGCACTAAAAACCGAATTAAAATCCCAAATTTAAAACTGTCTAAATAGTCAGTAATGGAGGTTACGCTAGGCCGGCTAGATGGAATAGATGTGTCTTCAGACACTTGCGGAAGAGGCGGAGGTCGGAGATGGTGCGGAGTTCAGGGGGTAAGTCATTCCAGAGGACTGGGACTGCCACAGAGAAGGCTCTTCCCCTGGGTGTCGCCAGTCGGCATTGTGCAGCCGATGGCACCCTGAGGAGGCCCTCTCTGTGGGAGCGTATCGGTCTGAGGGATGTATGGGGCAGGAGGCAGTCTCGCATATAACTAGGCCCCGAGCCATGGAGCGCTTTAAAGATGGTCGTTAAAACCTTGAAGCGCACCCGAAAGACCACAGGAAGCCAGTGCAGCTCGCGCAGGATAGGTGTTATGTGGGAGTGTCTAGGCGCTCCCGTAATTACCCGCGCGGCTGCGTTCTGGACTAGCTGCAGCTTTCGGGTGCACCTCAAGGGGAACTTTGGTCTTTTAAAATGAGTACTCCTAGGTCATGTACAATATTGTAAATGTACAATAAGTTGTTCCTTCCAGAACAAGAAAATAATATTGAAGAAAAAGAAACTGAAAATAAAAAATCAGTTAGATGATTTCAATGGGATTTATAATGGTATAAAATGGGTAGATAGGGGCAATGTCCACCCCAAAAGAATCAATCAAACAGCAAAGAGGGAAATAGTTGGAAGAGAGAAGGAAAACCTCTGGGGAAAACTACTCAAACAATAAAATTATAAGCGAGAAAAAGAATTCAGAAGAAAAGATACAATAATTATAAAAATAATAAGAAGAAGTGGCTAGGAGAATGGGAGAAAAGTAGAAAAAAAAATAAGAAGTGGAATCTTTGAGAGACCAAGAGAAAATGGTTAGAGGAGGAAGAAGAGAAATAAGGAACATATTAGTATTATTTGTATTAATATTATTAATGGTGGAAAGTTAATTAAGTTGAAAGGGAATTATATCAACCTTATGAAATGTGGACAATTAATCAAGTTACATATTCTTTATGGAAAAAATTGATTTTTATGATGTATGTTGCTTACAGCAAAAGAGATCAACAGATGAAATGGGAAATGATAATTTGGTTTAAATTTGAAGATAATTTAAATTAAGACTCCTTGGGGAGAGGGAGCGGTCTAGAAATTAAATTATCTAATTAAATTATCTTATCTAATGAGTGTAATGGGAATTTGAGAAACATATTTAGCAATGGAGTTGATGCTATTGTAAGACATGAGAAATAAAGGGCGATTAGTGATATTGTATATGTACTAAGAAGAAAATAAATTTAAGATAAAAAAATGTGGAAAGAGAATGACATGGCTGAAATTGGAAACAGAAATATGATGTAAAATGGATTATGTATATGAGAGTATTTAAAAGAAAAGATCTGGACAAAACTTTGTTCATAAAATATGAAGAAGTTTGTAATAAAAAAAAAACCTTGGGGAAAAATATGTTGTTTCATCCCTTTCTTAATCACCTTTAAGGACTTTTAAACTTTATTAAACTAGGAGAGCTGCAGCCTGTTATTCCTTTTTGAAGCTCTGCACCATTTTTTGCATAGTTGGAGTGCTAAAAAGTTGAACAAATTGCACACACAGTGCAGGAGAGTGTCCATTGTTTTGTAGTCAGGCAGTACTGCTTGTATGTCAGAGGTGATGTGGGTTGTTTCTGATAGTAGAGACATGATAGCAGTGTTCCGATATCTCAGAGGGTGCCACAAAGAAGAGGGAGTCAAACTATTCTCCAAGGCACCTGGGGGCAGGACAAGAAGCAATGGGTGGGACTTCCTTCCGGCTTCTGGCGGTGACGGTCAAGTCATGGGACTCATCCGCCGTTTTGTTCTTTTAAGGGACCCCCCCGTAAGGTCGGCTTGCCTGGACCCTTTCTAGCCCGGTGGCGGCTAGGGGGGGTCCTTGTCTTCGATCTAGGAGGGAGAAGACATGCTGCGGGGGGCTTGGTTCCCTTCGCCAACGGAGGACGGGAGCAAATAACTGATTTGAAGAGAGCTGGAACGCTCGAGTCGAATGGCTATGCCGGGACTCTGGCGGCGAGGTGGGCTGTAAGTGACTTTGACTTCTTTTGCTGGCAGCTTTGATTATAAGAAACGAGGGAGGGGGTGTTTGTTAACCCCCCCCCTCGGATTTACAGCAGCGGCGTTTTGAAATGGCTCCTCGAGTTCGAGGAAGCGGATATTTCTCATCCGGACTTTGCTGAAGAAGTGAAAGTCTCTTGCGGTTTGTTTCTAGCTACATAGTATCGAAGTCTTGCCACAATGAAACAATATCCTTTGCTGCTTTCTCCTGCTGGCTTCCAGATTGGGCGGGGGAAGATGGCTTCCCTTTGTTCTTAAATGACTATTCTTCATGGAAAATTTCCGACATTCCCTTTCTGACTTGGACTGTTTCTCTCTACTAATGGATGATTTCTGATAAATGATTAATTGATTCCTTCCCTGGAGTGCCTTCTTTGTCTTCATAATTGACTGGAAAATTTGTCCTTCTCTCTGGATTTTACAACTTTTACAACTTTGAACTGAACTTTGCCTCGGGACTTGCTCCACCGGCCGCACCCAAAAAACGCCATCTTATTGGCACTGATTTAAACAGCTTACCATGGCTTCCAAAAAGCAGCCAGAAAAACCAGACACAGATGCAAGATTAACAGCTATGGAAGAAGTGTTACATTCTTTGGTACTGGAAATTAAAGAGCTTAGAAAAGACCACTGCAGTTCCAAATTAGAGCTTTTGGAGACACAGAAGAAATTGATGCAGAATACACAGAAGACTGAAGAGTTAGAATTGGGGCTGGCTGGGGCAAAGGGAGAGCTTAAAAATGTTGATACTGAAATTGGAGATTTAACTGGTCATATGTCTAGGATGGATTTTGAAAGGATGTCATATTTTTTAAGATTTCAGAATATTCCTGAAGATTCTGGTGAATGTCTTCCTGATCTTATGAGCACAATTTTAGCAGACTATCTACACAAACCTAAGGAAGAGATCAGGGGGGACATTGACCTGGCTTATAGAATAAATACAGCATATGCCAGGATAAATGAACTACCCAGAAAGATACATATTAAATTTGTTAGAAGGTCTACTAAGGAGGGAATATTGATGGCGCAGAGAGAGGGTCCGTTAATTTACCAACAAAAGGAGGTCGCTATCTTGAAGCAGATCCCGAAAAAGATTAGAGAGGTGAGGAGGAAATATTCCTTCTTATCTAAAAAATTGTTTAAACAGGGGATTTGGTTCAAGTGGGTGATGCCAGAAGGGATGTTGGTGTTCTGGGAAGGAGGAAGAGTAAGGATTAAAACAGTTGCTGAGGCGGAAGCCTTTCTTAAAAAACATTCCTCAATCCTGGAGGATGAAAGTGGAGGAGCAGAGGGGGCCACGGCCTCGCCCACTGGGGGTCAGGGAGGAGAACAAGAAGATACAATTGCTAAGAGACTTAGATCTAAGAAATGACTTTTTTAATACAGTATAACTTTTGTTTGGATGTTTGTATATGATTGCTAGCATAGAATTTATAACGATGTATGCACTTCTCTTCACTTTGTAGTATTATTGAAATATGTATTATCTATGTTTTGTCAAGAAGCCCCGGAGGGGGCCAGCGATCTCGACGTGAAAGTTCTCAAAATATTTCCTTATTACACCTTACCCTACCCTACTGGAAAAAATTGTAAAACTCAATAAAACTTTTTCAATACAAAAAGAAGCAATGGGTGGAAACTAATCAAGGAGAGAAGCAACTTAGAACTAAGGAGAAATTTCCTGACAGAACAATTCACCTCTGGAACAGCTTGCCTCCAGAAGTTGTGAATGCCCCAACCCTGGAAGTCTTTAAAAAGATGTTAGATAGCCATTTGTCTGCAATGGTATAAGGTTCCTGCCCACGCAGGGGATTGGACTAGAAGACCTACAAGGTCCCTTCCAACTCTGCTATTGTATTGTATTGAATTGATGTAGGAATGCCAGGACACAGATAAGCTCTTTAAAGTAGAAAAAGTTCATTTTTGTGCACAAGGTCCAGCGGAAGCTGCAAGGCTCGTAAAAATGTCTGAACCCCATCAGATTGATAAAGACCCTCTTTTATACCTTCAATTATGTATACATTCCTGTTATCCTACGTTTGTCCAAATATGGGGTTGTGGGAAATCGAAAACATACCAGTTAGACAGTTTGCTTAGGTCAACAAGATATATGCATTTGGAGGCTATTTGTGGTTAATACAAAGATGGATTAAGGAAGTTACACCAGAATGTCGTGGGAGCAGAACAGAACAACATGATACGTCTGTCTGGGTCACCAAGACCTCTTTTGCAAATACAGCAGTATAATATTGAGCATAGCTTGCAATCTTATTTCTTGACCAAAGATTACTTGACCAGAGTTTGAGACCTAGGCCAGCCTTAGACCTATACAGCTCCTGCTGCTTCCTTATTTCCATTGCTCCCTGGGGAAAAAATGGACTAGAAATAAATATCAGGCAGAAAAAAACAGAGCCACACATAATCCCGTTCAACTAATCTGATTTATTGCCTTTTTAAAAATGGAGATACATGTAAAAGATTCAAAAACTCAACACATTTTACACTTGAAATTTACACTTACAAATCCGAAACTGATAACCTATGACACTTTGTTAACTATATGCTCTTTGATGGTAATCAGCTTTTTACTGTTTTTATGTTACACTTTGAGAATGGATATGTTACACTTTGAGAATAGAACCAAGCAGAGGAAGTGGATGAACTTTTTGCTAACCAGCTAACTAAGGTATGTAGGAAGCACACTACAATAGTAATGGGAGATTTTAACTACCCTGACATCAATTGGGAAACAAACTCTGCACCAAGTGGAACATCCAACAGGTTCCTAACAAACCTAGCAGACAACTTTGTTTCCCAAAAGGTAGAGAAGAGAACAAGGGGATCAGCAATATTGGACTTAATTCTCACTAACAGAGAGGAAATGATAGAAGGTGTAGAAGCTACAGGAACTTTGGGGGCAAGTGTTCATGAAATACTGGAATTCAACATTATGCAAACAAAAGTAGTAGAACAAAGTCAAACTAGAGTCTTAGACTTTAAGAGAGGTAATTTCAATAAACTTAGAGAGAGCTTGGGAAGGATTCCATGGATGAGAATCCTCAAGGGGAAAACAACTCAAGAAGCTTGGGAAATTTTGAAAAATGAGATTATAAAAGCCCAGTCCAGCGCAATACCAATGAAGAAGAAAAATAACAGTTCCCAAAAGAAACCAGCATGGCTGCATAAAGAACTCTCTGACAAATTGAAAGACAGAAAGGATAAATATAAAAAGTGGAAAGAGGGGGACATAACTAAGGCAAAATATCAGCAAATAGCCCGAGCCTGTAAAGATGAGGAAAGCTAAGGCTCGCAATGAAGAAAGGCTTGCCAAAAAAATAAAAAATAACAAAAAAAGCTTCTTCCAACATGTTAAAAACAAGAAAAAAGTTAAGGAAACAATTGGTCCACTGCTGGGAGAAAATGGCAAGAAGATGATAAGCAACAGGGAGAAAGCAGAACTATTTAACTCTTTTTTTGCATCTGTCTTTACACAAAGGGATAAAACAGTCCAACCAATCAACAACAGCACCACAAAAATCAGATTAGGAACACAAGTTGAAAAAGGGAAGAAAATGGTAAGTGAGCATCTGTCTGCCCTGGACGAGTTCACCAGGACTGGATGGATTACACCCCAGGGTTCTGAAGGAACTGACAGACGAGATCTCAGAACCACTGAACTATATCTTTCAGAGATCCTGGAGCACCGGGGAACTGCCAGAAGACTGGAAAAGAACTGATGTGATTCCCATCTTCAAAAAAGGAAAAAAAATAGATCCAGGAAACTATAGACTCATCAGCCTGACCGCAATACCAGGAAAGATTCTGGAAAAGATAATTAAGCAACAAATAAGTGAACACCTAGAAGCAAACAAAGTAATAGCCAAAAGCCAACATGGGTTTGTCAAAAACAGATCATGCTAGACTAATCTAATTGCATTCTTTGACAAAGTGACAAAATTAGTGGACCAGAGGAATGCTGTCGATATAATTTACTTGGACTTCAGTAAGGCATTTGATAAAGTAGACCATAACCTACTATTAGATAAAGTAGAAAAATGTGGGTTAGACAGCATCACCACCAAATGGATTCGCAACTGGCTGACCAACCGCACTCAACGTGTAGTCCTCAATGGAACTGCATCTACATGGAAGGAAGTATGCAGTGGAGTCCCCCAAGGCTCTGTTTTAGGCCCAGTACTCTTCAACATCTTCATCAATGATTTGGATGAGGGCATATATGGGGAACTCATCAAATTTGCAGATGACACCAAGCTGGCAGGAATAGCCAACACTCCAGAAGATAGGCTTAAGATACAGAAGGATCTTGACAAACTTGAACATTAGGCACTATCTAATAAAATGAAATTCAATGGTTCTACATTTAGGCAAGAAAAACAAAATGCACAGGTACAGTATAGGTGGTACCTTGCTCAATAGTAGCAACTGTGAGAGGGATCTTGGAATCCTAGTGGACAACCATTTAAATATGAGCCAGCAGTGTGGAGCAGCTGCCAAAAAAGCCAACACAGTTCTAGGCTGCATAAACAGAGGGATAGGATCTAGATCACGTGAAGTGTTAATGCCACTGTATAGTGCCTTGGTAAGGCCACACTTGGAATACTGCATACAGTTTTGGTCGCCACTATTTAGAAAAGACGTGGAGACTCTGGAAAGAGTGCAGAGAAGAGCAACCAAGATGATTAGGGGACTGGAGACTAAAACATATGAAGAACGGTTGCAGGAGCTGGGTATGTCTAGTTTGATGAAGAGAAGAACCAGGGGAGACATGATAGCAGTGTTCCGATATCTCAGAGGGTGCCACAAAGAAGAGGGAGTCAAACTATTCTCCAAGGCACCTGGTGGCAGGACAAGAAGCAATGGGTGGAAACTAATCAAGGAGAGAAGCAACTTAGAACTAAGGAGAAATTTCCTGACAGTTAGAACAATTAACCTCTGGAACAGCTTGCCTCCAGAAGCCCCAACCCTGGAAATCTTTAAAAAGATATTAGATAGCCATTTGTCTGAAATGGTATAAAGTTCCTGCCCATGCAGGGGGTTGGACTAGAATACCTACAAGGTCCCATCCAACTCTGCTATTGTATTGTATTGTAGTGTATTGAGGATAGGATACAAAATGATGAACATATCTCTGCAAACACTGGACATTATTTGAGCCAAAATCCGAAAGGTCCTAACAGGGAACAAGAAAGCTAGATGACCAAACTCAAAATCAAAATGTGTAGAAAAGAAGAAAGGAATTGGTTAAGGAATTTTGGAAAATAGTTCTAAGACAGCAACATCAGCACTTTTTTTGGATTGGGCAAATTATAAATCTTAATAGTCATGAATATCATACACTAATACTCCTTTGACAAAAGTAAAAAATAACTGTTGCTCTAACTTTACATACAATATTTTTCTTATAGTTGGCATTCCTCTGAGCCAGTAAGATTACATGATGAATTAATTCCTGTTTTTGAGTTGCTCCCTGTGGTTGAGGTCAGGCCGCAAAACAATGATGTAGCACTTGGGTACGAATATGCATCCCAGTAATGCAGTACTGGAGGCCAAGATGGAGAAGACCTCCACAGCTACCATGGCTTTTCCTTTTGTGCTCAGATAGGCTGGAAAGAAAGAGATCCACACACTGCAGAAGGCCAACATGCTGAAGGTAATGAACTTGGCTTCGTTAAAGCTGTCAGGTAATTTACGGGCAAAGAAAGCCACAATAAAGCTGGCAATGGCCAAAACACCCATGTAGCCCAAGATACAGTAGAAGAAGGCAGGCGACCCCTCATTGCATTGTAAAATCATTTTTTGGGGCTCTGAATGCATGTCCAACTCAGGAAATGGGGGAGATGTTGACAACCAAAAAATACAAATACATACTTGGAAGAGAGAGCATGAGAGGACAATAGAAAAAGCCAATCTTTTCCCCACCCATTTCCTCATCTGAGATCCAGGTTTAGTGGCCATGAATGCCACAACCACTGTGATGGTTTTGGCCAGTACACTAGAAATGGCCACTGAGAAGGTGATGCCAAAAGTTGGTTGCCGGAGAAGGCAGGTCACTGTTCCAGGTTGGTTGAGAAAGAAGAAAGAGGAGAGAAAACAGAGCAGAAGAGAGACAAGGAGGGTGTAGGTGAGGAACCGGTTGTTGGCTTTGACAATAGGAGTATCCCTATACTTAATAAAAGTTCCAAGTACACAAGAGGTCAAGAAGAAGAAACAAAGAACTGCTGAGGATAAACCAATTCCTAAAGTTTCTTCAAAAGTTAGAAAGACCAGCAGTTTCAGGATGCATCCTTTCTTTTCTTTATTTGGATAATGATCTTCTGAGCATTCAAAGCAATCTTCCATATCTAGAAGTAAAAACAAGGATATTTTTTTACATCTATGTATTGCATATTACTGACAATTACCATATTAATGTTATGCCTCCAATTATTTTATTAGAGTTTTATTAAATGTAATGAAAAAGGGTAGAATGCCTAAACTACCATTTTGAATTGAAATCTTCCCTTCTGGCCAATGTAATTCTTTTTAGGGTTTGTGTTGGTTTTGCTATACTGGATTGAGTGACTAGTTTAAATAAAGCCCTTACACTGGACACTCAGACAACTGAGAGCAAACCACACTCCTTACTAGCACGGTGGAAGTTACTTAGTTAGAGTAATGACACATCTGCAAGAAAACAAGTAAGCACAGAAATCATCAAGGACTCCTCATTTCAACCCTGAGCTCAAAATCTTCTCCTTTATTGGCATTCTATAGTACTGAAAATCACATGATTCATTTTATGCATACAAGTAAAGTTTAAGTCTTGCTTAAGTCTAATGAAAAAATGGTACAATTCCCATCCTACCATTTTTGTTTGAAATCTTCCCTTCTGGGCATGGAACACAGTCATAGCAGCAGAACTGACTTCCTTCAATTCCTTTCTTCCAATATCCAGGGAAACAGGGGTCATTGCATTGAGAAAGTGGAAGAACCTGATGATAAAAATAAAAGATTTGGAAATTGGAGACATATACAACAGTTTGTAATTTTTCTCCTTTATGCAGAATTACTTTTGACGTCCCAAAGTATCCTGATTTTATCAGTAAATAAAATCAGCACATGTTGACAATCTCTTGTAAATGCAAACCAAATATGCAAACAATGCTTTTACAGTGGAATATCATTTTGTTAATTCAATGAGTGCTTGATCATCAACAGCAGTTGCAAAGAATATGTCTTCGTTTCTTTTAAAAATGAGAAATCAGATTTGGAAAGAGACTATGTTCAACATGGAATCATCATGTATAAAATGTGACTGATTCACTAATCCGATACCTGATTAAAAGCTGGATTCCAGACAATCACATCTTCATCAATCCATAATTCCTTCCCTTTTGGACCTTTTAGGTCCAGTTTTCCAACTCTAACTCTCTGAAAGGATCTGTTTGGAAAAGTGATCAAGTTTGTGATGTCGAATCCACCAGTTGCTTCCCCTTTCTCATTCAGGAACACTCTCTCCCCGGCTGAATTGTTAAAAGTAATGCCTTGAAGAAATGGATGGAGCTACTTGAAAGGGAGTGAAAGGGAGAGAGAATTGAAAGAATAATAATGAAGATGAAAACATCATTTTCAATGTTTTTGTCATTCTTTGCATTCCAATAACAATAATTACATATGTACAAATTTATAATGATATTTTTTGGAAATATGAAAGTTCACTCTTTGATTAATTTTCTATTAATTTAAGGAAAAGTAAGAATGCATTGAAGGTCAATGAAAATAGGCTTTAGGAATTTTATAACTTCCTCCAATTATGATTGGGTTTCCTAATTAAACAAGTAATTCTAGATCAGAGGTGTCAAAACTTGGAAACTTTAAGAGTTGTGGACTTCAATTCCCAGAATTCCCCAGCCAGCCATATGATGGATCCATTTCGGGCTTATTAGCCCTCTTCAGCTGGCCATACTACCTCCACTGGGGTTTGAACCGGCACTCTCCAGCATATCAAGCAAGGCTCTCTATGCTTTGAGCTATCCGGCTTCCCCTGATTACATCAGCCTTTACAGGACTATTGAATGAGAGAATATTTTTACAACTCCTGTTCGGCCCCTTTTAAAGCTTTTTAAGCTTTAACAGCTCAACAGGAGAATAATCAGAGAAGCCATTGAAATAGAGAAGCAATCTAACATTCTAATCTAATCTAATAATCTAATCTAATAATCTAATAATCTAATAATAAAATATAATAATAAAAATATTCTCTCATTTAATAGTCCTGTAAAGGCTGATGTAATCAGGGGAAGCCGGATAGCTCAAAGCATAGAGAGCCTTGCTTGATATGCTGGAGAGTGCCGGTTCAAACCCCAGTGGAGGTAGTATGGCCAGCTGAAGAGGGCTAATAAGCCCGAAATGGATCCATCCTGGTCTCTTATTTATTAATCAGCCCTTAAAAACACATATCTAAAAAATTCAACAGTAATCTCATGAGCTCTCTGCCCAGATGGTCTCTAGGTTGATCCGAAAGGCAGAGAAGGATGACAGTTTGTCTCTTCCCTTAAAAAGGGGCCGAACAGGAGTTGTAAAAATATTCTCTCATTCAATAGTCCTGTAAAGGCTGATGTAATCAGGGGAAGCCGGATAGCTCAAAGCATAGAGAGCCTTGCTTGATATGCTGGAGAGTATATATATATGTTAGTTTTTATGAGCTGATCAATAAATTTAAATTTGAGAGACCAAGATAGATCTATTTCGAGCTTATTAGCTCTCATCAGTTGGCCACACCCCACTGGGATTCGAACCGGGGCTGTAATGAATCTAAGGCAGAAGCCTAGCACTCCAGCCTAATCGGTTCTACCCTATTTCATCAGCTAATCCAGGAGTTTTTAGTATAGATAATTGTTTCCACAAATTCCTGTAAGGGCCCCATTTAAGGGAGGAGACATGCTGTTTCCCTCTCTGCCTTTCGGCTCATCACCAGAGACCATCTAGACAGAGAACCATGAATTATGTTGTGTTAATTTTTTTAGATATGTGTGTTGTGTTAATTTTTTTATATATGTGTTTGTGTTAATTTTTTTTATTTTTTTTAGATTTAGCTCATAAAACTCTCTCTCTCTCTCTCTCTCACACACACACACACACATATATGTGTGTTAGTTTTTATGAGCTGACCAATAAATTTAAATTTGAGAGACCAAAATATTACACAACGTAACAAAAAAATGGTTCTCTGTCTAGATGGTCTCTGGTGATGAGCCGACAGGCAGAGAGGGAAACAGCATGTCTCCTCCCTTAAATGGGGCCATTACAGGAAGTTGTGGAAACAATTCTCTCTCTCTATATATATATATATATATATTTATATATATATATATATATATATATATAGAGAGAGAGAGAGAGAGAGAGAGAGAGAGAGAGAAAGAGAGAGAGAGAGAGAGAGAGAGAGAGGACTCTATTGATGAGAGAATATTTTCACAGCTCCTGTTGTGAGGCCCGTTTAAGGGAGGAGACAAACTGTCATCCTTCTCTGCCCTTCGACTCAACCCAGAGATCATCCAGACAGAGACCCATTAAGATTGCTGCTGTGTGAAATTTTTTAGATATGTGTTAGATTTTTAAGGGCTGATTTAATAATTAAGAGACCAGGATGGATCCATTTCGGGCTTTTTAGCCCTCTTCAGCTGGCCATACTTCTTCTGTCTGGATGATCTCTGGGTTGAGTCATGCTGTGTGGTCGTTTTTCTATCTCAATAGCTTCTCTGATTATACTGTTGTTATAGTGTTCAATTTTGGCAATAGTTCTGGTCAAAATTGAACACTATAACAACAGAATAATCAGAGAAGCTATTGAGATAGAAAAACAGCCGCACAGCATGAATAAACGAGATGATACCTCCCACCTACCAGCCATTTGGAAACCCGCTCTCACTGACAAACGAGTCCCTAACACAAAGAATGATACCAGACCCACACTCATGAAAACCACACAGGATGTCACTATCACACATCCATGCAAAAAGCAAATCCAAACCCACACCGATGATGACCACAAACCAGAAGCCCGACCACAAACCAGAAGCCAGACCACAGCTGCATTATTAGCCACTTTAAACCCCTCCAATCCATACATGAAGCAAACTGATGCCCACCATGGAGATGTTGCACGACCACAAATGCGAAGCCAAACAACAGTAACGCAGCTCACCAGGTCAAATCCCTCTGCAACTCGAACTAACACAAGCACAACCAGGCCCCCACCCAAACAGAACATGCCCCCATCCAATCAGAGCACAGCCAAACTCCCATCCAATCAGAGCACAGCCAAACCCCCTACCAATCAGAACACACCTCCACCCAATCAGAATGCAGCCAAGCTCCCGCCCAATCAGGTCACACCCCCACTGGCAGTTAAAAAGAGGAACTGGCTGAGATCTCACATTGCTCCTGGAAGCACCAAGCCGGAAGCACCAGCCTGAAGATGATGAATGAGACTTCATCGAAACGTCGTGAAGATACTTCCAATTCTACGCGGGAGAAAACCCGAACAACCAAAGACCTACATACAAACACCCGTGAAAACCGCAGAAAACATATATATACGAATCTACGAAAACAAATATATATATATATATGTGTGTGTGTTTGTGTGTGTGTGTTAGTTTTATGAGCTGATCAATAAATAAATTAGAGAGAACAGGATAATTTATTTATTGATCAGCTCATAAAACTAACACACATATCTAAAAAAAAATTACACAACGAAACTCTTGGCTTCCTGACTAGATGGTATCTGGTGATGAGCCAAAAAGCAGGAAAGGAAACAGTATGTCTCCTCCCTTAATTGGGGCCTCTTAACAGGATGTTGTGAAAAAAGCTACATATATATATTTTTCGCAAGAAAACAAAGGCTCCACCATGATGATGATGGGTGTGATCCCATTGAAATGTTGCAAAAACACATTTAATTTTACATGGGAAAAGACCCAAATAAACCAGAACCTACATACCTATACCCGTGAAAATCTACGAAAACAAATATATATATATTATTGCAAATATATATATTATTGCAACTTTTCGACAAGATCTCACTTGTCATCATCAGGCAGGCTTCTGTCTGTGACTGAAAATCTACGAAAACAAATATATATATACAGGCTTAACACCCTGTTAAGCCACAATTAAGGGAGGAAGCATACTGCTGTGACACAAGCATATACTTATTCTCCTGTCTCAGCTGATCAGGATAGAACCAGTTGGTCTAGAGGCAATTACAACTGCCTCACATGTAATACAGCCCCGGTTCGAATCCCAGTAAGGGTATGGCTAGCTGATAAGAGCTAAATAGCTTGAAATAGATCTATCCTAGTCTCCCTGATTTATGTATTGATCGGCTCAAAAACCTAACATATATGCCAGTTCCAACTGCCTCACATTCCATTACCTCAGTTCAAACTGGCAGATGTTCCACTCCTTTACTCAGGAGCAGCCTGGGGCTTCTTACAGTATTAAATATCAGAACGTCACCAAAATGTCTATGCCTTCTATCTATGAAACTGCTTCAGAACTCAAGGCAATGAGAGAGAGTTTCAATCACCAACCACCACTGAGACAGTGGATTGTGAACCAAATTTCTCCTGCATAGTGTCCAAGCCCCAACTTCTTATACTGACCTCCTCAGTTCAGACAAAGCTGTTCTCTCTGCTGTAACACTAGTTAAAAGGAAAAGACTTGTTTTTCAGATGACAGGAAGTACAATAGATGCTTCAAAGTTATATCTTTTGGAGCTAGAGAGGTGAAGGAGGGATATTTTATGCCAACGTTCAAAGTGAAGGGGCAGGTCTACCACAGGATAGGGAGAATCATAGCGGGGCCTCAGCAGTAGCCTTCATTTTTCCAGATATAATTTGTTGGTGATTATGACAATGAGAGGGACATCCATTGTGGAATCTACCTGGGCATTAATCCTCCATAACTGGCTAGCCAACTGTAAAAGTTGCTGCATGAACACAACAAGTATATTCTGGAACTTAAGGCTGCTGTTGATTCTGTTTCTGACAGCTACAAGGACTTCCAAGTGATGATTCTCACAGATAGGAAGCCTTCTAAAGAGCACTGAGGTCGTTTCAATGTCCCCACAACTAGAGAAATGGTTGTTCTCATTGTCAGTCAGGATTTGTCAATTTGTCAAGCCCGATCATGTATCATAGTTTTGTAGC
This sequence comes from Rhabdophis nuchalis, assembly GCA_039707465.1. NCBI lineage: Eukaryota > Metazoa > Chordata > Lepidosauria > Squamata > Natricidae > Rhabdophis > Rhabdophis nuchalis. The sequence continues at coordinate 174,165,400 of CM077647.1, read as the reverse complement.
GAAGCATGGGTATCCAGCTAGTGATAGATAAAAACAAAAAATGTGTTTTCTGTATCTGTTTTAGTTAGAACAGTAGAATGGTTTAAAAGGGACTTTGGAGGTCTTCTAGTCAAATGCCCTGCTGAAGGAGGGTATTTGCCCTATGTAATTTAGCCGGATTATTCATGGAAATTTTAATAAAGTATAACAGTAAATCTATGCTTGATGGCAAGGAAATGTCATCCTTTTCTGTAGCTCACTATGCAGTTATAAATTTATATCACAATGTCATTGCGCATGTTTTATCCTATAATCCTTCTCACTTGCCACATCATATTTATTTTATTTTAATTTACTTCATTTTACTTGATTTTTTTATTTAGGGTTGGTAGGAACTGCTGAGGTTTTTTAGTTAAACATCCTATGTGAGGAGAAGACCCTTCTCTTCGTTAAAATCTACAGTGTTGGAGCATCCATATTTCTGAAGAGAAGTTGTTCCACTAATTAAATGTTAACTATTCTCACCATCAGAAAATGTTTCCTCATTTCTACTTTGTTTATTATAATTGTTTAAACATACAAAAAACATTAAGATATTCTACATGATAGCGTACATCAAACTGCTCCTTTGAAAGAAGAAATGTCCAGTGAAGAGAGAATACCTGCCAAGCCTGCAGATTTAGAAGATCGGGTTTTTTATGCATCCTAGTTGTCTTCCTATTGAACCCTAACATGTATAGAGTCTGCAAAGCATGAGCCACAGCATAAACAGCATTGTAGATGCTGTAGCTTTGGCCAGTCATTTCCATTTCAAACACAGGTCCAGGAAGATTCTCTAGCTTTATCTCCCCAGTGCACCGCCTACTCTGTGTGTCTTGTAACTCTGGTTTTGGAAGTGAACAATCAAATGCTTGTTCCCAAACATCCTGCAGAAACCCATCTCTGTGGTCTGAAAGTGGATTTATGGTCTGAAGAAATTCCTTGAAACCTACAACGGCTGTTGAATGAACGGTGAAGGAAAGAGCCCCATGGAACATCTGGAGATCCCATGTGATTTGAATGCCTGAAAGTATGAAATCAATCTGTGCAGTCATGATCCAAACCTTTCTAAATAATGCAGTTTCCTTGCTTTCAGGATCTGCCAGAAAGGTGACAATTCTTAGCCACATAATTGCCCAGGATTCTCCATAGACGAGAAATGCATTGGCTTTGTTATTCATCAAATTAATGGAAATCATTGAGATTATTTGATAAACTACTGGAAAGTCTTCCAAGTCGACTTGATGAACAAGCCTCTCTGTGAACGATGAGCAGATTCCGTTCTCTGCAAGCAAGGGCAGCATTTTCTGTAAGAAATTTTCCCCATGGTTGTTATCAACAGCAAAAATCCCGATCCACGTCCACCCAAAATGGTGAAGCAGTTGGATAATCCCAATGTACTGATGGTCCTCTTTGGGGACCATGAAATAAAGTGAAGAGAGTCTATTGCTCTGAAATTTCTCTTGGGCTAATGAGCCATAGGTCAGCTTAAACAAAATGGAATAAAATTATTCAATTATTAAAATGAAGCTAACTTTTCTATTCTAGGGTTTTTTTTATTATAAAATATATCGAAGCAGCAATTCTTCTAAATATTAATATGGAAAGTCTTGGAATTACTTCAAACACACATAAGACATCAATTGTTTTGTAAGGGACAAAGAGTACTACATTCAAACCTTCCTTTAAATATGGAATGTCTCTGGAAACATGCAAAATATCTTAACACAAACCTAACACAAATCTTTGATGTTCATTAATTGTTCAACAACAACAAAAATATAGATTTTTTTTCTCCTCAACCCCATCACAACTTACTTGTGGAATCTTGAAAAAAGCCTTAAGTTCACCTATATAAGATGATGTATCAAAATCCAATCCTCCAATGATAGCCATGAGATTCTTCTGGCTATCACATTTATAATTAGGAACAAATTTCTGGGATTTGAAAAGTAGGTCCAGAATGGAACGATAAGTCCTCTTTGCATTGAGGTAACTGTCATAGATGTGGAACCCTAGAGTGATATTAGGTAAGATCTGGGTGTCCCCATTGATCTCCTTCACAGCAAAGGCCAAGGCGAGGGCATGCTGGTAGAATTTGGTGATTATGCTGCAAAGGATTTAAATATCCCAGTTGAAAAACTTAACTGATAATTCTCATATGGTTGCATCATTTCTTAAGAATAATAGTCATTTCTTCCTTTGATAGTACTAAAAACATAACATCCTTTCTAAAATTCTTAATAAAAATCCCTGACGATATCACCTAATTAGTTTAATGAAATGTCTTCAAGAAAACAACCAAATGCAGGGAGCATCAAGGACCCCCCATTTCAACCCTGAGCTAAAATATTCTCTTTATTAGTAATTTCTACAGAGTTGCAATTTACTTTTTACACAGTATTTCAATGATTTGCAAGAAATACTGTATATCCTGCATCAAATACAAGCGGTGACTTTTTTCAAAGTACTATTTGTATTTTCAAAGAGATTTTCAGAATATGAATAGATACATCAGGTGTCATTCATTTATTGTATGTATGTTTTGTGAGGATAGATAATGCCAAACCTCTTAAAAATTACCTCAGGAAACATTTAAATAGAGACTTCTTGATCTGAAATTTTGTACATATCGTGTGAAACTTTCAAAAATAATACGAAGAAAATTATTTCTTCTCTCCTAAACCAGATACAGTTGAAAGAAACACAAGGTGTCGATTACATTAAAAATGCTACTCATATGCCCAAACAGCTTTGATTCATATAAAAGATTTTCAGACAATGATATATGAACAGATTTCACAGGCATAAATCATTTACTGTATGCATGTTTTATGAGGTGAGATCATGCCTAACCTTTTAAAAAAATACCTTAATCTCAGTATCTGTTCAACAAGATGGAGGTCTTTAAAAAATGTAAATAAGATTGTATCTTCTGCCAGAACCAGATAGAATTGAAAGACACAGATAAATAGATTACAAAAAAGACCCTTAAATTTTTGTGCAAGCAACTTTTATTCATATAAGGGATTTTTGGACATCTGGGTAAGATTAGATAGCAAAGAAAAATTCTTACACTGGGGTGTCAAAAGGTGTTTTGTCAGGATGTTCGCTGAATTTCATTTCACGAAAGTGGTAAATGAGGTGAGACACCATCCCACCAATGATGAGGTCTCCAGGCTGGTACCACTCCTGTGGAACAAGGAAAGCATCACTCGAAGGGCAGCTCTGAGTAACTACTTTGTGCACCAAAAGCACCAGAAAAAACATATTGGTATTCTTGCTATTGTGAAAAAGTTTTGTCTTTCATCCTAGCCATATAATCCAATACTTCAACTAAAGATTAATGCAAGGTTTCTATCTGAGAATTCACCTGATGTGGAAATCTAACATTTTCCATTTGAAGATTCACAAGAGTGCAAGTTTGTATCACAAGAATTTGATTTGAACAATTTGAACAGAAACTCTGCCAGATGAGAATCAAGGGTAGAAACTTGGAGCAATGAATCTGCCAGAGACATTCCTACCCCTTGTAATAAACACCCTGTGGTTGAAGATTTATCTCCAAGCAGATGCCTAGGTTGTTGTTGAAATTAATGCTCTTCCATGTAGCGTTTGATGTTTTGGCCTAGCTAAGAAAATGTGGTGTTTCCTCTTGGGGATAATTATTTTGTTTTGATGTGATAATAAGTAGCTGGTGGTTCATCTATTTTTTTAAACAAGCAATTGCCAATGGAAGTAATAGAAATGATGACTTCTGATGAAGATGGCCAACTGAGGAGCTGAGGTGGTGCAGTGGTGGTACACAGAATGCTGTCACTTTTCCACCAAAGCTGATAGTTCATTTTTTAACAAAATGAGCAATTGCCAATAAATGTAATAAAAGTGATGGCTTCTGGTGAAGATGTCCAACTGACAATGTGCCCAGGGAGAAATCTCTGGGGCTCCCTGAAGGGTTTTTCTTTGGACTGAGACTTTTTCCATTTAAAAACAGAAGGAACTGGCATTCTTTTAGTTTCTATGCCTCTCCTGGGTTCGGGAGAATTCTAGAAGCATCCCGCAAGATCCTCCATAAAGCAACAATCTTCAAGTAACTTAGGACCTTTGCTTTGAAGCAGCAAGTGCTGGAGGGTTGAGAAGCAATAACTCCTTTGTTGAAAAAGCAGCTGTATTGGAATTAATTTTTCAAATGTTTTATTTATTCATTTTATTTATTTATTTATTTATTTATTTATTATTTGTAAACAAGTACAAAGAAACAAGTATGAAAACACATGAAAAGATGGCACAAATAAATGGAGACAATTAAGAAAAACATAGGCATGGAAGGCGGAGCCGCACCGCGCTGTGCCAATGCAATACCAGGTCTCAGCGCTCTGAGACCTCCGTTGACCTTTTGCCACCCCTTGGTCCATTCAGACCTAAACCATCCTGGAGGGACGGCGACGAGGAAGACAAAGCCTTGATGTTCACAGGGATACTGCAAAAAACCCGTTTGACCTAAGGGAAGAGCTTCTGCAGGGCAGCAAATAGGCAGCCCCCATGGGCTAACAAAGGCGGAGGCAAGCTCCGGAAGGAAGGAAGCAAGCTGAAAGGGAAAGTGCTAGACAGGAAGGGTTGGGTTTTTATGGAAACATTTTGCTTAAAGAAACTTTTTTTTTTTAGTAAACTAAAGCTTTTAATTATGAAATAAGCGGCGGAATTAATCTAACACACTTTGAACTGGTAGGTTTCCTTTTTTTTTCTTACTTCTCTGAAATTGTGGATTGAAACATTAGAACAAGGTAGGTTTTTTTAAGTGATTGGACTATTTCTTTTTTCTTTCTTTCTTTCTATTTTTTGCTACTTAAAATTTTGAATTTGGGAGTATTTTCATAATTATTTCTGAAGACTTGTTGCTTATTTTTGAAATTAAACCAGAATTATACTTTTTCCTTTTTTTTAACAACAAAGAAAAAGGATATATTAAAAGGTGAAAATCTGTTACATTGCCACTGGAAGTCACTGGTTGGTCTTTATGAGATTTTGTTTTTCATTTGAAGCTGCTGTGAAGGTTACAAAGTATGAATTGTTTTTAACAGGTGCTTTTTGATAACTGATAGCAATATTTTCTTTGGGAAAATACCAAAAGATAAAATAGGCCTGAGACCAGGGTGGCAGTGAGAACCAAACTTTTTGGATTTGTCAACATGGTTTCATATCTAGAAGAGGATACTTTAGAAAATCAGAATGCTTTGGCTGAAATCTTAAACTTACTGAGACAAAATAGAAGAACTGATTAAAAACTGGACAAACTTTTGTCTGTTACATCAAGCTATGAGCAGTTGGAGGCTCCAGAATTTAAAGAAAAAGAAGAAAATGCTGAAGATAAAGAGATACTCATTTTAGTTGAAGATAAAGATAAAGATACGATAATAGAGAACTATACCAACGGATTAAATGTGGGAGAAAATATAAAGAAGGAAATTCTAAAAAGAGAATTTGAGGAATGTGAGCCTCAATTTGGTTATCAAGGAAAAGAGGGAGAAAAAAGAATTGAAGATGGATGAAAGAGGAGAAATCTCTCCAGAAACATTCAAAGACAAACAACATGTAAAGATAGAAACTGGGCAGCGGTATTATTTGAGAGTTATACTGGACAATAAAGTGCGAAAAGAAGTTTATAAAAAACCTGGAAAGAAGAATAAAAAGAGACGGGGGCCAAAAATGGCAACAGAGATAAGTCCAATTCGTTACTGGAAAGACACTGGCTGATAATGAAAGTTGTTATCCTTTGATGATTAATAACTAGTTAGATTGTTTTAGAATATCATTGAAGGATTATTAGTTAGTCAATAATTGTTTACAATAAGAGTAACTAATAATAATGTTATAGTTTAGTGATATATATCTATGTATATATGTATGTGTAGAAATGTATGAGTATTTATTTTATTTTATTTTATTTAAATTTATATCCCGCCCTTCTCCACAGAGGACCCAGGGCGGCGTACAGGAAATTTAAAAACACACGAATACAAAGATAAATATATAATTTAAAATAAATATTAAACATTCCCATCCTGTACTAAAACCAAATTTAAAATACCCAATTTAAAAACTTCCTAAAAGTCCCCATGGGAGGTTAGGCTAGGCCGGCTTGTTGGAACAAATATGTCTTTAGACATTGGCGGAAGAGGCGGAGGTCGGTGATGGTACGTAATTCAGGGGGTAGGTCATTCCAAAGGGCTGGGCCCGCCACAGAGAAGGCTCTTCCCCTGGGTGTCACCAGTCGGCATTGTCCGGCCGACAGCACCCTGAGAAGGCCATCTCTGTGGGAGCGTATCGGTCTAAGGAATGTATGTGGCAGGAGGCGGTCTCGCATATAACTAGGCCCCGAGCCATGGAGCGCTTTAAAGATGGTCGTCAAAACCTTGAAGCGCACCCGAAAGGCCACAGGAAGGCAATGCAGCTCGCGCAGGATCGGTGTTATGTGGGAGCATCTAGTGGCTCCCATAATCATCCGCGCGGCTGCGTTTTGGACTAGCTGTAGCTTTCGGGTGCACCTCAAGGGAAGCCCCATGTAGAGAGCATTACAGTAGTCGAGTCGGGACGTCACGACAGCTTGAGTGACTGTGCGAAGGGCAGCCCGGTCTAGTAAGGGGCGCAATTGGCGCATGAGGCGTACCTGATGAAATGCCCCCCTGGCCACGGCCACCACATGGTCCTCCAAGGACAGCCGGGAATCCAGGAGGACACCCAAATTGCGCGCCCTCTCCACGGGGGCCAGTGTTTCGCCCCCAATGGCCAGAGTTGGAGTAATCTGGCTGAACCGGGGTGCCAGAAACCACAGCCACTCAGTCTTGGCAGGGTTGAGCTTGAGTTTGTTACCACCCATCCAGATCCGTACGGCTTCCAAACACTGGGACAGCACTTCGGTGGCATTGTTGGGGTGGTTTGGGGTGGATATGTACAGCTGAGTGTCATCAGCGTACAGGTGGTACTCCACCCCAAAACCACGGATGATCTCACCCAGCGGCTTCATATATGTGTTAAATAGGAGGGGCGAGAGGACCGACCCCTGAGGAACCCCACATAAGAGAGGCCTCAAGGTCGACCTCTGCCCTCCCGTCAACACATATTGCGACCGACCAGAGAGGTAGGACGAGAACCACCGCAGAACGGTGCCTCCCAGCCCCAACCCCCGCAATCGGTGCAATAGGATACCATGGTCGATGGTATCAAAAGCTGCCGAGAGGTCTAATAGGACTAGGATAGAGGAATATCCTCTATGCCGCGCCCTCCAGAGATCATCAACCAATGCGACCAATGCCGTCTCGGTGCTGTGACTGGCGCGAGTCTAGATAATCAACTTCCTCCAGGTGTCGCGGGAACTGTTGGGCCACCACACTCTCAACATCCTTCACCAGAAAGTGAAGGTTGGAGACCGGACGATAGTTCTCTAATAAAGCTGGGTCCAGGGACGGCTTCTTGAGGAGGGGCCTCACTATCGCCTCTTTCAAGATGGCAGGTTAGGACCCCTCACTCAAAGATGCGTTGACAATGCCCTGGAGCCAGCCTCGTGTCGTCTCCCAGGATGCCAGTACAAGCCAGGAGGGACACGGATCCAATAAACATGTGGTCGCCCTAAGTTTCCTTGACAGCCTGTCCATATCCTCGGTGGTAACAAAGTCAAACTCCTCCCAAGAAGGAACCTCAAGATTAGTCTCGGACAGTCCCACCGGGCCACTGTCGATGGAGGGTAGCTCATTCTGAATCCGAGTGATTTTCTCCTGCAGATAAATCCCAAATTCCTCTGCTCGCCCTTGCAGAGGAGCTTTCCACGGCCTCTGATGAAGGAGGGAGCGGGTCACCCCAAACAGGGTGGCAGGGCGGTTATCGGCGGATGCAATAAGGGTGGCACAATACTCATGTTTGGCCACCCTTATCGCCACTAAGTAAGCCCTAATATGGGTTCTCACTAGTGTTCGGTCGGCTTCGGAGCGAGAGGATCTCCATCTGCTCTCTAGGCGTCTTTTGTGGCGCTTCATCTCCCGAAGCTCCTCAGTAAACCAGGGAGCCTGGGTGATTCGTCGCCGCAAGAGAGGCCACAAGGGCGCAACTCAGTCCAAGGCCCCCGTGGCCGCACTTAACCATGCGGCCACTAGGTCCTCAGTCGAGTCGCGAGGCAGGGTCACAGGCATTGAGTATGAGATTGGATATAAATAATAAGACTGTTATTTCGTGGGAATGTTGATGGATGTAATTTAACAAAATGGGGGAGAATTTTAGCAAACTTAAGACTATTTTAGAATCTGAAGAATCACTAGCTAATAAATAATGAGTTATAATAAGAGTAATGGACTAATTATAGATGATATATTGATACAGGTATATGCATATATGCATGTATGTTTGGAATAGACAATGGATGCCTTTATGTGGTTATGTTTAAGTAAGATGTTTGAAAAAGAAGATAGACCAAATATGGAATATTAGAGGAGAATTCTGGAGTAATGATATTAAGATATATAATAATCTTTTGATTAAAAATCTATAAAATGAGATTATCCATGAATAATAATTATTCTAGAAATGCACAAGAGTTATGTGTAACCAGTCGGCATACTTTCCAAAGGATACAATGTAGAATGACGACTTTTCTTTTTTGTATTTTTGTTTTATTAAAAAATAAATAATTTTTTTCAAAAAAAAACCATAGCCAAAAGCATATAATATGAGTACGTATAAATGGGACAGTAGAACAGAGACAGTAGGCATGTTGGTGCGCTTTTGCACACACCCTTAGGAACCTCTTAAGAAATGTGTAAGGTCAATGGTAGACAGCTTAAGGCAAAAGGTATGGGGGTTAGAGAAACGCCGCCCTGGGTCCTTTTTGGAGAAGGGCGGGATATAAATTGAATAAAATAAAATAAAATAAACTAACAAAAGGATCAGGTAGCGCGCACCACATTTACTACTCTATTGCTGAAATTGTTTTTTCCTGCAATCAAAGTTAGAAGAGATTACATTTAGTTTACATCTATTGATGATCCTTGTGTAATTGCAGTTGAAGTAAAAGCAGCCATTAACATGTTGGATGTTATGGCAGATTATCTTGTGCACTAAGATCAGGTCAAAATCTAGACGGTATAGTTCAAGCCTAAAATTTCAACCTGAGTGATATTCGGAATTTTATTACGAGCAGAGGAGTTGAGTACTCTTCTTGAAAAAATGGACCCTCTCTAAAGTTATGATGTCCAAAATGTAGTGTAGGTTCCAGGCAGGTGTGTAGTATTCAAGTATAGCTCTGGCAAAAGTTTTGTAAGGTTGACAACTCTGAATGCCTTTTTGGCAATGTTTTTACAGTGAGCTCTGGGACTTTGGTCTTTTAAAATGAGCACTCCTAAGTCATGTACAGTATTGTAAATGTACAATAAGTTGTTCCTTCCAGAACAAGAAAATAATATTGAAGAAAAAGGAACTGAAAATTAAAAAAATTGTTAGATGATTTCACTGGGATTTATAGTGGCACAAAAAGGGTAGAGGGGTGAGGGAATGTCCCCCCAAGAAGAATCAATCAAACAGCAAAGAGGGAAATAGTTGGAAGAGAGTAGGAAAACCCCTGGGGAAAACTACTCAAACAATAAAATTAAAAAAAGAGAAAAAGGATTCATAAGAAATGATACAATAATTATAAAAATAATAATAAGAAGTGGCTAGGAGAATGGGAGAAAAGTAGAAAATTAATAAGAAGTGGAATCGTTGAGAGACCAAGAGAAAATGGTTAGAGGAGGAAGAAGAGAAATAAGGAACATATTAGTATTATTTGTATTAATATCCCTAATGGTGGATAGTTAATTAAGTTGAAAGGGAATTATATCAATCTTATGAAATGTGGACAATTAATTAAGTTACATATTCTTTATGTAAAAAATTGATTTTTATGATGTATGTTGCTTACAGCAAAAGAGATGAACAGATGAAATGTGAAATGATAATTTGGTTTAAATTTGAAGATAATTTAAATTAAGAGACGAAGATGAAATGTTAATGAGTGCAATGGGAATTTGAGAAACATGTTTAGCAATGGAGTTGAGGCTATTGTAAGAGATGAGAAATAAAGGGCGATTAGTGATATTGTATATGTACTAAGAAGAAAATAAATTTAAGGTAAAAAAATATGGAAAGAGAATAACATGGCTGAAATTGGAAACAGAGATATGATGTAAAATGGATTATTAGGGTTTTATAATGGTATTTTAGAGCAGGCCCACTGTTTAATTTGGTTTTAGAACTTTTAGCATATTTATTGGATTATTGGATGTTTTATTGTGGTTTTTTATTATCGCCTGTTCACCGCCCTCAGTCCCGCAAGGGAGATAGGGCGGTATATAAATGTAATTAAATGAATTAAATAAAATAAATAAATTATACATATGAGAGTATTTAAAAGAAAATATCCAAACAACACTTTGTTCATAAAATATGAAGAAGTTTGTAATAAAAAAACAAAAACCTTGGGGAAAAATAAGTTGTTCCTTCCCTTTCTTAATCACCTTTAAGGATTTTTAATCTTTATTAAACTAGGAGAGCTACAGCCTGTTATTCCTTTTTGAAGCTCTGCACCATTTGTTGCATAGTTGGAGTGCTAAAAATCTGCACAAGTTGCACACACAGCACAGGAGAGTGTCCACTGTTGTGCAGTCAGACACTACTTCTGTTTGTAGGTCAGATGTGATGCTTGCTGTTTCCACTGCTCTCCGGGGGGGAAAATGGACTAGAAATAAATATCAGGCAGAAAAAAACAGAGCCACACATAATGAAGTTTAACTAATCTGATTTATTGCCTTTTTAAAAATGGAGATAAATGTAAAAGATTCAAAAACTTAACACATTTTACACTTGAAAGAACACTTACAAATCCGGAACTGATAACCTATGACACTTTGTTAACTATATGCTCTTCGATGGTAATCAGCTTTTTACTGTTTTTATGTTACACTTTGAGAATGGATGGGATAAAAAATGATGAACATATCTCTGCAAACACTGGACATTATTTGAGTCAAAATCCGAAAGGTCCTAACGGGGAACAAGAAAGCTAGATGACCAAACTCAAAATAAATGAATGTGTGGAAAAGAAGAAAGGTATTGGTTAAGGAATCTTGGGAAATGGTTTTAAGATAGCAACATGAGCACTTATTTTGAAATGTGCAAATTATAAATATTAATAATCATGAATATCATACACCAGATTAAAAAATAATTGTTGCTCTAACTTTACATACATTTTTCTTATAGTTGGCATTCCTTCTATTTTTTGTAGGCAATTCATCTGAGCCAGTAAGATTACATGATGAATTAATTCCTCTTTGTGAGTGATTCCCTGTGGTTGAGGTCAGGCCGCAAAACAATGATGTAGCATTTTGGGAGGAATATGCATCCCAGTAATGCAGCACTGGAGGCCAAGATGGAGAAGACCTCCACAGCTACCATGGCTTTTCCTTTCGTGCTGAGATTGGCTGGAAAGAAAGAGATCCAGACACTGCAGAAGGCCAACATGCTGAAGGTGATAAACTTGGCTTCGTTAAAACTGTCGGGTAATTTACGGGCAAGGAAAGCTACAATAAAGCTGGCAATGGCCAAAACACCCATGTAGCCCAAGATACAGTAGAAGAAGGAAGGTGTCCCCTCATTACATTGTAAAATCATTTTTTGGGGCTCTGAAAGCATGTCCAACTCAGGGAATGGGGGAGATGTTGATAACCAAAAAATACAAATACATACTTGGAAGAGGGAGCATGAGAGGACAATAGAAAAGGCCAATCTTTTCCCCACCCATTTCCTCATCTGAGATCCCGGTTTGGTGGCCATGAAAGCAACAACTACAGTGATGGTTTTGGCCAGTACACTAGAAATGGCCACTGAGAAGGTGATGCCAAAAGTTGGTTGCCGGAGAAGGCAGGTCACTGTTCCAGGTTGGCTGAGAAAGAAGAAAGAGGAAAGAAAACAGAGCAGAAGAGAGACAAGGAGGGTGTAGGTGAGGGACCGGTTGTTGGCTTTGACAATGGGAGTATCCCTATACTTAATAAAAGTTCCAAGTACCCAAGATGTCAAGAAGAAGAAGCCAACAGCTGCTGAGGATAAAGCAATTCCTAAGGTTTCCTCAAAGGTTAGAAAGACCAGCAGTTTCAGGATACATTCTTTCTTTTTTTTATTTGGATAATGATCTTCTGGACATCCAAAGCAATCTTCCATATCTGAAAGAAAAGTCAAGGAGTTTTATCATCTATGCATCCAATAATATTGAAAACTGCTTGATTAATTTTATGCATCCAAGTAGTTTATTAAAACTTGCTTAAATCTAATGAAAAGTGGTAAAATTCCTAGCTTACCATTTTGATTTGAAATCTTTCCTTCTGGGCATGGAACACAGTCATAGCAGCAGAACTGATCCCCCTCAATCCCTTTCTTCCAGGATCCTGGGAAACAGGGGTCATTGCATCGAGAATGTGGAGGAACCTGATGATAAAGATAAAAGGTTTGGAAATTGGAGATACATAAATAGGTTTGTAATTTTTCTCCTTTATGAAGGTGAATTACTTTTGACTTCCGAAAGGATTCTGACTTTATCAGTAAGTGAAATCAGCACATGTTGACAATCTCATGGAAATGCCAACCAAATCTTACAATATGGCTTTTTCACTGGAATATCATTTTGTCAATTCAATGAGTGCTTGATCATCAACAACATTTGAAAAGAATATGCCTTTTATTCTTTTAAAAACGAGAAATCCGATTTTGAAAGAGACTATGATCAACATGGAATCATCATGGAGTAAGGCTTGGCTGATTTCGTTCATTTGATACCTGGTTAAAAGCTGGATTCCAGACAATCATATCTTCATCAATGAATAATTCCTTCCCTTTTGCAGCCTCTAGATCCAGCTTTCCCACTCTCACTCTCTGAAAGGATCTGTTTGGAAAATTGATGAAGTTGGTGATGTCAAATCCACCTGTTGCTTCCCCTTTCTCATTCAGGAACACTCTCTCCCCAGCTGAATTGTTAAAACAAATGCCTTGAAGAAATGAATAGAGCTACTTGAAGGAGAATGAAAAAGAGTGAGAATTGAAAGTATAATAATGTAGAAGAGAATATCATATTCAATGTTTTTGTCATTCTTTGCATTCCACTATGTATATATAAAAGCCAAATCCATTCACTCATCACAAAATATCCAGACCTGCAAAACCTACAAACCTGAAATTTTGAATGTAGGATCTTCTAGGTGCTCGCTGAGAAAGGATTTTTCGAAATGACCATCGGACCATTAGTGTTTCTTATACAGCATTATATTAAGATGCTCTGATGCTAAGGAGCTAGGCATTCTACTCCCCCTCCCCACCTGAGAATAACTCTGTTCTAACTGCCAGTTGCCTCATATTCTGGTTCTGTGACCCAGGCATGAATTCTAGTACCAGTTCTTCGAACCAGCAGCAACACGCCTCTCATCTAAACCATAATTTATAGAGTATCTTCTTGATGAACAGAATAGTATAATAGGAACAGAAACTGTGTTTTCTGTATCTATCATAGACAGAACAGTGGAACTGTTTATAAGGAACTTTGGAAGTCTTCTAGTCAAATACCCTGCTCAAGGAGGAGACCCTATGTCTAATGCAATTTAGGCTGATTGTTCTTGGGAATTTTAATAAAGTGTAATACTAAATCTGCTCTTAATGTCAAGAATATTACATCCTTTTATGTAGCTCAGACCAAGGAGCTTATAGTGGAATATAGAAGGAATAGATCAGATGCCCTAGCCCTTGGTTATCAAGGGAGAGCGAATGGAGCAAGTGGCCATTTCAGATAAATAGCTATAAATAGCTATACTTCTCTTCATTAAAATAATAATAATAAATAATAATAAATTTAATTTATAGACCGCTCCCTCTCCTCGAAGGGACTCGGGGCGGTGCACAGGGGAATTAAAAACATACAAACATAGATACATCATAAATATATAAAATCAAATTAAACAATTTATCCCTGCGCTAAAAAACCTAGAATCCTAAAAACTAAACCCCTTAAAACCCAATTAAAACAATTTAGATGTTCAGACTAAAAAGGCTGGAAGGTAGGTTAGGCCAGGCCGGCCTGTTGGAAGAGATAGGTCTTGAGCTTTTGTTGGAAGGGGCGGAGGTCCGTGGTTGTTCTGAGGTCGGGAGGTAGGTCGTTCCATAGAGCTGGGCCCGCCACAGAGAAGGCCCTTCCCCTGGGCGTCGCCCGCTGGCATTGCCTAGTGGACGGCACCCGGAGAAGTCCCTCTCTGTGGGAACGAATCGGTCGGAGGGATGTATGGGGTAGGATGCGATCTTGCAGATAAATCTACAGTGTTGGAGCATCCACAATTTCTGAAGACAAGTTGTTCCACTAATTAATTGTTAATTATTCTCACCATCCGGAGATTCTTCCTTATTTCCACTTTGCCTATTATACTTGTTTCCACATACAAAAAACCTTTTCAACAATGATATTGTACAGCAAGCTAATTTAAAAAAAGGAGGAGGAGGAGGAGGTCCAACGAAGAGATAATACCTGCCAAGGCTGCAGATTTAGAAGATCAGATTTTTTATGCATCCTAGTTGTCTTCCCATTGAACCCCAACAGATACAGAGCCTGCAAAGCATGAGCTACAGCATAAACAGCATTGTAGACACTGTAGCTTTGGCCAGTCATTTCCATTTCAAAGACAGGGCCAGGAAGATCCTCCAGCTTCATCTCCCCAGTGCATTTCCTACTATGCATTTCTTTTAATTCTTGTTTTGGAAATGAACAATCAAATGATTGTTCCCAAACTTCTTGCAGAAACCCATCTCTTTTGTCTGAAAGAGGATTTATGGTCTGAAGAAATTCCTTGAAACCTGCAACTTCTGTTGAATGAACAGTGAAGGAAAGAGCCCCATGGAACATCTGGAGATCCAAACGGATTTGAAATCCTGATAATATGAAATCAATTTGGGCAGTCATGATCCACACCTTTCTAAAGGATGCTGTTTCCTTGCTTTCAGGATCTGCCAGAAAAGTGACAATTCTTAGCCACATAATTGCCCAGGATTCTCCATATACAAGAAATGCATTGGCTTTGGTATTCATCAAATGAATGGAAATAATGGACATTGTATGATAAGCTTCTGGGAAGTCTTCCAAGTGGACAAGTTGTGAGAGCCTTTCTATGAATGATGAGCAGATTCCATTCTCTGCAAGCAATGGCTGCATTTTCTGTAAGAAGTTTTCTCCATTGTTGTTATCAACAGCAAAAATCCCAATCCATGTCCACCTGAAATGATGAAGCAGTTGGACAATCCCAATGTCCTGATGGTCCTCTTTGGGGACCATGAAATAAAGTGAAGAGAGCTTACTGGTCTGAAATTTCTCTTGGGCTAATGAGCCATAAGTCATCTAAAAGAAAACCCAATAGTATTCTATTGAGTCTTTAGATCAAACTTAATTGTCCTATCCTGTCTTCATGCAAAATATTGTTCTGACCTAGGCTTCCTGACAGTAAAAAGCACACTCTTAGTCCGAAAACCCTCTTTTTATTTCAACGGCTGTGAATTATGTTCATTCACAGCCTGTAATGAGTGATAAATAGTTTGTAAAGAGTCCAATAGAAGTCTGCCAAAGTCTTTTGGGATAAGCCTGATAAGCACCCACCTTTATCTCACTTGAAATGCTGTCAAAGACCTAATTGCCAATTAGCCAATTGCAATGCCAGTGAAGCAGGATTCTGTTCAATAATTAAATAGAACTTATTTTTTTCTAGTCTAGTTTTATTATAAAATATATCAAAGGGACAATTGTTTTCTCTAGAATTCTTCTAAATATTAAAATAAAAAGGAATTATGTCAACTCATAAAGCATTGGCATGTTGTTATAAGTTGCCATGGTGAGGAAAGGGGACAGCACATTCCATGCATACCTTTGGCTGGAGTTGAATCTTAGATTACTACAGCAGGCTTATGGGGTATGCGCCTCATTGGAGAAGGTGATTTATGACACAGACTAAGGGAAAGGAAGGAAGAGGGGTAAAGTTCAGCCATAATTCAAATGAGGTTAGATCTGAATACAATGAGGTATTGCTGCAATAGTGTTTCTAATAAATGACTGGTTTTCTTTTGAATCTTGGCTCAAGGCTCATGAATTAATTAAGGCATCTTTTGGAAACCTGACAAATTACTTGGAATTACTTCAAACAGGCATTGTTTTAATAGGGGAAAAGGTTACTACATTCACATCCTCATTCGGGTATGGAATAATTCACTTCCCCTATTTAACAGTTTGGTAGAGTGCTTAATAGTAGACCTGAAGCCATGCACAACTGCTTAACACAAATGTAACCCTAATCTTTGATGCCCATTAAATATTCCATAACAACAAGAAGAAGATTAAGAATGTTTCTATTCAATCCAAACACAGCTTACTTGTGGAATCTTGAAGAACCCTATCATGTCAGCTATATAAGATGATGTGTCAAAATCCAATCCTCCAATGATAGCCATGAGATTCTTCTGGCAATCACATTTGTAGTTAGGGACAAATTCTTGGGATTTGAAAAGCAGGTCCAGAGTTGTACGATAGGTCATCCTTGCATTCAGGTAACTGTCATAGATGTGGAATCCAAGAGTCACATTAGGTAAGATCTGGGAGTCCTCATTGATCTCTTTCACAGCAAAGGCCAAGGCAAGGATGTGTTGATAAAATTTGGTGATGCTGCTGCAAATAATTTAATTACAGAAGTTCAAAAAGCAAGTTGAAAATTCTTTTAAGGCAGAATTGGCAGATTATTTTGTTTATTTCTGTATGAACAAACATTTCTTTCTGATAATAGTAGAAAAGTAATAGCCTTTCTAAAATTCCCAATAATTTTTACAGAGGGGTCCTTGATTTTCTCTGAGATTGGTTGCTTTCTCATAACCAAGCTCAGCGAAAACATTTCATTACCCAAAGTAGGTAACAGCATCAATGGCTAGCGCTGCTTATGTTATCTAGTTTGGATAATGAAAGTTCTAGGCTACATAAATAGATGGATACAATCAATATCACATGAAGTGTTAATACCACTTGGTAAGGCCACATTTGGAATACTGCATTCAGTTTTGGTCGTCACAATGTAAAAAAAATGTGGAAACCCTAGAAAAAGGGCAGAGAAGAGCAAGAAAGATGATTAGGGGACTGAAAGCTAAAACATATGAAGAATGATTACAGGAATTGGGTATGTTTAGTTTAATGAAAAGAAGGACCAGGGGAGACATGAGAGCAGTGTTCCAGGGGTTGTCACAAAGAAGAGGGAGTCAAACTATTCTCCAAAGCACCTGAGGGCAGAACAAGAAGCAATGGGTGGAAACTAATCAAGGAGAGAAGCAACTTAGGACTGAGGAGAAATTTCCTGACAGTTAGAACAATTGATCAGTGGAACAACTTGCCTCCAGAAGTTGTGAATGCCCCAACACTGGAAGTCTTTAAGAAGATGTTGGACAGCCATTTGTCTGAAATGGTATAAGGTTCCTGCCTAGGCAGGGGATTGGACTAGAAGACCTCCAAGGTCCCTTCCAACTCCATTATGCTAATGTTTGCAAGAAAACAGCCAGTGTCAGAGAATGGGGGAAAAAACCAACAATAACCAACAATAACATTTCAAACCTGAATTAAAATATTCTCTTTTATTGGTAACTATGATTCTTGATGAATGTATCTTGTCTTTTTATGTACACTGAGAGCATATGCACCAAAAAGAAATTCCTTGTGTGTCCAATCATGCTTGGCCAGTAAAGAATCCTATCCTATCCTATCCTGTCCTGTCCTGTCCTATCCTATCCTATCCTATCCTATCCTATCCTATCCTATCCTATCCTATTAAGATACAATACAATACAATAGCAGAGTTGGAAGGGACCTTGGTGGTCATCTAGTCCAACTCCCTGCCTAGGCAGGAAGCCCTATACCATTTCAGACAAATGCCTATCCAACATCTTCTTAAAGACTTGCAGTGTTGGGGCATTCACAACTTCTGGAGGCAACTTCTGTTGCACTGATTAATTGTTCTAACTGTCAGGAAATTTCTCCTCAGTTCTAAGTTGCTTGTCTCCTTGATTAGTTTCCACCCATTGCTACTTGTTCTGCCCTCGGGTGTTTTGGAGAATAGTTTGACTCCCTCTTCTTTGTGGCAGATTATTTATACTCCCAGGACTCAATGTCATTGAAAAACATGGGAAGCATACAAAACCTTTGCCAGACCAATTCTTGAATACAGCTCCTCTGCTTAGAATCCACACTGTATATTGGATATTAATACAATTGAGAGGATCCAGAGGTATTTAATGCGAAGAGTACACCACTTCACCAATAGAATCCCTTATGCCACCAGGCTTGAAATTTTGGCTTTGGACAAGTGGAACTATGCCACCTATGGTCTAACCTAAAGATAGTACACAAAATTGTCTGCTACAGCATCCTACCTGTCAATGACTATTTAAGCTTCAACCTCAATAATACATGGGCAAACAATAGATACAAAGTCAAGGCAAACTGCTCCAAACTTGATTGCAGAAAATATGATGTCAGCAATAGAGTGGTCAACCCCTGGAATGCTCTACCTGACTCTGTTGTTACATCCTCAAACCCCCATAGCTTCAACCTTCAACTGTCTACCATGGACCTCACCCCATTCCTAAGAGGTCCAGGGGCATTCATAAGAGCACCAGTGAGCCTACCACCCCTGTCCTACTGTCCCCATTTATTTGTACTCATTTCCATGTTTATACTTATACCTGTTATCTTGTACATTTTCAACAAATAAAATAAAATAATTAAATAAACATAAAAGAATTCTAGATTATGCACAGTCAGCATTTATTCATATAAGGGAATGTTGGAATTCTGGTTAAGATTAAATAATAAAGAAAAATCTTACATTGGTATGTCTTTAGGTGTTTTGTCAGGATGTTCATTAAATTTCATTTCATAAAAGTGGTAAACAATGTGAGACGCCATCCCACCAATGATGAAGTCTCCAGGTTGGTACCACTCATGGGGAACAAGGAAAGCATCACTTGCAAGGCAGCTCAGAGTAGCTACTTTGTCTACCAAAAACATCAGAAGAAATATCTTCATCCTTTTGTTATCGCTAAAATGGTTTGCCTCCCATTCTACCAATCAGAAAGTATATATATTCCAAGACTTCTTCTACAGATTGATCCTAGATTGATAACTGAGAATGCATCTAATAAGAAAATTTTCTATTTGAAGATCCACAGGTGTGCAATTTCATATCTTGAATATCACAGGAACTTGAACAGATACTCTGGCAGCAGAGAACAGTAGTTAGAAACTTAAAGCAATGAACCTGAAAGAGTTGTTACTACCCCTTGTACCAAACTCTACTCTTGCACCCTACAGTTCAAGGCAAACTTTAGAGCCAAACAGATGCCAAGATTGTTGTTGAATTTAAAGGCCCTTCTGTGCAGTTTTTGATGTTTTGGCCTACCTAAGAAAATATGATGTTTCCTCTGGGAGATAATTATTTTGTTTTGATGTGATAATAATTAGCTTATTTTTTTTAAAATGAACAATTGCCAAAAAAAGTTAATAGAAGTGATGGTTTCTGGTGAAGATGGCCAACTGAGGACCTTCAGTGGCACAGTGGTTAGAGTACAGTACTACAGGCTACTTCTGCTGACTGCCAAATGACTGCGATTTCACACCAGGTTGACTCAGCCTTCCATCCTTCCAAGGTGGGCAAAAAGAGGACCCAGATTGTTGGGGGTAATATGCTGACTCTGTAAACCTGCTTAGAGAGGGTGTAAAGCATTGTAAGTAAATGGTTCTCCTTGTACATATGTACTAGTCACTCCTGACTCTAGGGGGTGGTGCTCATCTCCATTTCAAAGCTGAAGAGCCAGCACTGCCCGAAGACGTCTCTGTGGTCATGTGACCAACATGACTAAGTGGCGAAAGAGCATGGAATGTTATTTCCTTCCCACCAAATGTGGTTCCTATTTTTCTACTTGCATTTTTACGTGCTTTCGAGCTGCTGGTTGGCAGAAGCTGGGACAAGTAATGGTCTCCATTACTTGTCCCAGTCCATTATACAATGGTAGGGATTTGAACTGATGAGCTGCTGACCTTTCTGATAGACAAGCTCAGCATTCACTGAGCCACCACATCTTACCCACTGAGCCACCATGTCCCTAGTTATAGATTAGAAACCTATGTTTATGCTGAAAGACTTATTACTTATACAAGCACTTTTGGGGGAACTGGCTGAGATTATAAAAGGGGAAAAACTTTTACAATGGGACATTATATGGTTTTATACAGGGGTGTTCCTTAAATTTCTATTCATAAAAGTGCTAAGCTATGTGAGTGCTCATTAATAAATCACTACTCTACATGGGAGGGATGTGGTGGCTCAGTGGCTAAGAGGCTGAGCTTGTCTATCAGAAAGGCCGATAGTTAGGCGATTCATATCCATACTGCCATGTAACAGAGTGAGCTCCCATTTCTTGTCCCTTTAGAAAAGGGTTAGCACTTCCGGTATCCGGCTCCAGCAGAGACGGGCGAGCCTAGGGCTCGCTCGCCGCTTTGTTGCCTTTTCTGCCCCCCCAGGGGGGCGAAACTCTCCGGTTACCGGAGGTTTCCCGCAGGGTCGGCTCAGAGGGAGCGGCCCTCGTCACGGCGGTGGGGAGGGCGCTCCTCTCTGCGACCTAGGAGGAGAGGAACATGCTAGCGGGGGTTTTTTCCTTCCCCAACGGCTGTCGGTGCCATTCGCTTTAATGGAGAGGGCTGAACGGAGAGATCGGGCGGATCGCCGAGGCTTCAGCTGCGAGAGAGAGTGAGTTTAAAAGAACACCTTTTTTTCCTTGCTGCCAGCCAGGCTGAACGGACTGGGAGGGGGGTGTTTAATTTTAAAAAACCCCCCCCTCGGATTTAAGCGGCACGTTAAAATGGCTTCTCTGCAAAGAGAAAGCGGAAACTTTCACTCCGGACGGTCTTTAACAAGGGAAAGTGGATTGTGACTTTCTGCAACATTGTTAGGTCTGGCTGAGCTTAAAAAATTTCTTTTTTTTTGCTACTCTCTCCCTCTGGCTGCGAGATGGGCGGTGGAAGTGGCTTCACTTTGTCCCTTGCCTGACTATTTCAACTAAGGAAAATTTCCAGCGTCTCTTTGAAAGCAGGACTCTCTCTGGATTTTTGAATTTTTTTTTCTTTTGATGGATTTGTGACTTCTTCTCTGGAATACCTTCGTTATTATTATTTGCTGATTTGGGAAATTGTGTCTCTTTTGGTTTCTGAATTGTTTGCAACTTCACAGCCCTGAACTGAACTGAGCTCCTGGTCTGTCCCACCAGCCCCACCCGGAAAACGCCATCTTGGTGGCAGTGACTCTAACTTTTAACCATGGCACAAGAAGCAGCACTTGTAAATTTGGAACAAAGGATGGCTTCTCTTGAAACTTCTATGCAAACTTTGATATTAGAAATAAAGGCCCAGAGGGCTGAAAATAGTACTTTTAAAAAGGAACTATTGGATACCCGGAAGCAAGTGTTGGAGAATACACAGAAGAATGAAGAATTGGAAGGAGGGCTGGAGGGGGCTAAGGGAGAGATTAAAAATGTTTCTAATGAGGTGGGGGAAATAAATGGGCATGTGTCTAGGATAGATATGGAAAGAATGACATATTTTTTGAGATTTCAGAATGTTCTTGAGGAATCTGGTGAATGCCTACCTGATCTTATGAGTACAATTTTAGCAGACTATTTACAAAAACCTAAGGATGAGATCAGGGGGGACATTGACCTAGCCTATAGAATTAATTCTGCATATGCCAGGATGAATGAAGTGCCTAGAGAGATACATGTGAAATTTGTTAGAAGGTCAACCAGAGAGGAAATCCTGAAATTGCAGAGAGAAAGTCCATTAATTTACCAACTAAAAACGGTCACTATCTTGAAGCAGATTCCTAGAAAGATTCGAGATGCAAGACGGAAATTTTCCTTCTTGTCTAAAACATTGTTTGATCACGGGATTTGGTTCAAGTGGGTGACACTCGAAGGGATGCTGGTGTTCTGGGAAGGAGGAAGAGTGAGGATTAAAACAGTTGCTGAGGCGGAAGCCTTTCTTAAAAAACATTCCTCTGCCCTGGGGGAAGATCCAGGGGGGACGGAGGGGGTCACGGCCCCGCCCGCGGGGGGCCAGGGGGGAGAGAAAGAAGATACAATAGCCAAAAGACTTAGATAAAAAAAATAACTTTGCCTTGATTTTTCTTGAACAATTTTGTATAATATTTCTATCCGGACTTTTTGTAAATGTCTGACAGCATGGAAGGGAGAATTTAGGTAAATGTACTTGCTTTCATCTTGTAGTGGTATGGAAAATGTTTTCTATGTTAACTTTTTTTCTATGTGTATTTTGAGGTCTCGGAAGGTCCAACGACTCTGACGTGAATGCTCTCAAAATTTCTTTCTAACCATTACCCTATCCTGTTAAAAAATGTAAAACCAATAAAACTTTTTCAATAAAAAAAAAAAAAAAAAAAGAAAAGGGTTAGCCATCTCTGGAGTAGCACATATGTGCGAGGGAACCTTTACCTTTACCTTCCTCTACATGGGACTCTTTTCAATGGGCCTCCCTTGAAAAGTACTCTCCAGCTACAATTGGTTCAAAATGCAGCCAGTCGTACAGTTTTGTTCAGACCCAGGTGTAGCATAGGTGTCATCTTAATGGAGATTCTGAATCATCCAGGTCATGGTTGTCCCAAAGGTGCTTTTTTTGGGGGGGGGGAGGGGCAGGAGTATAAATCATTCTATTACCCACCAATCCATTCAGAGCCAAAGAAATGTTTTGGTTGAGATGCAAAACATCTTCAAAGAAAAACAAGATTGTCCACTTGACTCTTAAAAAATAAAGCACCTCTGGGCACAGATGTCACCTTTGCTATGGGAGCTGCATTGTCTGACAATTTTCTTCTGGGTACAATTCAAAGCACTAGTTGTTACCTTTAAACTCTACATGGCTTGGGACCAGGTTATTTGAAGAATTGACTCTTTCTGATCACATCCATGTGATCCTGTAGAGCAGGGAGGCAGGGAAAGTTGTGGCTTCTCTCAAGTAAGGACATCTGATGGTACCCAGAAGAAGTGTTTTCTTTGTGATGGCTGCCTCCCTCTGGAATATCATCCTTGCAGAGATTAGATTGGTCCCCACTTTGACCCTCAAATTTTGCAAAGCTCTGAGTACCTGGTTTTGTCAATAGGCTTGTGGAACCAACTGTGTGTGTATGTGTGTGTGTGTGAATTAAAAGCAGCCCAGAAACACTGATAGTGAGTGTGGGACCTTATACATTCTCTTAAATAAATAAATAAAACTCCCTACAATGTATGTCATAACTTTTTATTCAAGGATGTTCCTTCAATTTCAATTTACAAAACTGCTAAATTATGTAGGACATCCTGCCACCAATGATGAGAACATGAGAAGCATCACTTGCAGAAAAGTCCAGTTTAACAAGTTTGTAATTAGGGTTGAATTTTCATTTGGGCCATTTGCCCTTTCCATGGCCTCTATCATCTGTCTGTCTGTCTGCCTGTCTGTGTATCTGTATCTCTGTCGCTCTCTCTGTCTCTCTGTCTCTCTTTTGCTATCTAGCGGACTATCATCTATCAACATGTCCACATCCATACTTGTACACCTAACTACCATCTCCATCAAGTAAACACTCAAAATTTTCATCCAGTTTTTTTCATCATTGTAGTTCCTTCCTCTGTCAGAGAGGAGTGTACATTTTTTCTAGGATTTGAGCTGAAGTTCAGCTGATTTTCTTGAAAAATGCCAAACTTCTTATTCTAAATCAATTCAAATCCCTCTTTGTTATGGACTTTATCAGCAAACAGTTTGAATAAAGAATGAGACAGAAGAAAGAATACATTTTATTTTATTTCACTAAATTTTGTCATATTATTAATATCTTGTCAGAGTTCATTGCATAAATTCAAATCCAGAGACACACACATATAACTGATGCAGCAGGATTCATTAACTTCTTTATATAAATTAATAGATGAATAAATATACAATATCAGCAGGTGGTTTTTCCAAGTAAACACAAGCAGTTAGTTTCATATGAGCATAGAAGCTCAGTCAGACTGCTAGTTTACTTCTCAGAGCAGCAGACTGCTTAAGTTGCTGTTTCAACTCTTTGCACAAACTCAGATCTATTTAAGCTCCCATTGGACGACTTAGTTGCTATGCCTATTCATTGGCTGACCTTGTTCCTATGTCTCTCCCAGTCATGAATATTTTAACATATCTGATTGCACAGGAAATAGATTTATAGGTAAAGAGTGAGTGGTTGTGACATGGCATGAAAATGTTTTTTTTTAATGAACAGGGTTAACAAACTCAATAAATCTGCCTTTCCTTTGAAAATCCCTAAAAAAAACCAAAAACTGATCTTCTATGATAATGCCTTAAATACATATTCATTAAATAGTCATCAGCTTTTTACTCAATTTAGGCAGTGTTCATGAACTGAAAGTAGGAAAAGCATGAAAATATCTTAGAGTCAATATTTAAAATATCCTAAGAAGAACTAAGAAAATAGATTATCAAAATGTATTGCAAGAGATAAGGGGTTAGGTTAAAGAATCTTGAAAAATAGTGAAAATGCAACAAAATGAGCACATATTAATAATCATAAATCTTCTACATATACGCTTCTTTAAAAGAAATAAAAATATGTTTCTATAAGTTTATTATAAGTTTACTAGGAAAGCATTCTTTCTATTCCTTTTTTCAAAACTTCTGCTGAGCCAGTAACATCACACAATGATCTAATTTCTCTTCGAGAGTTGCTCTCTGTGGTTGAGGTCAGAGCGGAAAACAATGATGTAGCATTTTGGCAGGAATATGCATCCCAATAAGGCAGCACTGGAGGACAAGATGGAGAAGACCTCCACAGCTACCATGGCTTTTCCTTTTGTGCTCAGATAGGCTGGAAAGAAGGAGATCCACACGCTGCAGAAGGCCAACATGCTGAAGGTGATGAACTTGGCTTCGTTAAAGCTATCAGGTAATTTACGGGCAAGGAAAGCGACAGTAAAGCTGGCGATGGCCAAAATGCCCATGTAGCCCAAGACACAGTAGAAGAAGAAAGCTGAGCCCTCATTGCATTGTAAAATCATTTCTTTGGGCTGTGAGTGCATGTCCAACTCAGGAAATGGGGGAGATGTCGACAACCAAACAATACAAATACATACTTGGATAACAGAGCAGGAAAGTACAATAAAAAAGGCTAATCTTTTCCCCATCCATCTTCTCATCTGAGATCCTGGTTTAGTGGCCATGAAAGCCATAACCACAGTGATGGTTTTGGCCAGTACACTAGAAATGGCCACTGAGAAGGTGATGCCAAAAGTCAGTTGCCGGAGAAGGCAGGTCACTTTGCCAGGTTGGCTGAGGAAGAGCAAAGAGGAGAGAAAACAGAGCAGAAGAGAGACAAGGAGGGTGTAGGTGAGGGACCTGTTGTTGGCTTTGACAATGGGAGTATCCCTATACTTAATAAAAGTTCCAAGTACCCAAGAGGTCAAGAAGAAGAAACCAACAGCTGCTGAGGCTAAAACATTTCCTAAGGTTTCCTCAAAAGTTAGAAAGACCAGCAGTTTCAGGACACACCCTTTCTTTTCTTTATTTGGATAATGATCTTCTGGACATTCAAAGCAATCTTCCATATCTTGAAGAAAAGTCAAGGCGTTTTATCATCTATGCCTTCTATAATATTAAAAACTGCTTGATTAATTTTATGCATCCAAGTAGTTTATTAAAGCTTGCTTAAATCTAATGAAAAGTGGTAAAATTCCTAGCTTACCATTTTGATTTGAAATCTTCCCTTCTGGGCATGGAACACAGTTGTAGCAGCAGAACTGATCCCCCTCAATCCCTTTCTTCCAATATCCAGAGGAACAAGGGTCATTGCATCGAGAAACTGGTAGAACCTGGTGATAACCATAAAAGGTTTTGAAAAGTGTGATATTTAAAATAGTTTGCAATATTTTGTTCCTTTATGCAGGGAAATTATTTTTGACTTCCCAAAAGAATATTGAATTTATCAACTTCATCATCAAATTAGAATGATGAACCAAAATGTTTGGTATCTGGGTATGGTTAGTTCTGATTACAAATAGTGATAATAATATTGATACTCTTAGTAATCTTAATCATATTAATCATCCTCATGTTAAAATTGCATTCTACATTATACCCTCATGTTTCAACCTAATCCTTCCATTTACATACTGATTTTAAAATATTATATAGAAATATGCATAATAATATTTTCCCCCATCCTAGTTTGTACCACTATTCTGCATCTTAAAAACATAAATCCTATATTAATAGGTATTCTATTTCTATCCATCATTTCTTGCCCATTTTAGTATTTCAAGCCTTGTTAATTTTTGGACAGTTTTCCATTTTCCTCCCTTGGGATTTTATATTATTTACATTAGTTATACTTACAATTTTATAGTAACATTATAAATATTACAATTAAAGTATTTTACATTGTAGAATTTACTCCACCATGTATATAACCCTTCATTGTTTACATATTCAGTATTTTAATACACATCTCTAGTAACCATAATAATATTATTTAGACGTACATAACACAATCATCTCTCAACTTCTGATCTATTCATTTACATATTGATTTTAAAATATTATATAAGAATATAGGGAACAATATTTTTCTTCTTTCTAATTTCTACCTCTATTCTAAAAATTACTAGCACAAATCTTATATTAGTAAGTATTCTATGTCTATCTATTGTCTCTTACTCATTTTAGTATTTCAATCCTTGTTGATTTTTGGGCCTCCTTGATATACTCTTTCCTTGGGATTTTGTATCTCCATGGATCATTCATATTTAATCTAAATATTTCCTCAATCTCTACCTCTCGCTGCCAGACCTTCATTACACCTTTCAGTATCTCTAGCCCCATCTCAGGAATGTCTTTCAGTGATAATCAACAACATTTGGAAACAATGTGTGACTGTTTATTTTCAAAAACCAGAAATCAAATTTCTAAAGACATTAGCTTCAATACCAGAACATAATGGATTAAAACATGATTGATACAATAATTCAAAACCTGCTTAAAAGCTGGGTTCCAGAAAATCACATCTTCATCAATGAATAATTCCTTCCCTTTTGGAGCCTTTAGATTCAGCTTTCCAACTATAACTCTCTGAAAGGATCTGTTTGGAAAAGTGATCAGGTTGGTGATGTCGAATCCACCTGTGGCTTCCCCTTTCTCATTCAGGAACACTCTCTCCCCAGCTGAATTGTTGAAAGAAATGTCTTGAAGAAATGGATGGAGCTACTTGAAAGAGAATGGAAGAGACAGACAATTGAAAGCAATATAACCAAGAAGAGAACAAGATATTGAAGTTTCAATATAACTATATAACTATTATTAAATATTTACACTTAGAAATTGGATAAGCAATATTGCATCGAAATGTACATTTCCACTCCATTATGTATTTGATATTAGCTTAAGAAAATGTAGCAATGAACTGAAGCAGAATGAAAATTGGTTTTTGGAATTATGTAACTTCCTTATATTATCTTTTAGGTCCACTTAATATTTTGCCATTGGGACAAAGCTATTTGAGAGTCTGATGTCTGACTAATTTTTTTTAGCCAGATTTTTGAATCTGAGACTCAAGCATTCTTTGATAGATATGTGAGAGGTAGAGATTTTAACATAGGATTGTTTGATACTATGGATGCCACATGGCAAAAGGATCACCACTTCTTTCCTTTAAATCTATGATGTAGGCAGAAAGTTCAACTTGTCACTCATGAAACTTTCATGGGCCACACAAGCCATTCTTGGAGAATCAATTATTTTTGGAAGAGACAATGAAAAATAATCTAAATTATCCTTTTAACTATCTCTGCAGGCTATGGTAATTTATTAAATAACAGCTATTGACACATCAAGTAGGTTCTGGATGATCAGAATGGCAGACTACTTGAATGATAGAATAACAAGAGAAACCACTTTTTCTGTATCTCAATAAGTAAGTGCTAGTCATATGTGCTAGTCATTCCTGACTCTAGAAGGTGATGCTCATCTCCATTTCAAAGCTGAAGAGCCAGCACTGTATGAAGAGATCTCTGTGGTCATGTGGCTGGCATGACTAAATGTCAAAGGCACATAGAAGACTGTTACCTTCCCACCAAAGGTGGTCCCTATTTTTCAATTTGCATTTTTACGTGCTTTCGTACTGCTAGGCTGGCAGAAGCTGGGAAAAGTAATGGGAGCTCACTCCATTACGTGATGCTATGGATTTGAATTGCCAAACTGCTGAGTTTTCTGATCTACAAGCTCATTGTCTTAGCCACTGAGCCACCACATCCCCTTGGATCTCAATACAACAGAATTATACAGGGATATTGGAGGTCTTCTAGCACAACAGCCTGGTCAAGGAAAAGACTCTACAACAATTCAGATCAATGAGTGTCCAATTTCTTCATAGAAATCTCAAGTAATGGAACATCTAGAACTGATGGCAAGTTTTTCTATTAATTAATTGTTCTCACTGTCAAGAAATTCTTCCTTATTTCTATGCTTATTCTCATACTTAAGTTAATTCTAAATGTAGAATATTAAGAATTTTCACAATGTGTTCAAAAGATAATTTTATGTCAAACTGTCCATTGAAATAAAAGAAGAGCCCAATACAAAGGGAATACCTGCCAAGCATGCAGATTTGGAAGATCAGTTTTTTTACTTATCCTAATTTTCTTCCTATTGAACCCCAACATGTGTAGAGCCTGCAAAGCATGAGCCACAGCATAAACAGCATTGTAGACACTGTAGCTTTGGCCAGTCATTTCCATTTCAAATATAGGTGCAGGAAGATCCTCCAGCTTCATCTCCTCAGTGCATTTCCTACTGTGTGTTTCTTGTAACTCTGGTTTTGGAATTGAACAATCAAAGGCTTGTTCCCAAACATCCTGCCAAAACACATCTCTGTAGACTGAAAGAGGATTGATGGTCTGAAGAAATTCCTTGAACCCTGTGACTGCTGTTGAATGAACAGTGAAGGAAACTGCCCCATTGTACATGCTGAGATCCAATGTGATTTGAGTGCCTGATAATACAAAATCGAACTGTGCAGTCATGATCCACACCTTTCCAAATAATGCAGGTTCCTTGCTTTCGGGATCGATCAGAAATCTTACAAATGTTAGCTCTGTAATGCTCCTGGATTCTCCATAGACAAGAAATGTGTTGGCTTTGTTATTTAACAAACGAAAAGAAGTAATTGACAGTCTTTGATTAACTGTTTGCAATTCTTCCACGTGGGTGCCTTGTGAAAGCCTCTGTATAAACGATGAGCAGATTCCATTCTGTGAAAGCAAGGGCTGCATTTTCTATAAGAAATTTTCTCCATGGATGTTATCAACAGAAAATATCCCAATCCACGTCCACCTGAAATGATGAAGCAGTTGGACAATCCCAATGTACTGATGGTCCTCTTCAGAGACCATGAAATAAAGCGAAGAGATTCTTCTGGTCTGAAATTCCTCTTGGGCTAAGGAGCCGTAGGTCAGCTAAAAAGAAAATCCAGGAGTATTCTGTTATGTCTATTGATCAATAGAAATAACACTTAGACTTATATACTACTTCATAGTGCTTTTACAGCCCTCTCTAAGCAACTTACCGAGTCAACTTATTGCCCCCAACCATCTGGGTCCTCAGTTTACCCACCTCGGAAGGCTGGAAGGGTGAATCAGCCTTGAGCCTGGTGAGATTTGAACTGCTGAACTGCAGCTAGCCGTCAACTGAAGTAGCCTGCAGTACTGCATTCTAGCCACTGTGCCACCTCAGCTCTATATAAATTTTTCTAGCCTCATTTTCATATAAAATATATCCAAGGAACATTTTCACTTAGGATTCTTTTAAGAATATAGAAATATTTTTTATAAATATTTCAAACACTATTGCCGTCCACTAGACTTTGTCAGCGGGCGACGCCCAGGGGAAGGGCCTTCTCTGTGGCGGGCCCAGCCCTCTGGAACGACCTTCCCCCCGATATCAGGACAACCACGGACCTCCGCTCCTTCCGCTTAAAATTAAAGACACACTTTTTTCGCCTGGCCGGCCTTGGGTAGTCTCTTTTTAGGTTAGGGGTTTTAGGGGTAATTTTTAGTTTAGTTTATGGGTTTTAGCGCAGGATCAATTTAATCCATTTTTAATTTTGTATTTTGTATTTTGTCTGTGGTCTTATTTGTATTTTTAATTGCCTGTGCCCCGCCTCGAGTCCCCTTGGGGAGAGAGAGCGGGATATAAAATTAAATTATTATTATTATTATTATTAATTATTTCAATAGAAGCTGTTCAAATCTTCCCTCAGCTGTGAAATATCTTCAGACACTTACTTTAGGTAACTGGCATTGTAGTTTCAGAAAAGACAATCTCAGATTAACAGAGTTGGAAGTAGCCTTATAGGTCATCTAGTCCAACCTTCTACTCAAGCAGGAGACCCTACATCATTTCTGGCAAATGGCAGTTCAATCTCTTCCTCAAAGTCTCAAGTGATGAAGTTCCCACAACTTCTGAAGGCAACTTCTGTTCCATTGGTTTATTGTTTTCACTGTCATAAAGTTCCTCCTTATTTCTGGGTTGAACCTCTTCTTGGTCAGTTTCCATCCAGTATTCCTTGTCTGGCCTTCAGGTGCTTTGGAAAATAGCTTGACCCTCCTCCTCTGTGGTAGCCCCTCAAATATTGGAACACTGCTATCAGGTCTCTCCTGGTCCTTCTCTTCACTAGACTAGATATACCCAGTTCCCGCAACAGTTCTTCATATGTTTTAGCCTCCAGGCCCCTAATCATCCTGGTTGCTCTGCTCTGCACTATTTCTAGAGTCTCAACATCTTTTTTATAGTGTGGTGCCCAAAACTAGACGCAGTACTCTAGGTGTGATCTTACTAGGACTTTATAGAGTGGTATTAGTATCTCAATTAATCTTGATTATATACCTCTGTTAATGCCACTTAGGATTTGCGTTGGCTTTTTCAGCTACTGCTGCACACTGCTGGCTCATACTTAGTTGGTTGTCTAAATTAGACTTTAAGCAATGCAGAACATAGTAACACAAACTTAAGACTAATTTCTGATGCAAACTAATTATTCCATAGCAACAAATAAGATTAAGAATTTTATTTTCAGACTTCCTTCCGGTTAGCCAGAGGCGACGGTCGGGTCTTGCACTTGTCCGCCGCTTGGTTGCTCCGACGGCACCTTCGGGGGCAGGGGGCTCTTGCAAAGAGCCCCCGCTGCATGGGTGGCTTGCGGTGAGTCCTCCCACCTCGACAGCGGTCGGGGGGGGGCTCCCGCCTTGCCCTAGGCGCAGGGGAATGAGTCGCGGGGGGAATTCCTCTTTCGTTCCCTTTGCCGATGGAGAGCCGGAACAGCTGCTGAGATTCAAGATGGGCTGAAAGCTGGAGGCAACACCGAGGCTCATGGCTACAGAGTGGATTGTGAGTGATTTTCACTTAATGCTTTCAACTTTCACTTTGAAAGAAGAAGGAGGAGGGAGTTTGTAAAACCCCTCCTCGGAAAGGAAAACAAAGCGGCGTTTTGAAATGTTCCCCAAGCTTGGGGAGGTGGAGGAATCAACATCCGACTTTTAAACTACAGTGAAAGTCTTTTACTTTGAGAATCTCAATGATACTTTGTATCTCTGTCTGGCAACAACTGAAATGAACTTTCACTAGATCTCCGTGGTTTCCAGAGGGGCGGGGAAGATGGCGTTCCTTTGTTCTCAGCAGGAAATGTTTTCTTTTGAAATTTGCTGACACTCCGTTGTCTTCGGGACTGAACTCTTTAACAGTGGATTGATTTAATTGATTATTAGGAACTTTCCCAGATGTGCCTTCTTTTTTTTCTTATTTGATTGTTTTTAAAAATTGTTCTCTCTCTGGACTGTAAGCAAATTGAACTTTGAATTTGGATATTGACTTTTGCTCTCTCTTCACCTCATGGACTACCTCTCCAACAGATGCCATATTAGTGACAAGAACTTATTACTTTCATTATGGCTTCAAAAAAGCAGCCACATCAACCCAAGATTACTTCAATGTTATCCAAAGGAACAGAGGTGGAAGCTACACAGTTATCAGCAATAGAGGAAACTCTTTAAAACATTATGAAAGAAATAAAAGAAATTCAGAAAGACAATGTTAGCTCAAAATTGGAACTTTTGAAGACACAGAAAGCACTAATGGAAAATAAACAAAGAATTGATGGTTTGGAGGGGGGGACGGCTGAGATGAAAGGAGAGATAAAAAAATCCCAAAGGGAAATTGTGGATTTAGCTGGTCATATGTCTAGGATAGATTTTGAAAGGATGTCTTACTTTTTAAGGTTTCAAAATGTTCCTGAAGTTGCCTCTGAAGATTTAAAAGAATTAATGTGTACGATGTTAGCAGATTACACTAAAAAGAGCAAAGAAGAGATTTGGGGGGCATCGATTTGATTTATAGAATTAACTCAGCATATGCCAGAATAAATGAAATACCCAGAGAGATACATATTAAATTTGTAAGAAGGTCAACGAGGGACGGGATACTGAGAGCACAAAGAGACGGTCCCTTAATATACCAACAGACTGAGATTGCCATTTTGAAACAGATCCCGAAAAAGATTAGAGAAATAAGGAGGAAATATTCCTTCTTACAATACAATACAATACAATACAATAGCAGAGTTGGAAGGGACCTTGTAGGTCTTCTAGTCCAACCCCCTGCGTGGGCAGGAACCTTATACCATTTCAGACAAATGGCTATCTAACAACTTTTTTAAGACTTCCAGGGTTGGGGCATTCACAACTTCTGGAGGCAAGCTGTTCCAGAGGTTAATTGTTCTAACTGTCAGGAAATTTCTCCTTAGTTCTAAGTTGCTTCTCTCCTTGATTAGTTTCCACCCATTGCTTCTTGTCCTGCCCCCAGGTGCCTTGGAGAATAGTTTGACTCCCTCTTCTTTGTGGCACCCTCTGAGATATCGGAACACTGCTATCATGTCTCCCCTGGTCCTTCTCTTCATCAAACTAGACATACCCAGCTCCTGCAGCCGTTCTTCATATGTTTTAGTCTCCAGTTCCCTAATCATCTTGGTTGCTCTTCTCTGCACTCTTTCCAGAGTCTCCACGTCTTTTCTACATCGTGGTGACCAAAACTGTATGCAGTATTCCAAGTGTGGCCTTACCAAGGCACTATACAGTGGCATTAACACTTCACATGATCTAGATTCTATCCCTCTGTTTATGCAGCCTAGAACTGTGTTGGCTTTTTTGGCAGCTGCTGCACACTGCTGGCTCATATTTAAATGGTTGTCCACTAGGATTCCTAGATCCCTCTCACAGTTGCTACTATTGAGCAAGGTACCACCTATACTGTACTTGTGCATTTGGTTTTTCTTGCCTATATGTAGGACCTTACTTTTTTCACAATTGAATTTCATTTTATTAGATAGTGCCCAATGTTCAAGTTTGTCTAGATCCTTCTGTATCTTAAGCCTATCTTCTGGAGTGTATCTTATCAAAAAGATTATATAAAAAGGGGGTGTGGTTCAAGTGGTTGATGCCAGAGGGAATGTTAGTGTTCTGGGAAGGGGGGAGAGTAAGAATTAAAACAATTGCATAGGCGGAAGCCTTTCTAAAAAAATATTCCTCAATCCTGGAGGATGAAAATGGGGGAGCGGAGGGGACCATGGCTCCACCCACTGGAGGTCAGGGAGAGGAAGATACAATTGCTAAAAGACAGATCTCACAAATGACTTTTTTCTATATAGTGTAACCTCTATCTGGATGTTTATATAAATAATGATTGATTGCATGAATATAAAATGATATATTTGTATCTCTTTCCACTTTGTAGGGAAATGAAAAACGATTTGTATTATCTTATTTTTTTTTTGTAAGAAGCCTCGGAGGGGGCCGACACCTCCGACATAGATGTCCTCAAAATATCTTTGTAATACCTTATACCCTTTTCCTATTTTTAAAAATTTTGTAAAAACCAAAAAATAAAAAAATAAAAAAAAGAATTTTATTTTCAACCCCTTCAGAACTTACTTGTGGAATCTTGAAGAATCCTATAATTTCAGCTATATAAAATGATGTATCGAAACCCAATCCTCCAATAATAGCCATGAGATTCTTCTGGCTGTCACATTTGTAGTTAGGGAGAAATTCCTGGGATTTGAAAAGC
Organism: Rhabdophis nuchalis; assembly: GCA_039707465.1. NCBI lineage: Eukaryota > Metazoa > Chordata > Lepidosauria > Squamata > Natricidae > Rhabdophis > Rhabdophis nuchalis. The sequence continues at coordinate 174,131,052 of CM077647.1, read as the reverse complement.
AGGTCCAGAGTGGTGCGATAGGTCAACCTTGGGTTGTTGTAACTGTCATAGATGTGGAACCCGAGAGTGATGTTAAGTAAGATCTGGGAGTCCTCATTGATCTCTTTCACAGCAAATGCCAAGGCAAGGATGTGCTGGTAGAATTTGATTATTATACTGCAAATGATTTAAAGTTGAAAAAGGAAGTTGGCAAATTTTCATAAGGTGGCATCCTTTCTATATGAATAACAAATATATTTTTCTCTGATGAAAGTTGGAACGTAATCCTTTTTCTAAAACGCTGAATAATTTGTACAAAGTTGCTTTTTCTATAATATTGGCATGATTTGGAACAAATATCTACCACAAGAAGTATAAATAGTGCTTTGATATCATGATATATGGTAGGTTGATATAATAGAGTGTTTGTGTATTTGAGGGGCTACCACAAAGAAGAACTGGTGAACTTATTCTCCAAAGCAGAAGACAATACATGAAACCACGATGGAAACTAATCAAGGAGAGAAGCAACCTGGTGAAACTTCCTAATAGTGAGCAAAATTAACCAGTGGAACAACTTGCCTTCAGAAGTTGTAGCTGCTTCATCACCGGAGGTTTTGTAAGAGAAGATGGACAGCCACCTGTCTGAAATGGTATAGGATCACCTGATTGAGCAGAGAGTTGCACTAGGCCCCTTCCAGCTCTATTCTGAATGACTGATTTCTATGTGAATAACAATCATGCCTTTCTCTGATGAAAATAGGAAAGCAAAAAGTTTTCTAAAATACTGAATACTTTATACAAAGTTCAAATTTTGCTTTTTCTACAATATTTGCATGGTTTGCAACAATTACAAGAAATACAAACAGTGCTATTTTCATTGAACCACATTTATTTTCTAACATTTCCCCCCACAAAATAGAATATGAACATGTATCAGTCATTAGTAACAGCATCAACTAAAAGGCATTAAGAGTTGTGAACCTAATCTTATGAAGCTTCTCCTCTAGTAATATTGTATTGCTAAGTAGGGCATATAAAACCTTTGCTAGATCAGTTCTCAAATACAGCTCATCTGCCTGGAATCTACACTGTATATTGGACATGAATACAATTGAGTGAGTCCAGAGGTATTTCACGAGAAGAATACTACACTCCTCTGCTCGCAACAGAATTCCCTACAACACCAGGCTTGAAATGTTGGGCTTGGACAAACTAGAGCTATGCCACCTACCGTCAGACTTAAATGTAGTACACAAGATTATCCACAACCATCCAATGACTACTTCAGCTTCAACTGCAATAATACAAGAGTACAAACAGATACAAACTCAATGTAAACTGCTCCAAACTTAATTGTAAAAAAATAAAACTTCAGCAACAGAGTTGTCAATGCCTGGAATACACTATTTGACTCCATTTTTACATCCCCCAAACCCCCATAATTTCAACCTAAGTTTGTCTACTGTTGACCTCACCCCATTCCTAAATCGTCTGAAAGGGGCATGCATAAGTGCACCAATGAGCCGACCGTCCCTGTCCTACTGCACCCATTTATTCGTCCCCATTTCATTCTTACTCATGTTTATTCTCATACCTATTATCTTGTAAATGATTTGTCAGGGTTCCAAATAGCACCCAAAATTAAATCAGAGTCTGAGGCAAAGGATTCCTTAAAGTTCCAATTTATTAAGACAGCCACATTGGCACATCTGAGAAAACCCGAATCTGAAAGCTTCCCAGTTTTCCCCACCCTGTTGAAAGTCTTCCCCTGCCATGCTGGCAGTTCCACCCATCCAGTTCCGGTCAGGTGTGGAGGTGCAAAGACAAAGGATGACCTTGGCTTTCTAGAAAGAATTTTGTTATGGCTACATATCATCTAACTCTCTACAATCCCCCCTTCCATTTTCCCAGAATAGAAAATGCATAGGAGAATAATAGAAAGTGTGGGAGGCCTGAAGCCCAAAAGAAAAGATGGCTGCAGGATGACACAATTGACAAATCAAATAAATAAAACAAAACAGTTATTTATTGTATGTACTCTTAATGTTTCATTAAGAGTCACAATCAAATTTCTTATTTAAAAAAAGTACCTTCAGCTTTTTAAATGATATTTTGCGCCAATGTTTTATACACTGTATGACAAATACTATACCATAAAGTAAAGCAAAGAAAATTGTTAGGAGTATAATCCTAATGTTGGGTAGGCAATATATATAAGCCGTGATAACAAATGGTCTTTGTTATTTTAAATGTTTGAATGTAATTAGCAGCTGTAATTTACTCAACAATATGAGGAAGCCAAAAGAGATCTAACTCTCGCTCTCTGCTCACTGTGACTGACTGATTGACTGACTGAACAAGGAAGAATTGTGGATTGCAACTGTAAGCAATTGTTTTTGAGTTAAGGACTGTATTTGATTCAATATCTACTATCGCTGCTTGTGAAGCAGTAGTTTAGTTTTACATCACAAGTAAGGCTACTTGTTTTTACTATCAGTGTCTGAAACTCTATCCATGTGTCTACTAGCAGCGTTTCTCTAGTTGCACATTTCGCAGCACAACTTTCTGTCTCCTAATGGAGATATCCCCAACAAAAGTAATTTACTCTCCCATAACGAATAACTTTTGAAAGACAGAGAGACTTTGATTAGATATTAATGCTATGCAGAAAACCTTTTATTCACATAAGCAGTTTTAGGGAAACTGATTAAGATTAGAAAAATAAAAAACCATCCTTACTTTGGTACATCATAAGCAGTGACGCAAGGATATTCCTCAAAGTCAATTTCATAAAAGTTGTAAATGATGAGGGATGTCATCCCACCGATGACGACATCACCAGGTTGGTACCACTCGTGTGGAACAAGCAAAGCATCACTTGCAGGACAGCTCAGAGTCTCTATTTTCTGCACCAGCAACACCAGGAGAAGCAAACTCGTGGAAATGCCTCTGTCTTTCATCCTACAGGACGAAATTGTACAGGAAAGATTGTATTATTCCAATAGGCAGCCTAGCGATTAAGTCTAGGTTTCTACCTGAGAAGGCACCTAATCAGAAAAATCCCCCATTGTCTCCTTGAAGATCCATGAGAGTGCAAATTGGTATTATCAGGGTCGGAAGAAATATTCTGGCAGAGGAGAACAGAGAGAGGCAGCTGGTAGCAATGGCTCTGACACAGCCATAATTATCGTTGTGCCCTGCGGGTTTAAGTGTTGTTTTATAAGCCCAATGTTGATAGTTATTGAATTGAAATGGTCTTCTAGGCCAGGGGTCTGCAAAGTTAGCTCTTTTAAGCCTGGTGGACTTCAACTCCCAGAATTCCCCAGCCAGCCATGCTGGCTGGGGAATTCTGGGAGTTGAAGTCCACCCGGCTTAAAAGAGCCAACTTTGCAGACCCCTGTTCTAGGCAGTCTTCAATGGTTTTGCCTTGTTAAGAAAACATGGTGATTCCTGGAGGAGACCATTATTTTGTTTTTGACCAGAAAATAAGTGCCTTGTATTTAAATGCTTGTCTAAATGCACAATTGCTAATAAAATGTACAAAGGGGACTTTGCAATACAAAATGCACCTGATTTTTGAAACGTAGGTTCTTTTTTTACAACAAACAATAATTGCACACCACTTTTCCTTGCTTACCCTTAGGATGCATTTTAAATGTTCTTTTAATACAATCATTTCATCATTCATTAAACAGTGTGCTGTCTGGGTACAAATTGTTTGTGTCATAACAGTTAAAGTTATATCTATTCTTATTTTAATACTGATACTTAAAAGCTTGTTGTAACATTTCTCTTCTTAACTTACTTAACTTTGTTACAGTTACAGTTTATTGGATTTGTATACTGCTCCTTTCTGCAGATGGACTCAGGGCGGTGCACAGGGAATTAAAATACAACGACAACAACAATACATACAATACAACAGTAAAATACGATTAAATTAGAATTACCTGTGCTAAAAATTAAACTAAAAATATTAAAATCTCATCCAATCCACTAAAAATAGCCTCAATTCTAAAATCTAAACTAAAATATAGACTAAAATCTAACTCTAAGCTAACTCTAAGCTAGGCCAGCTAGGTGGAAAAAGTGCGTTTTTAATGAGCGGCGAAAAAGGCGAAGGTCCGTGATGGTATGAAGTTCGGGGGGTAGGCCATTCCAGAGGGTCGGACCCGCCACAGAGAAGGCCCTTCCCCTGGGTGTCACCAGCCGGCATTGACCTGCTGATGGCACCCTGAGGAGGCCCTCCCTGTGGGAGCGGACCGGTCGAAGGGAAGTATGTGGTAGGAGACGGTCCTGAAAATAACTAGGCCCTATGCCATGGAGTGTCTTAAAGATGGTCACCAGCACTTTAAAGCGCATCCGGAAGGCTACCAGCAGCCAGTGCAGCACATGCAGGAGAGGTGTTACATGGGAGCACCGTGAGGCTCCCAAAATCCCCTGCGTGGCCACATTCTGTACCAGCTGGAGCCTCTGGGTGCATCTCAAGGGGAGCCCCATGGAGAGAGCATTACAGTAGCCTAGGCGGGACGTAACGAGTGCTTGAGTGACTGTGCAGAGGGCATCCCGCTATTTAAGAGCGGTCGCCCGCCCCGACCCCCTGGGCTCCTCCCGTAATCTAGGAGGTGATGAGTTACAGAGCCTGGGCCCGAGGCTGATGCTGTGCAATGCCAGGTCCGTGGTGAACAAAGCTCCCCTCATATATGATCTAATTTCGGAGGGGGACCCGGACCTGGTGGGCATCACAGAAACCTGGTTGGGGCACGAGGGAGGTGTTCCCCTCGTCGAGATGTGCCCACCAGGTTACCTAGCACTTCATCGGCCAAGGGCCCAGGGTAGGGGTGGGGGAGTGGCAGTTGTTATTAAAGAAAGTCTTCAGCCAAGGGAAGCCACTGTGCCTCAGGTAGTCGGGTGTGAATCTCTGTTTGTGAAATGGGGACTTGGGAGGCAGCTGGGCTTGCTGGGCTTGTACCTGGCTCCCCGCTACGTGTCAGCAGCCCTGCCCGAGCTCCTCGAGGTGATCGCTGAGGTGACGGTTGGAACCCCCAGACTTTTAGTCATGGGGGACTTCAACCTGCCATCTAATAGGACCAGGATAGAAGACCAGGATAGATCTAATAGGACCAGGATAGAAGAAAAACCCCTATCTCTGGCCCTCCAGAGATCATCCACCAACGATGCCGTCGAAGTAATGTCCCGGTGCCTGGAAGCTGTGTGGCTCTGGATGGGAAGTAACAAACTCCGACTCAACCCGTCCAAGACCGAGTGGCTGTGGTTTCCGGCGTCTTGGCATAGCCAGCTTATTCCATCGCTGGTTATCGGGGGCGAGTCATTGGCCCCTGCGGAAAGGGTTCGCAACCTGGGCATCCTCCTGGATTCCCGGCTGTCCCTAGACGATCATGTGATGGCCGTGACCCGGGGGGGCATTCTACCAGGTTCGCCTGGTACGCCAGTTGCATTCCTTTCTGGACCGAGACACCCTCCGCACTCTCACTCAGGCACTCGTGACGTCTCGCCTAGACTATTGCAACGCTCTCTACATGGGGCTCCCCTTGAGGTGCACCCAGAGGCTCCAGTTGGTTCAGAATGCGGCCGCGCGGGGGATTCTGGGAGCTTCTCGCTACTCCCACGTAACACCTTTCCTGTGCGAGCTGCACTGGCTATCGGTGGCCTTCCGGGTGCGCTTCAAGGTGCTTGTTACCATCTTCAAATCGCTCCATGGCTCGGGGCCTAGTTACTTACGGGACCATCTCCTGCCACATACCTCCCTACGTCCGATACGCTCCCACAGAGTGGGCCTACTGAGGGTACCAACCGCCGGGCAATGCCGGCTAGCGGTGCCCAGGGGTAGGGCCTTCTCTGTGGCTGGGCCGGCCCTCTGGAACGACCTACCCCCCGAACTTCGCACAATCACGGACCTTCCCCTCTTCCGCCGCTCACTTAAAACATATTTATTTCAACAAGCTGGTCTTGCGTAAATGGTATTGATTTTATAACATAACTTCTGTCAAGGACATAAATGGATTTTAGATTTAGGGAATTTTAGTTTAGGAGGGTTCCTATTTTAATATTTCTAAATTCTAGTACAGGTAATTTAATTCGTTTTTAGCTTTGTTATATATTGTCTGTTTATATGGTTTTTAATTTTTTCCCTGTACACCGCCCCGAGTCCCTTCGGGGAGAGGGTGCGGTTTATAAGTCCAAATAAAATCGGGAAAAAAAATCCCAGTCAAGGAAAGGGCGCAACTTTCGGACCAGGCGAACCTGGTAAAAAGCCCCCCTTGTCACGGCCATCACATGGTCTTCCAAGGAGAGCCGTGAGTCCAGGAGGATGCCTAAGTTGCAAGCCCTCTCCACGGGGGCTAATGACTCGCCCCCGATGGCCAGCATTGGAGTCAGCTGACTGTGCTGGGGTGCCAGAAACCACAGCCACTCGGTCTTGGGCAGGTTGAGTCTGAGTTTGTTAGTCCCCATCCACACCCGCACGGCCTCCAAACACCGAGTCATCACTTCAACGGCATCAGTGGGATGGTTGGGGGTGGATATGTATAGCTGAGTATCATCAGCATACAGATGGTACTCCACCCCACAACCGCAGATGATCTCGCCCAGCGGCTTCATATAGGTGTTGAACAGGAGGGGTGAGAGGACCGACCCCTGAGGCACCCCACATGTGAGGGGCCTCGACGTCGACCTCTGCCCTCCTGCCAACATAAATTGTGGCCGGCCGGAGAGGAAGGAGGAGAACCACCGCAACACGGTGCCTCCCACTCCTAACCCCTCCAGTCGGCGCACTAGGATACCATGGTCGATGGTATCGAAAGCCGCTGAGAGATCTAACAGGACCAGGATAGAGGAGCAACCTCTATCCCGGGCCCTCCAGAGATCATCCACCAGCATGATCAATGCCGTCTCCGTGCTGTGCCCGGGCCGGAAGCCAGACTGGCGTGGGTCCAGATAAACAGTTTCCTCCAGGTGTCAGGGGAACTGTTGTGCTACCACACTCTCAACAACCTTCGCCAAAAAGTGAAGGTTGGAGACCGGATGATAATTTACTAACAATGCTGGGTCCGGGGAAGGCTTCTTGAGGAGGGGTCTCACGACCGCCTCTTTCAAGGTGGCTGGCAGAAACCCCTCACTCAAAGAAGCGTTCACTATTGCCTAGAGCCAGCCTCATGCAACCTCCCAGGAGGCCAGTACCAACCAGGAGGGACACGGGTCCAATAAACATGTGGTAGCATTCAGCCGCCTCGGCAACCTATCCATGTCATCAGGAGCAACAAAGTCAAACTCTTCCCATAATGTAGTCTCAGGACCTGCCTCAGACGGTCCAACCGGACCTGTCTCATTGGAAGCCAACTCGTCCCAGATCGAAGCGATTTTATCCTGCAGATACTCTCCAAATTCCTCTGCTCTACCATGCAAAGGAGCTTCCCGTGGCCACTGTTGAAGGAGGGAGTGGGTCACTCTAAACAGGACGGCAGGGCAGTTATCTGCAGATGCGATAAGAGTGGTGAGATGGTTCTGTTTCGCTACTCTTATCGCCACTAAGTAGATCCTTAAATAGGACCTTACCCGTGTTCGGTCGGATTCGGAGCGGGTGGACCTCCACGTTCTCTCTAGGCGTCTCTTGTGGCACTTCATCATCCTTAGCTCCTCAGAGAACCAAGGAGCCAGGGTGTATCTGTGCCGCGTGCAAGGCCCCAAAGGCACGACCCGGTCCAAGGCCCCCGTGGCCGCACTATTCCATGCGGCCACCAGGTCCTCAGTCGAGTCGTGGGTCAGGGTCACAGGAATTGGCCCAAGCTCCCTTAGGAATCTCTCTGGATCCATCAGGCACCTGGGGCGGAACCATCTTGGTGCCTCTGATTCCGCCTCCCCACGGTGGGGTCTATTGGTTAGAAAGTCAAGCCGCAGGAGAGAATGATCCGACCATGACAGGGGTTCAATGACTAAATCCCCTATCCCTAGATCACTCAACCACTGACTGGAGGCAAAAATTAAGTCTAGTGTGTGTCCCCTGGTGTGAGTGGGGCCCTAAATTACTTGGGTCAGGTCCATGGCCGTCATGGAGGCCATGAACTCCCGAGCCACCTCTGATGCCTCCCTACCGATGGCAGGTTGAAATCCCCCATGACTAAAAGTCTGGGGGTATCAGCTGCCACCTCGGCGATCACCTCGAGCAGCTTGGGCAGGGCTGTTGATGCGTAGCCTCCCATGACCCCATTTAACACAAAGGGACTCGCAACCAACTACCTGGGGCACAGTGGTCTCTCTTGGCTTAAGACCTTCCTTAATAACAACCGCCACCCACCCACCCGTACCCTGGGCCCTCGGCTGATGGAGTGCCAGGTAACCTGGGGGGCACATTTCCATGAGGGGTGTTCCTCCCTCATGGCCCAGCCAGGTTTCCATAATACCCACCAGGTCTGGCTCCCCCTCTGACACAAGGTCGTAAATAAGAGGGACTTTGTTGACCACGGACCTGGCGTTGCATAGCATCAGCCTGGGGCCCTGGCTCTGTGAGTCCCAACCACCCAGGTTGCAGGAAGAGCTCAGGGGGTCAGGGTGGGCGACCGCTTGTAAGCAGCGGGTACACCCCCCAGATGATTGATGTGGCCCCCAGCTCCCATCATACCTACCCCTCCCCAGGACCATCCTGATGAGAAGGTCCTCTATTGGGACAGCCCCTGTCCCCCCTCTTATGTCGGACCCTCTAGCCTTTGTATCGCCACCGCCAGCTGGCCTAGCAGTGTTTCCTATTGAGCTAATCTTAGAAAACTCACCCACCACCCTGGAACCCCTTAAAACCCGGCTTAAAAAACTACTTAAAAATCCCCTTAACTTGCGCTTTGCCCACCTCTCCGGGTTGATCAACCCGTCCTCGAGGTGGGCCCTCGTTAAATTTGAGGGCCAAACCTGTGAGAGGGGGGACTCCCGCAGGGCGAGGAGGACAGCCCTTGAATACATGGAGGGTAGAATAGCATTGGGGGGAAAAAGGAAGGTCTACTGGTCATGATGGGGAAATAAATTCAAGGTCCCTAAAAGGGGGGGGATACCTCCCCAGCAGCAAGACTAGATGGTTCAAATGTTCAACAATGTTCATTGATTCAACAGTTTGGAGAGGAGAATATAGATGAGGTGGTAAGATCCTTAAAACAGGAGAGTAAAAAGGGGAACAATTTGGTGTGGTGGCCGGCCCTGTGGTTGTTCGTGGAAGCCCCCGGTTTAGGGGCCTCCGAGTCTGTAGTCCTCTGCTCGTCTACTCCTCCTTTCTTAAGGGAGCAGAGGAGCGGCCTGGCTGATGTAGATAAGGCCAGGGCCGGTGTCAGGCCTCGATGGTAGGGTGGCCTGATGTCGCAGTCCTCTCCATGGGCTCCAGTGTCACAGATGGCGGACTTCCTCCCAGCTCGAATGTTGTAACCGCACTCGCCTCGTCTGGCCAGGTCTCACACCCCCAGCCGCTTCGCCACGGATGTCTCTAGGAAGCCGCCATCTGTTCAACCATGGAGACCATCCTCGACAGCCCCACCACCACAGCCGCTGCTGCCATTAGGCCGCTGATAGGCCAAAAAGGGGACCGCTCTAAAAACCATAAATAAGGCCAGGCAGGGGGATCGCTCTACGGCCGTTGTTAGGGCCACAGTAGTGTTTGATCTTCTCGCCGCCTTTGGCCACTATTCGGCCTCTCTTCAGCCAGCATTCAGGCCGGGGCGGGGCGGGGGCAGGCCGAAATGCCCGCCAAGTTCTTCTCGCCACCTTAGGCCACTCTTCGGCCGCTCTTCGGCCGGCATTCAGGCCAGGCTGGGGCGGGGCGGGGCGAAACACCAGGGTGGCTGCTGGAACATGGCTATGCCACCGCACGATCCCATCGCTCACCCTTGCTGCTCCGTCGTCCACCTCCAGTTGCCTCCACCATCCCCGGTAGCGCTGTCCTGCCGCCTGGCCATCACCCATTTCCCTGCGGCCCTCGGCGGCCTACCTGGTGGATTCATTGCCCGATCTATTCGGCGGGCCTCTCCGTCTCTCCGCTTCTCCATCTGTTCTGCCCTCCCCTGCACCACCCCCGCGGGACCAAAAATCCACAGCGTGGAGGCCGGGAGGGTGGCTTGCTGGGCCTAGCCATTGATGGTCAATTTGTCTAGGCAAACATCCCTCACAGCCAGAAAGGCCTACCCGAGCCTCACCGTGCTCAGGGGTTTGCCTCCATCTTCGCGCATGCGCAGAAAACAATTATAATACATGACTTTCATATTTATTCTCTAACCATTGATAAAATAACTCCCATATATTATAACATGTGATTTGTGCATGCGCGAAATGGAGATCGTGCTTTGAAATGCTGCTGAGAGGCCGGGGGTCGTTTCCACCCAGGAGGACGCTGCCAGCCCTCGTCGGTCATCTCTGAGGGCTGGCCCGGCAAGAAGACATCCCTGCCGCCGCTCCGGGCCACTCAGAAATGAACAGAGTGCCCTGTGAGTGCCGGTAGGGCGAAGAGCAGGGCGCGGGTCGTTTCGGCCTTTTGCGGCCTAGAGCGTCCTGGCGCGGCGTGGCTGGAGGTAGGAGACAGGCCGCGGAAGCCGGGGACGCGGAAGATCGGCCGGGCTATGTCGGGTCGGGAGGACTACCATCAGGCCGCATGGCCTACACTGGGCCTTGCGGCCAAAAAAACCCGATCCCGACTAGCATTGCTCCATCAGATTCCACCCAACCCGAGGCTGGAGGCTGGAGGTAGAAGCGGCTGGTGTGGCTGGAGTAGCGGAATGGAGATCGTTGTTGTTGTGTGGAATGGAGCTGGTGCTGGAGGAGCTGAGAAGGTGAGAGAATGTCAGAGGAAGATTGGATGAGAGGAGCGTCGATAGAGGAGATGTGGAGATGTGGAGCGTGGAGTGAGGAGGGGAAGAAAGAGAAATGAAGAAGGAAAGTGGTGGAAGAAGGAGGAGGAGATGGAGGTGGTGAAGGAGTGGTGAAGGAGTTGGAGATGGAGATGGAGTTGGATATGGAGATGGAGTTGGATATGGAGATGGAAGATGGAAGATGGAGAAGGAGAACGAAGAGGGAGAATGAAGGACTGGTATGAATTGAGAGGATGGAGGAAGCCACGCAGCCAGGTCGTTGGTGGATTGTGGCCAAAGATGACCCAGGAAGATCTGAAAGTGTGTGCTTTGGACTTGAGGAAGTAAACCATGTCAGCACATGGCAGCATTTTACATCAGGCCACACGACGGACCATCTAGTCGTGCGGCACTAAGTGCAGACTGAGGCCTGTGTTGCCGAAGAAGACAGATGGATGGGGTGGTGACGAGACTAAATTGTGATCCCCCCCCACCCGAAAGATCTTAGTCTGACTGTCTGATGTATGTACCGAATAATATAAAAATACAAAGCACAACATCAACTCTTAACCCACTAAGAATCCAATTCTATTTCTCCAGGTGTTTTCAAAACAGGTCTCAATCCCGTATTATGTCATCTAAAAGAAAAATGTCGACCAGGTATAATAAAGGAAATTGGCTCTAGTTCAATGGTAATTATGTCCCTTGTGAATTATTGGAATCATTCCATTATTCTAGTAGCACAAAACAACAAAGGTTCTGTGCAGGAAGTGAGAAACAGTCCTTATAAATATGTCAAGAGCCACAGGGAGGCAGGAAGGGTTAATGCTGACTTTCTGAGCTTCACTTCCAGACAATCTCTTCCTCCTGTCTTATCTGCCCTAACGTCTCTTTGAATGATAGACCCAGATATTTTCCACATGATCAGAGAGTCATGAATTTACTCCTTCTGGTATTCCTGATGAACAAAGTAGTTACTCTGAGCTGCCCTTCAAGGGATGCTTTCCTTATTCCACAGGAATGGTACCAGCCAGGTGGCCTTATCATTGGTGGGATGGTGTCTCACATTGTGTACCACTTTTATGAAATTACATTTAAGGAACATCCATCTTTAAAAGGTTACGGTTTACCACTGTAAGGGTTTTCTTTTCTTTCCATGCAGTTTCCAATCTCCAAAACTTTCTTATATAAATGAATATAAAATGCAGGGTTTTATATATTATCTAACCCTGTTTGTCTTTCAAATGTATTTGGGTGTATTTGGAATAGTTTCCGACATATTACATTAAAGTCTTTCTTGTAAAACGTATGAAACTTTGCTGCAAGAACTCTTTTGAGGAATGTTTAGTGAGATTAAGGTATTTTTTTTTAAGTCTACTTTTTCTATTCATATTCAGTTTTGTGTTATGTGGGTAGGAAATAAAAGTGATAGCTTGAAAAAAGCTACTGTATTATTGTAGCACACATCTCTTGCAAATCATGGAATTATTGTGTAAAATGTTTAATTAAATTCTGCACTAATTGTTGAGTGTTTTAGAAAACCTGTCATCTATCTACTTCAGCAAGAGACAGAAATGCTTCTTCTTTTTATAGAAATCTTGCCACCTTACAAGAATTGTAGAATTATTTTTCACTGGGTGCATTTAACCTGTTTGCAGTGTAATAACCAAATTCTACCAGCACGTCCTCGCCTTGGCCTTTGCTGTGAAGGAGATCAATGAGGACTCCCAGATCTTGCCTAACATCACTCTCGGGTTCCACATCTATGACAGTTACAACACCCCAAGGATGACCTATCGCACCACTCTGGACCTGCTTTTCAAATCTCAAGGATTTGTCCCTAACTATAAATGTGATAGCCAGAAGAATCTCATGGCCATCATAGGAGGGTTAGGTTCGGACACATCATCTTATATGGCAGAAAGTGTAAATGTCTACAAAATTCCACAGGTAGTTTGGGTAGAGATGAGATAGAAACATTGACTTATTTTGTAATGAATGTTAGATATTAGATGTTTGCCATGCCTTTCTGAAGGACTTTGCAATCCTTCTGTAATTTGATTCCACAGTGCAGTGTATTGGCTCAATGATATGCATTTTTTAATCAAAATCTTTTTACCATGATCAGAGAGTAGAAAATTAAAATGGAGGACGTAAATTAGAGAGCAACCTTAAGCAGGCAGGTATTGTGTTTTGACAGCCATCTGGAAACAGGTGTTCCTCTCCTTGCTCTGTCTTCATTGGGGTCTGATAAAACTAGTTTCGTATAAAACTCAACTGTATTTCTGGAATGATTGGATGATTGGTGCACTTGGATCTTTTTGGAGATCTGTATATATTTTTTAAAATGGAGAACATACTTAACTTTTTCCATTTTTCCATAATCTCATGTATAGTCTTTCATGCTTAAATGTTACAGTATATTCTGCCAGCTAGAAAGAAGAGCAGAAGGTAGTTCAATAAGTCTAGCTCTAAAGAACATAGAATATAGAGTAATAGAGTTGGAAGGGACCTTGAAGGTCTTCTAATACAGTCCCCTGCTTGAGCAGGAGATCTTATAGCATTTCAGATAAATGATTGTCCAGTCTCTTTTTGAAAGTCTTCAGTGATGGAGAACCCACAACTTTTGAAGGAAAGCTCTTCCATTGGTTGATTTAGCAAATCATCTTCAAAAAGGGGGGGGGGAAACCATAGATCCAGGAAACTATAGACCTATCAGCCTGACCTCAATAGCAGGGAAGAATCTGGAAATGATAATCAAGCAACGAATTAGCAAACACCTAGAAGTAAACCAATTAATAGTCAAAAGCCAACACGGGTTTGTCAAAAACAGATCATGCCACACTAATCTTATTGCATTCTTTGACAAAGTGACAAAATTAGTGGACCAGAGGAATTCTGTCAATATAATTTACTTGGACTTCAGCAAGGAATTTGATAAAGTAGACCATAAGCTACTACTAGATAAAGTAGAAAAATGTGGGTTAGACAGCATCACCACCAAATGGATTTGTAACTGGCTGACCACCTGCACTCAACGTGTACTTCTCAATGGAACTGTTTTAGGCCAGTACTCTTCAACATCTTCATCAATGATTTGGATGAGGAGATAAATGGGGAACTCATCAAATTTGCAGATGACACCAAGATGGCAGGAATAGACAACACTCCAGAAGATAGGCATAAGATACAGAAGGATCTTGACAAACTTGAACATTGGGCACTATCTAATAAAATGAAATTCAATGGTGAAAAGAGTAAGGTTCTACATTTAGGCAAGAAAAATGAAATGCACAGGTACAATATATAGCTACCTTTCTCAATAGTAGTAACTGTGAGAGGGATCTTGGAGTCCTAGTAGACAACCATTTAAATAGGAGCCAGCAGTGTGTAACAGCTGCCAAAAAAGCCAACACAGTTCTAGGCTGCATAAACAGAGGGATAGAATCAAGATCACACGAACTGTTAATACCACTTTATAAGACCTTGGTAAGGCCACACTTGGAATACTGCATTCAGTTTTGGTCACCACGATGTAGAAAAGACGTGGAGACTCTAGAAAGAGTGCAGAGAAGAGCAGCAATGATGATTAGGGGATTGGAGGCTAAAACATATGAGGAACGGTTGCAGGAACTGGGTATGGTTAGTTTAATGAAAAGAAGGACCAGGGGAGACATGATAGCAGTCTTCCAATATCTCAGGGGTTGCCCCAAAGAAAAGACTATTCTCCAAAGCACCTGAGGGCAGAACAAGAAGCAATGGGTAGAAACTAATCAAGGAGAGAAGCAACTTAGAACTGAGGAGAAATTTCCTGACGGTTAGAACAATTAATCAGTGGAACAGCTTGCCTCCAGAAGTTGTGAATTCCCCAACACTGGAAGTCTTTAAGAAGATGTTGGATAGCCATTTGTCTGAAATGGTATAGGGTTTCCTGCCTAGGCAGGGGGTTGGACTAGATGACCTCCAAGGTCCCTTCCAACTCTGCTCTTGTATTGTAAATGTTTCCCTAGTTCTCGATAGCTTCTCCTCTTAATTGGTTCTAGGTTTCTTCTGTCCAGATTTAACTATATTCCAGGTGTTCATGAGGATGAGCATTCTGGAACTCTAAATCAGGATGCTAATTTTGGTTCATAATGGTATTCCACAGGTGAGAAAATATTTCATTTTTAGGCTTCATTGCTTACATTGCTCAACTTCTATAATCTATGTATAATTGTAGACATTTTCAGTGTAGGGACACCTTCATTCAACTTACATCCAGAAAGCAATCATTTTTTCCCATATTTTCCCCTTGGTTTTCATGAATAATGGCTCTCTTTTTTTTTTAGTTTAGTTGACTTATGGCTCTTTTGCCCAAGAAGAGTTCCGGACGACTAAACTATCTTCCCTTTATTGCATGGTTCCAAATGAGGACCACCAGTACACTGGAGTTATACAACTTCTTCTTCATTTTGGATGGACGTGGATAGGGGTCTTCACTCTTGAAACTAACAAAGGAGAACGTTTCTTCCAGAAACTGCAGTCATTGCTTTCCCAGAGTGGCATCTGCACAGCTTTCTCACAAAATATTCCACAGATAGTTAATCTGGAAAACGTGTCTGAATTACTTCGGGGAAACTCAATTCTCTGCAATATACTGATAGATCAGAAAGCAAATGCTTTTCTTGTCTATGGCGAATCATTCACAGTTTGGTGGCTCAGAATTGTTGTGTATCTGTGTGATCTAGAGGATGAAGCGAGCACCTCATTTAGAAAAGTTTGGATCCTGATGGACCCAACTGATTTCATCCTGACATCATTTCAAAGGGGTTTCGATCTCCAGGTGTTCCATGGGGCCCTTTCCTTTACAGTGCACTCAAGAGACGTCCAAGGCTTTAGAGAATTCCTTCAAGACATCAAACATTCAACCCACAAAAATGGATTTTTTCCAGAAGTTTGGGAGCAAATGTTTGACTGTTCATTTCCAAATGAAAATTTTTCTGATCAAATTTGTACTGGAGAAGAGAACTTGGAGAATCTGCCTGCATCTCTGTTTGAGTTGCAGATGAGTGGCCAAAGCTACAGTATCTACAATGCTGTCTATGCAGTGGCACATTCCTTGCATAAAGAAGTGAGTTCAAAATTCCAAAAGAGGTTTGAATTTCCAGATCTTCAGCCTTGGAAGGTAATGTCTCAAAAGATGCTTTACCTATCTTTTGTTTTAGTGAATAGCCATTCCCATATAGAATTGGCCTGTCTTGTAAATTTATCCAGCCCAGTTCGAAGAAAAATTTAATGAAGAAGGGTCTGAAACAGGGGCGGGGTCCTGCCAGTTCTAGCCTCTTCTATGGAAGAGGTTCCACAAATCTACAGGGCTGTTTAGAACAGGTTCCAGCTCCCTCCCCCCTCCCGTCTGCCCATCATCAAGAGGAAGAGCGAGAGGAGGAATTCTGGGAGTTGAAGTCCACAAGTCTTAAAGCTGTCATGTTTGAACGCCCCTGGGTTTGTTTGTTTTTCTAAAGTGTTAGGTGTGCGAGAGTCTTGTAACTTGACAGCTTTAAGACTTGCGTGCTTCAAATGCCAGAGTTCCTGAGCCAACATTTTGATTGTTAAGCAAGAGCGTTGTTAAGTGAGTTTCACCATGTTTTACAAGTTGGCCACGCCCACCCAGTCACATGGCCGGCAAGCCACTCCCTCCTGGTCACATGGCCAGCAAGCCACTCCCACCCGGTCACATGGCTGACAAACCACTCCCACAAAGTAGGCCACACCTACAGAAGAGGTTCTAAAAAAATTTGAAACCCATCACTGGTCTGAAAGCAGTGTTTCTTTGCTTTGTGCCCAACACACTTTTCAAAAATGTGGAGATTCCTTTTTTTCTGATTAGTATTTTGCAATTTAGTCAAGACAAGGTTGTTAGACTATGAACTCAAAGGCAATGACAATTGGGTTTTTTAATCAGTTGAGGTGCACTATTTTAGTTTACTTTATTGTCATTGCACCTCGTACAATGAAATTAAATGCCATCTTCAGTGTACATTATACATGAAACAAAGCACACATCCTTCACATTCTATACAATTGAATTGAAAGCCCCTGATATTGCATGCATATTGCACTATACAGTAGAATCCAATATAGTTACTGCTATATTGTTTTCCAGTGTATTTGTCCCAGTTTTTATTATTCTGTACAGTCTGCCAGATGGTAATAGTTCAAAAAAAGGGTGCCCAGGATGAGATGGATCTTTAAGAATGTTTTAAACTTTCTTAAGGCAGTGGGAGCTATAAAGCTCTTCCAATGAGGGGAGAGAGCAACCCATGATCCTCTGGGCAATGATGTTTTGACCTTCTGGAGTGCTGTTCTATCTGCCACTGTGCAATTGGCAAACTATACACAGGTGCAGTAAGTTAAAATAATCTCTATGGTGCAGCGGTAGAAGGTCACCAGCAGTATAATCTCTGCTGGGTCCTTTTGACCACTGCTGAAATGTGAGTGTCCCAGGTCAGGTCCTCATTAATGATAACACCCCAAAACTTAAAATTTCATGAAGTGATGTAAGTTTTCAAACTTAAATCAAACTACCAGGAAAATTGTTCAGTTTATTGCTTTGAAATATGAACTTATCATCATTTATGGCCAAAGTGAGTTCCAAACCTCATTTATTAATCATTCAATGTGAGTTGATATTTTCTTCTTCTATATTTCAAGTTAGGAAGACATTTTTTTCATTCACCATATGAGCCGCGGTAGCCCAGTGGTTAGAGTGCAGTATTGCAGGCCATGTCTGCTGACTGCTGGCTGCCTAAAAGTTGGCAATTGAAATCTCACCAAGCTCAGGGCTGACTCAGCCTTCCATCCTTCTGGAGTGGGTAAAATGAGGACCCAGATGGTTGGGGGGCAATAGGCTGACTCTGTAAACTGCTCAGAAAGAGCTGTGAAGCACTGCAAAGCAGTACATAAGTCTAAGGGTAAAATAAAGGAAAGTTTTAATCCTTTTATCTCTAATACATTGTTTTCTTTTGGACTCCCTTTTTCATATCCTTCTTCAAGTAGCTTTGGGTTTTAGTAATTGATGTATTTGTATATATGTTTTCTTTTTTAATTGCCTGTGCACTGCCTTGGGTCCTTATACAGGAGAAGGTGCGGGATAGAAATTTTAAAAATAAAATAAAAATAAATAAATATAAGTCTAAGTGCTATTGCTATTTCCTGGAAAGTAAAATAAAGGGGATTTTTAATCCATTTATTTCTAATACTTTGTTTTCTTTTGGACTCCCCTTTTCTTATAATTCTTCACACAGCTGCACAAATTCCTTCAACGGATTTCTTTTAACAATTCAGCTGGTGAAAGAGTCTTTTTTAAAGACAAAAGGGAAGGCCAAGGTGGTTTTGATATTGTCAACATGATCACTTTTCCGAACAGATCTTTTCAGAGAGTTAAAGTTGGAGAGTTAAGGTCCAATGCTCCAGAAGGAAAAGAACTCATCATTGAGTGGAACATGATCCTTTGGCACCCTGGATTTAACCAGGTAAGCAATCATGATTGCGAAACCTGCATCAATTGTATCTTAATCCATTACGATCTGTTGATTGTTGTCTGTTAAAACATATGGAATGGAATGGAATGGAATGGAATAGAATAGAATAGAATAGAATAGAATAGAATTATATTGGCCAAGTGTGATTGGACACACAAGGAATTTGTCTTTGTGCATATGGTCTCAGTGTACATGAAAAGACAAGACACAATTGTCAAGAATCATAATCATATAACACTTAATGATAGTCATAGGGTACAACGAAGCAATCAAATCATATTATGAAACAATCAATATAAATCATAAGGATACAAGCAACAAAGTTACAGACATACAGTCATACGTGGGAGGAGATGGGTGATAGGAATTATGAGATTAATAGTAGTGCAGACTTAGTAAATAGTTTGTTAGTGTTGAGGGAATTATTTTTTTAAAGATGGTGTTCGGGAAAAAACTATTCTCGTGTCTAGTTGTTCTGGTGTGCAGTGCTCTATAGCATCATTTTGAGGGTAGAAGTTGAAACAGTTTATGTTCAGGATGCAAGGGGTCTGTAAATATTTTCATGGCCCTCTTTTTGACTTGTGCAGTATACAGGTCCTCAATGGTAGGCAGGTTGGTTTTTTCTGCAGTTCTGATTATCCTCTGAAGTCCATCTCTGTCTTGTTGGGTTGCAGAACCAAACCAGACAGTTATGGAGGTGCAGATGACAGACTCAATCATTCCTCTGTAGAACTATAAATACAGCTCCTTGGCCAGTTTGAGGTTCCTGAGTTGGGGCAGAAAGAACATTCTTTGTTGTCCTTTTTTGATGATGTTTTTGACGTTAGGTATCTAATTTAGATCTTGAGATATGGTAGAACCTAGAAATTTGAAGGCCTCTACTATCGATACTGTGTTGTCTAGTATTGTAAGAGGTGGTAGTATGGGAGGGTGTCTCCTAAAGTCTACCAATATTTCTACCATTTTGAGTGTGTTCAGTTCCAGATTGTTTCCATCACACCACGAGACTAGTTGTTCAACCTCCCATCTGTATGTGGATTCATCATTGTCTTGAATGAGACCGACCACTGAAGATAGTCACTATCCAAATCTGATTTCTGTTGTTCAAAGGGGAGGGGAAAGCATGTTCTGTACAATGGTTAATTTACCAGATTGACAAACTGGTATTATGATTTTAATATTGCCATCATGCTCTGCCACTTGCTCTGCCCCTCTTCAAGTAGATCCTCCTACAACTCCTTGTAATTTCAACATCTTTTTAACGCACAGTGTAAATCCAAGTTGATAAAATTCAGCAGCCTTTGGGAATTAAAAGATTGTTTGCTTCCATAAAGGAGAGAAAACTGCCCTGGGTCCTTTTTGGAGAAGGGCGGGATATAAATTGAATAAAATAAATAAATAAAATAATAAATAAAAATCAGAAACTATTTTAAAGATCTCCGTTTTCAAAACCTTTTATGTTTATCACCAGGTTCTTCCACTTTCTCGGTGCAATGACCCTTGTTCCCCTGGATATTGGAAGAAAGGAGATGAAGAAAAAAAATTCTGTTGCTATGACTGTGTTCGATGTCCAGAAGGGAAGATTTCAGATCAAAGGGGTAGGTTAGACATTCCAGGAAGCTTTCATTAGATATGCTTAAGCAAACTGTAGCACATTTAGAATGTATAATATATGTAATTTCTACCATGATTCCCCAAAAATAAGACAGGGTCTTATTTTCTTTTGGTCACCCAAAATAAGTGCTTGGACTTATTTTTGGGAGGTCTTATTATTTTTGAGGTGCAGGAGGCGGTGAGCATGGTCACCTCATGGCTGCTACTGTGTTGCAATATTTTTAGGGAGGGCTTATTTTGGGGGCATAGCCTATTTTAGAACATGTGCTCAAAAGGCCAATTGGGCTTATTATCCAGAGAGGCCTTATTTTCGGGGAAACAGAGTAGATGTATGAACACTGCAGGGAAAATATTCATTTCTTTACCTGTGGATCAAACTCAATTTGCCATTGAGATGCCAACAGGTCATGTTTGCTATGCAATCACATGCATTGAGTCATTGAGTTTTTGGGGGCCACAATTTTCCTTTTTTAAACATGGCAGAGAAATAAGAATCAAGTTAAATTTAAACTTCTAGTTGTAATTTAAATACGTTTTAGTGCAAAGCTGAATAAATAAGGAGAATAAATTAAATTAAAATAAAAAAATGACTTGTTAAAATTGTAAACTACAACTAACAAAAATTTAAAGGTTCGGGTCAGTTTAATTGTTAACAAGCCGTCACTTGTTCTGTCATTTTGCATTTTTCATGAAAACATGAAAATAAGGGAAACAAAAAAAGAATGGAATGGAATGGAATGGAGTGGAGTGGAGTGGAATGGAATGGAATGGAATGGAATGGAATAGAATAGAATAGAATAGAATAGAATAGAATAGAATAGAGTTGGAAGGGACCTTGGAGGTCTTCTAGTCCAAACCCTGCTTAGGCAGGAAACCCTACACCATTTCAGACAAACGGCTATCCAACATCTTCTTAAAAACTTCCAGTGATTTACTTTTGAAAGCTTTTTGGAACTCTGACATTGTGCTTATCTAGAAACCCAATCAAACTGATTGGACACAACTCAAAAAGAATAACATGTGGTCCCCAGTCTGAAATAAAATTAAAAAACTAGGTAATGCATTGATGACAAATTCCTTGACTTCCCTTCCCTCCCCCAGATATGGATGACTGTTTTGAATGTTCAGAAGATCACTATCCAAATGAGAAAAAGATAGAATGCGTTGTGAAACCGGTGGTCTTTCTAAATATTGAAGAAACCCTAGGAATTGGTTTCACCTCAACTGCTCTTTCTTTCTTCTTCCTCACAACGTGGGTACTTGGGACCTTTATTAAACAGAGAGATACTCCAATCGTCAAAGCCAATAACCGGTCCCTCACCTACACCCTGCTTGTTTCTCTTCTGCTTTGTTCTCTCTCCTCTTTGCTCTTCCTCAGCCAACCTGGCAAAGTAACCTGCCTTCTCCGACAATCAGCTTTTGGCATTACCTTCTCAGTGGCCATTTCTAGTGTCCTGGCCAAAACCATCACAGTGGTTGTGGCTTTCATGGCCACTAAACCAGGATCTCAAATGAGGAAGTGGGTGGGGAAAAGATTGGCCTTTTCTATTGTCCTCTCATGCTCCCTCTTCCAAGTATGCATTTGTGTTCTTTGGTTGTCAACATCTCCCCCTTTCCCTGAGTTGGACATGCAGTCAGAGCTCCAAGAAATGATTTTGCAATGCAATGAGGGGTCAAATTTCTTCTTCTACTGTGTCTTGGGCTACATGGGTATCTTGGCCATTGCCAGCTTTATTGTGGCTTTCCTTGCCCGTAAATTACCTGACAGCTTTAATGAAGCCAAGTTCATCACCTTCAGCATGTTGGCCTTCTGCAGTGTGTGGATCTCCTTCTTTCCAGCCTATCTGAGTACAAAAGGAAAAGCCATGGTAGCTGTGGAGGTCTTCTCCATCTTGTCCTCTAGCGTTGCATTACTGGGATGCATATTCTTGCCAAAATGCTACATCATTGTTTTCAGGCCTCAGCTAAACCACAGGGAGCAACTAATAAAGAGGACTTAGTACATCAGTTATTTTTTCTTGCTATACTGACAAAGAAGAATAAAAAGCCTATTTGATGTGTATATGAAACATATAAAAGTTATTTCTGTGAAAGGAGAATTTTTAGAAGCTTATTATGATTATTAAGATTTATTAAGGCCACCCATTGAAAAAGAAGTGTTCATGCTGCTACATTTTCAAATATTTTTGAAGATTGTTTAACCTAATTCCTTTTATTGTTTCAACACCTCACCTCAAGAAGATTTTGAATACTCTTAGATTTCATATATAGACTCAAACGTTATAAGAACTCATTTGTGGTTTTTGTACATTCTATTCATAAACCACTGTATAAATTTAGCAAAAAGCTGATTAATATTTTATGAACATGTATTTATGACATGGAATATCAGTTTTCAATTGTTTAGGGTTCTTTGAAATGTAAAATTTAAAAAGTTTCTGAGTCCTGCAAATTTAAATGAATTTGTAGGTCAAAAGTTGTTATCATTTTATTTCTGTTTTAAAAATATTGGAAATGTAGTGAAATGAAGTGATGTGAAATGTATTTCTTCTTTCTCGTCCTTTATTTGACACATATACTTGCCATATGTACTTATAAAATTTAATTTGCTTTGGCATACACTGTTCCTCTGTAATCTTTCCATGGAAGTGTGGAAAAATAAATTATGGATATTTCAAAGATATAGTGTTCTGTTTATTGGTCTTTAGAGGAAGAATCACAAAAGTTTCTAATGACTGAATGAACTTGCTGTGATGGGGAAGTGATAAAAGATTGAATAAGTAAGTTATAAATTATAAAGATAATTAAGCAACAAATAAGTGAACACCTAGAAGCAAAAAAAGTAATAGCCAAAAGCTAACATGGGTTTGTCAAAAACAGATCATGCCAGACTAATCTAATTGCATTCTTTGACAAAGTGACAAAATTAGTGGACCAGAGGAATGCTGTCAATATAATTTACTTGGACTTCAGTAAGGCATTTGATAAAGTAGACCATAACCTTTTATTAGATAAAGTAGAAAAATGTGGGTTAGACAGCATCACCACCAAATGGATTCACAACTGGCTGACCAACCGCACTCAACGTGTAGTCCTCAATGGAACTGCATCTACATGGAAGGAAGTATGCAGTGGAGTCTCCCAAGGCTCTGTTTTAGGTCCAGTACTCTTCAACATCTTCATCAATGATTTGGATGAGGAGATAAATGGGGAACTCATCAAATTTGCAGATGACACCAAGATGGCAGGAATAGCCAACACTCCAGAAGATAGGCTTAAGATACAGAAGGATCTTGACAAACTTGAACATTGGGCACTATCTAATAAAATGAAATTCAATTGTGAAAAAAAGTAAGGTTCTACATTTAGGCAAGAAAAACAAAATGCACAGGTACAGTATAGGTGGTACCTTGCTCAATAGTAGCAACTGTGAGAGGGATCTTGGAATCCTAGTGGACAACCATTTAAATATGAGCCAGCAGTGTGCAGCAGCTGCCAAAAAAGCCAACACAGTTCTAGGCTGCATAAACAGAGGGATAGAATCTGGATCACATGAAGTGTTAATGCCACTGTATAGTGCCTTGGTAAGGCCACACTTGGAATACTGCATACAGTTTTGGTCGCCACGATGTAGAAAAGACGTGGAGACTCTGGAAAGAGTGCAGAGAAGAGCAACCAAGATGATTAGAGGACTGGAGGCTAAAACATATGAAGAACGGTTGCAGGAGCTGGGTATGTCTAGTTTGATGAAGAGAAGGACCAGGGGAGACATGATAGCAGTGTTCCGATATCTCAGAGGGTGCCACAAAGAAGAGGGAGTCAAACTATTCTCCAAGGCACCTGGGGGCAGGACAAGAAGCAATGGGTGGAAACTAATCAAGGAGAGAAGCAACTTAGAACTAAGGAGAAATTTCCTGACAGTTAGAACAATTAACCTCTGGAACAGCTTGCCTCCAGAAGTTGTGAATGCCCCAACCCTGGAAGTCTTTAAAAAGATGTTAGATAGTCATTTGTCTGAAATGGTATAAGGTTCCTGCCCACGCAGGGGGTTGGACTAGAAGACCTACAAGGTCCCTTCCAACTCTGCTATTGTATTATATAAGTGATCACCCATCCCCAGTCAATTAACATTTCTTGTTCTACTTTCTGGTGCTTTGGAAAATAAGTTGACTCCCTTCTTCTTTGTGGCAGCCTTAATAAGATAAACAAAATACTAAAGTGGTGGACAGATTTATTTTCTTTTAACATCAACTGTGAACAATCAAGGAATCAGCACTCAAGAAATATACTGTAGACCAGTGGTAGTCAACCTGGTCCCTACTGCCCACTAGTGGGCATTCCAGCTTTCGTGGTGGGCTGCAGTGGTTTTGTCCGATACTGTAGCACTTTCCTTTTTTAAATTTAATTGACTTCCCTACTTTATAAAACACCATTACTGAGGAACCGGTGGGTGGTTAGAAAATTTTACTACTAACAGAAATGCAAAAGTGGGCAGTAGGTATAAAAAGGTTGACTACCCCTGCTGTAAACTATCACTTGATAGAATAACAATAAAAGTTAAAATATATTCAAGTGCAATCTAAAGTTCATGGGATTATCCAAAGCAATAGTGGTATAGTTTTGAAGCTTTAATGAATACCATGTTTTACCATCTTAGTGATAGATTTGGGCAAACAATTGTACACGTTTTTTTGGAAGCTCACCTACGCTGTATTTTCAAGATTACTATACTGTTATAATACTATAGTACTATAATTACTATAATATGTTTATCTACTTAAAGCTCCAGAGATTTTCAGGAAAGCAGTGAAACCTAGAAAGCATGGCTGAAAGAGATTGTAAATTCGCTCAGGTTCCATGAAAAGCTTGAGGTGGTGGGAAGAGTCAAACTGGGCTATTTCCTCCAGCATCTGTTCTTTCTTTGATCAGACCAGTTTGAAATTTGGGTTGTAGGGATTTCAGTCATTATTTATTTCTGCATCTCTATTGAAATTAAAGAGTTAGATTGATGTTTTTCTCTTAGGAGACATGGTGGGAAAATCCAGGATGCTAAGTCAAATCCATTGGTGTGGGTTGATACGTTTGAGACTTCTTTTAGAAAAATTATTGGTTGTTGATGTACTATTCTTCCAGATGTTCCCCATGATCAAAGTGAACACACTCAAGTGTCCAGAGGTTGATCCTTTCCCAGTTCCACATGAATGGTACCAACCAGGTGATCTCCTCATTGGAGGGATGGCTTCACAGCATCTCTATGCCTTCAGTGAGCATTCATTTTATGAGCATCCATTTCAGGAGCTCTATGGACTTTCAGAGTAAGCAAATCCCAAACCTTTCCTTATCTAATGATCACTTGCTTTTTAAATCTTTTTTTAGTCAAACTATTCTTCAGAGCACCTGAGGGAAGGACAAGAAGCAATGAGTGAAAACTAATCAAGGAGAGAAACAACTTAGAACTAAGGAGAAATTTCCTGACAGTTAGAACAATTAATCAGTGGAGCAACTTGCCTTCAGAAGTTGTGAAGGCTCCAACACTGGAAGCTAGTAAGAAGATGTTGAATAAACATTTGTCTGACGTGGTGTAGGATTTCCTGTCTAGGCAGGGGGTTGGACTGGAAGACCTCCAAGGTCCCTTCCAATTCTGTTATTCTATTCTATTCTGTTCTGTTCTGTTCTGTTCTGTTCTGTTCTGTTCCGTTCCGTTCCGTTCCGTTCCGTTCCGTTCCATTCCATTCCATTCCATTCTATTCATGAATTTGAATGTATAACAAATACCTACATTACTAACAAGAGAGATATTTTTGGAAGATTTTTTTTATAGGTAATATATTTAGTGTTCTGAAGAGCATTGTAAATGTTACCAACTTGGGGGGAAAATATTTGAAAGAGAACAATCAAGCTTAGAGAGAAGCACATACTTCATAATACTTGGAATATAAATGCATAAATGGAATTCATAGTATAAGAAGTTAACATGTAGAAATGATCACTCATCCCTATAAAAGCAATGGAAACGTTCTTCACAATGAACACAATTTCTCAAAAAGAGGAGGAAATGGAAGAACAAAAATGGTTAAAAGAAGAGTAAAATAAAGAAGTGGAATAAATTTAGTTTTCTCTATATGAAACAGGTGAGGGACGCAGTGGCTCAGTGGCTAAGACGCTCAGCTTATTGATCTGAAAAGTTGGCAGTTTGGTGGTTTGAATCCCTAGTGCTGCGTCATGGAGTGAGCTCCCGTTATTTGTCCCAGCTTCTGCCAACCTAGTAGTTTGAAAGCACATAAAAATGCAAGTAGAAAAATAGGGACAACTTTTGGTGAGAAAGTAACAGCATTCCGTGCGCTTTTGGCATTTAGTCATGCCAACCACATGACCACGGAGACATCTTCACACAGCGCTGGTTCTTCAGCTTTGAAATGGAGATGAGCACCACCCCCTAGAGTTAAGAATGACTAGCACATATGTGTGAGGGGAACCTCTACCTTTATCTTTATATGAAACAGAACACACAAGTGTTCCCATTGGCAATTAATAGAAAAATAAATATATAAAATTTGCATATTTTTAATGAATGACTTCCATCAAAATCCTAAACCTTGAAGGAGTATAAAAAGAAATTAATATTTTAAATTCTCATCACAGATCAAATGGTTGTTCTTGATGATCAACTAATGCAATCACTGCAGAATTGTTTTCTAAAATACATTTTTTACTTCCAGTCTGATTACAAAATTCTACCAGCATGTCTGTTCCTTGGCCTTTGCGGTCAAGGAAATCAATGAGAATCCAGAAATCTTGCCCAATTTTACTCTTGGGTTCCATATCCATGACAGCTACTATGATGCAAGGATGACTTATCGGACTACCCTGGACCTGCTCTTCAAATCAGATAGATTTCTGCCCAACTACAGATGTGGCCTTCAGAAAAATCTCATGGCCATCATTGGAGGACTTGGGTCAGATACCTCATCCCATATGGCAGAAATTGTAGAGGTCTACAAAATTCCTCAGGTAGGTCTCCAGGGGTGAGAAAAATTCTTTACTTCTTAATTAATTAAAAAACCTTCTTAACTACCATATTTGTTTACTATAAGACACATCGGACTATAAGACACACCTAAATTTAAAGGGGGAAAACAAGAAAAAATAGTTTTTGGCCTCTGTACATCATGTTTTCATGCCAACCCCCAAAAGAACTCTGTGGTGCTCAACATGGCCCATTTTTGCCAAAACCATGCCAATTTTAGGCCTGCAGAGTGCTTCTGGAGAGTTGGGAGGGTAAAAATGTAATTTTGGCAAAAATGGGACATCCGGAGCACTGCAGAGTGCTTCTGGGGGCCTGGGAGGGCAAAACATGACACACTGAGGTTTCAGGACACCAAAAAAGCCAGTATACAGTCTATAAGACACACCTAAATCTTCACCCACTTTTTTGGGAGGAAGGAAAAGGTGTGTCTTCTATTCTGAAAAATACGGTATTTATTCTCATGTGTTTGCAACCACAAACACATGATTGCAAGGAAATCTCATTCCAACCCATTGAAAATTAACTTAGCTTGAACTGGTAAAAGTAGATTTCAACTTACTGGTATTTGAACTTGCTCCAATTAGAAAAAATAATGACAGACCTTGACATTTTACTGCATTCTCATATTTTCAACCATATGAGGAGTCTAGAAAAATGAAGCATAAATTAAATTCATTCATTCATTCATTTGACCAAGTTTTAAACTAATTCATGAAGAGTCACAGACAAAACAAAACACATTATCCAAATCCTCTGACGAATATTCTTTCATTTTCTTTTAGCTACCATTTGGCTCCTTCCCCCCAAAAGAATTTTATACTAGTAATTTTCCTTCTTTTTATTTTATGGTACCAAATGAAGGTCTTGTGTACATTGGGATTCTCCAATTGCTTCAACATTTTGGATGGAAATGGGTTGGCCTTTTTGCTGTTGAAAATGAGAGTGGAGAACACTTTTTGAAGAAGCTACAAGAGATGCTTTCCCAGCATGGAATTTGTCCAGCCTTCATACAAAGAATCCCTCTGCTACTTCCACTGGATGCCATTCATACGTTCAGTGATGTAATTCAAAGTTTTTACATACATTTCACAGACTTTAAAACAAACATATTTATTCTCTATGGAGAGGCTTATACACTTCTCTGGCTCTTATCTCTCATATTCCTAAGCGATCCTGAAGATAAATTAAATACATCCTTTAGAAAAGTGTGGATCACTACAAGTCAAGTTGACTTCATCCTAACAGGAAATCTAAAAAGTTGGAATCTCCAATTATTCGATGGTACCATTTCTTTTCAGATACATTCAGGTGAACTTCCAGCATTCAAAGAATTTCTGAAGTCTATAAAACCTTTTTGGAGACAAAGAGATGGATTTCTAAAAGGGTTTTGGGAGCAAGCATTTGACTGTTCCTTGTCTAATTCAGAAACGCCGCCAATGGACATTAAAAAATGTACTGGGGAGGAGGATCTAGACAGTCTTCCTGGACCACTCTTTGAAATGCTAATGACAGGTCATAGTTATAGTATCTATAATGGTATCTATGTTGTGGCTCATTCTTTGCAAGCCTTATTATCAAAAAAACCCAGTCAGAATAAAATATTGGTGAATAGAATCACAAAACCTCAAGATCTACCACCTTTTCAGGTAAGGTTGTCCAACCAATGTGAAAAATTTACTACAAAATGATTTATATCACAAAATGGCCAGAACTAAATTCTTGGTAAGCTAAAAAAAAATCTGGGGTAGACAGGCTCACCACCAGATGGATTTGTAACTAGCTGGCAAACCACACTCAACGTGTAATCCTCAGCTGAACTTCATCTAGATGGAAGTAAGTAAACTGTGGAGTACCCTGAGATTCAATCAATCAATGATAAATCATTAAGAAAGTACTGTTCTTTTGCACTCAGTAAATCCTACCAATGGGTTACATTTAACTTTCTACCCAAGAAGAATGTGAAATAATATAGTAGTACACTAATTTTTTGCTATATCCATGAAAATCAAAAACATTGCTCTCATTAATGCATATAGTGATGTTCTCCATATTATTTCTGGATATTTATTCCTTCAAGCTGCATAAAGAAAATTGGAAAGAAAGGGAAAATTCTCACATAATGTTTTATTTCACTATTCTTTAAACATCCTCTGTCTTCTCCTCCTCCTCCTTTTTTCTTCCTCCTCCTCCTCCTCCTCCTCCTCCTCTTCCTCTTCCTCCTCCTCTTCCTCCGCCTCCTTCTATAGCTGCACTCATTTCTTCAAGGCATTTCTTTCAACAACTCAGCAGGAGAAACAGTGTCCTTTAATGAAAAGATGGAAATTGCAGGAGGATTTGACGTCATCAACATGGTCACATTTTCAAACAAATCCACCCAGAGAATGAAAGTTGGAAGATTAGATCCCAATGCTCCAGATGGAAATGAATTGATTATGAATGAAAATGTGATTGCATGGCACAAAGATTTTAACCAGGTATGGCTATTTTTGAATGGATCAGATTGCTGCACACATTTCCCTAAAACATGTCTCACATTCCTCCATTATACCCATTGAGAAAAAGCTGGTGAATCCCTTTGCAACATTATTTTAAATGTTATTGATCAGGTCTTCCAGTTTCTTATTTTTTTTCATGAATGAGCATTTCAAATGCCTCGAGGTATTTCTTGAATGGCACAAAGGTTTTAAAGAGGTATGGACTGCAAGCATGTAGAATGTTCATATTTTTACAATTTCCTTAAGCAATGAAAAAAAATGCTTAAATTATCTCCAACAAATCTCTCCTTGCCATAATTCTCTTTATAGGATGATTAATTGCCTCTTTTTTCAAAGGATGAAAAGCTTAACGACTTGGTAACTATTTGTGCAACATTTTTCATGCTATGAGCAGGTTCTTCCAGTTTCTCTGTGCAATCAATACTGTCATCCTGGAACTTGGAAGAAGAAATCTGAAGAGAAAAGCTTTTGCTGCTATGATTGTGTTCCATGTCCACAGGGGAAGATGTCAAGCAAGATAGGTCAGTTGGAAAGTCCTTCCATATTTGGAGACAATGGCTGCAAACAAGTTGCTTTGTCATCAATTACAATTTATTCTATTTCTACTAAAAATGAGGCTTTCCACTCTTTAAAGCAAGGAACAAACACCCTTTAAAGCAATAAACTTCTGTTTTTGATAATCTCTCATATAGAAGGGTCCTAGAGGGATGTGGTGGCTCAGTGGTTAAGATGCTGAGCTTGTCAGTCAGAAAGGTCAATCAGAAAGGCTCGTTGGTTCGAATCCTTAGCGCCGCATAACAGAGTGAGCTCCCGATACTTGTCCCAGCTTCTGCCAACCTAGCACTTCAAAAGCATGTAAAAATGCAAGTAGAAACATAGGAACCACCTTTGGTGGGAAGGTAACAGTGTTCCGTGCACTTTCAGTGTTTAGTCATGACCACATGACCATGGAGGCATCTTCAGACAGTGCTCGCTCTTCAGCTTTGAAACGAAGATGAACACTGCCCTCTAGAGTTGACAATAACTAGCATGTATGTATCAGGGGAACCTTTACCTTTACACATTTGAGAATACTATGATACTTTGCAGAATAACAGCATTCAGATATGCAACATGTTCGCATATGGCATTTTGGTACCAGAGTTTAAAATCTGGTCATCCAAAGCATCGCATGACAATATAATATATTGAATTTGGGCGAAAATTAAAAAAAATTATCCACTTAATTGTTATAACATTAGCTAGAAAAAAAAATGCAATAATCAATATTAGACAGAGAAAGAGGAGGGGGGAGAGAGTCTGTAACCCACCTTATTTTCTAAATTTCAGAAATTCTGATTGGAACACAAGGTCATGGCTAAATGGGATTGTAAGGCATGTCAGTCTTCAAACAATAGCATAGAACATTTCAGAAAGAAATGAGAAATAGAAAGTAAATGAGTTTCTTTTTTATCTTTTTATCCAGACACAGAAGATTGTTTCAAATGTCCTGAGGATCAGTATCCAAGCAAGAAGCAGGATAGATGCCTTAACAAAACAATGAGTTTCCTCTCCTTTGAAGAACCTTTAGGAATCAGTCTGGCCTCAGCTACTGTTTCCTTTTCCTTAATGACAATCAGTGTGCTTGGAATTTTCCTTAAGCATAGACATACTCCCATCGTCAAGGCCAACAACCAGGACCTCTCTTACACCCTACTCATTGCCCTTCTGCTCTGCTTTCTCTCTTCCTTGTTATTCCTTGGTCAGCCAGGGAAAATAACCTGCCTTCTCCGGCAACCAGCATTCAGCATCATCTTTTCTGTTGCTGTTTCTTGTGTGTTAGCTAAAACTATTACAGTGGTTGTAGCTTTCATGGCTACTAAGCCAGGTTCTTCCATGAGAAAATGGATGGGGAAAAAATTGTCTCTTACCATTGTCCTTTCTTGTTCTTTTCTTCAAGCAATTCTTTGCATCCTGTGGCTGGCAACATTTCCTCCATTCCCTGAGATAGACATGAATTCTGTTACAGCAACCATGATTTTGCAATGCAATGAAGGTTCCAACTTCATGTTCTATTGTGTGCTGGGCTATCTGGGCTTCTTGGCCATTGCCAGCTTCATTGTGGCTTTCCTTGCCCGTAATTTGCCTGACAGCTTTAACGAAGCCAAGTTCATCACGTTCAGCATGTTGGCCTTCTGTAGTGTTTGGATCTCCTTCTTTCCAGCATATCTGAGCACAAAAGGAAAATCCATGGTAGCTGTGGAGGTCTTCTCCATCTTGTCCTCCAGTGCTGGGTTAATGGGATGTATCTTTTTCCCAAAATGCTTCATCATTGTTCTTAGGCCAGAATTAAACACTAAGAAACAGCTAATAAAATAAAATAATAAAATGAAGTTATTGAATTATGTGAAAGGGTGGAATGGTGCCTTTTGGTGAAGATTGGTGGTGAAGGTTGAAAGTTCAATCATAAGTAGTAATAATTAATTGAGGTTACTGTGTCATTTAGTTTATCAAGATAAAAAAACTTTATCAAGATTACAAAACTGTCTTAGAAGAAATGGATAGCTTGTCTATCATTTCCATATACCAAACTCCAATTTTCTTTAAATAAGAAAATGTAATGAAAATGAACCAATATTAATATACGTATTTTTTGGAATATATTTTTCGGAGTATAAGCCAGATGCCCAGTCTATACTTTGTGGCTGTATAAAATTTCGAAGTATAAAATGCACCTTTTTCCCTCAAAAAAGAGGCTGAACATCTGGGTGAGTCTTATACACTGAATACAGCATTTTTGCCCTTCTGATACCCCGCCCCCTTTGCAAAAATGGCCGTGCATAACCTTTAGGAGTGCTCCTGGGTGCTGGGGAGGCAAAAATGAGGAGAAAGCAGGTAATTTTTAGCTAAAGGCTATGCATGTCCTTTTTTTTTTTTTGACAAAAAGCAGGCCCATTTTCGCAAACAAATGGGCCGTTTTGGAAGGTCTCCAGAGTGCAAAAACTTTTTTTTTAATTTGCCTCTTCAATATCTTGGTGTGTCTAATACTCCAGTGTGTCTTATACTATGAAAAATATGGTAAGTAATTTGTAGCTCCACAAACTATTTGGTATGTGACATCAATTATGTCACTCAAAATCACTTAAAGAATCTCTCTCCAAAATGGCTTCACCATGTTGGCTTTCTTTTTGTAAAATAAATGATGACATTGTACAATATGTCATGTGTTGTTGTTTATCTGAGGTGGTGTTTATCTACTTTTAAGAACTGCTAAGGGCCAGATAATTTTTACTATATTCTGATGCTTAAAACCATAGACATCAAAAAGGGTATATTCTCTTTTCCACATAATTGTACTGTAATGCTTTCTACATGGGGCTTCATTTGAAGTGCCCTGGAGGCTCCAGTTAGTTCAGAATGCAGCCACTCGGGGGATTTTGGGAGCACCTAGAAGCTCCCATGTGACACCTCTCCTGCGTGAGTTGCACTGGCTGCCTGTGGCCTTCCGGGTACACTTCAAGATTCTAGTGACCACCTTTAAAGTGCTCCATGGCAAGGGACCTGGTTACCTGCAAGACTGCCTCCTGCTGCCAAATACCTCCCACCGACCAGTCTGCTCCCACAGAGAGGGCCTCCTCAGGGTGCCGTCGGCCAGACAATGTCAGCTGGCGACCCCTAGGGGGAAAGCCTTTTCTGTGGCAGCTCCTGCCCTCTGGAATGACCTACCCCCTGAATTACGCATGATCACAGACCTACGTCTCTTCGGTCGGGCCGTGAAGACACATCTATTTCGTGCAGCTGGCCTGTCATAGTCTTTTAATTGGGTTTTAGTATTGGGTTTTATAATAATAGGCCAAATTATTTAATATTTACCAATTTGTTATTTTAACTTTTGTATTCCCTCTTTTTATTGTGGCTGTTCACCGCCCTGAGTCCCGAGAGGGGGAAGGGCGGTATATAAATTAAATAAATGAAATGAAAAATAAATGAAACTGTCTGTAAAAAGAACCAAGGAATACTATACACATAGTTAATGCATACAGTTCTTTGACATACAAAATTAATCTAATTCCAATATCTAATCTAATTCTTGGAAGTGTTAAAATCATTTAAATGACTGAATAGGACAGAGTGGGAGTTATAAAGGGAAACTATGTGGATTGATTAGTGTTCTCAGAGATAAACCTATATCTAAACAAAATGCACAGGTACAGTATAGGTGGTACCTTGCTCAATAGTAGCAACTGTGAGAGGGATCTTGGAATCCTAGTGGACAACCATTTAAATATGAGCCAGCTGTGTGTAGCAGCTGCCAAAAAAAGCCAACACAGTTCTAGGCTGCATCAACAGAGGAAGAGAATCTAGATCACGTGAAGTGTTAATGCCACTGTATAGTGCCTTGGTAAGGCCACACCTGGAATACTGCATACAGTTTTGGTCGCCACGATGTAGAAAAGACGTGGAGACTCTGGAAAGGGTGCAGAGAAGAGCAACCAAGATGATTAGGGGACTGGAGGCTAAAACATACGAAGAACGGTTGCAGGTGCTGGGTATGTCTAGTTTGATGAAGAGAAGGACCAGGGGAGACATGATAGCAGTGTTCCGATATCTCAGAGGGTGCCACAAAGAAGAGGGAGTCAAACTATTCTCCAAGGCACCTGGGGGCAGGACAAGAAGCAATGGGTGGAAACTAATCAAGGAGAGTGTTAAATCCTCAGGCTTGCAAGTCTGGTGACGTCTGGTGCCAGCAAGTCTGGTGAACTCTGAGTCACCGCATTCCGGAACGGAGCCGGCAGCTGCATATGATTGGCCCAGACGCAGCTGGCCAGATTCTGTCTGGAGATCTGATACAATGTTGCAGCTACCTTGCTGAAAGGTTTCCCTCCTAAAAGCTGTATATAAACAGCTGTCAGACAGGGAAACCTTGCCAGTAATGATCCTTGTATATTGTAAATAGTTGCTGAATAAATGTTCCTGTTGTTTGACCATGCCTGAGTCGGAATCTTTCTTCTAATCTAACACTGGCGACGAAGGTGGGATTCAGGCCTTGTCATTAGACACAACGGGAAACGAAGCAGTGACTGTCCTTGCGCCGAGCGGCCACAACAGCCTAACCATGGCGACCATGCCACCGTTTGCACCGTTCGACCCGATGAAGGAGCAATGGGCTTCCTTCTTAGCCCGCTTCGAGTGCTTCCTAATAGCAAACGATTACGGCGAGCTCGCACCAGCCAGGAAGCTGAGCCTCTTCCTCCAGTGCGGCGGTCCTGAATTGTTCGCCACCGCGCGAACGATAGCAGCCCCACCAGCGGTACATGAAGTTCTGTGGGACGATCTCCTGGGCTGCCTACGAGCACACTACGCACCGGTGCCGTCTCGCATAGCGCATCGCTACACATTCAGACAATGTGTACAGCAGCCAAAGCAATCGGTAGCCGAGTTCCTCCAAAAATTAAGAGCCACCGCGATCCCTTGCGAGTTCCCCGCAGCCTTCCTGGAGGAATCCCTGCTGGAACAGTTTGTGTGCGGCATCAAAGACATCCGCCTTAAGCGCCGCTTGCTCTCTAAAACTGTTCTGACTCTAGAGCAAGTGGTGGAAGAAGCCCGCGCGGCGGAACTTTCAGAAATCTCTACATCTGATATGGGCCGCTCACACCCTCCTCTCTTCCCCACGCCGCGAGCATGCTTAGTGGACGAGATAGCCCCACTAGACGATATGGAAGAGGAGGAACAAGGGGAATGCTTGCGGGTGACTGGGCACCTGCCCAGCCGGTCATTCACGGCCCAACAAAAAAACAGGGCCTGCCTGGGCTGCGGAGGCGCCCACCAAAGACCCGACTGCCCCTTCAAGGCATCTGTGTGCCACTGATGCGGCAGGAAAGGACACCTGGCAGCCGTGTGCCGAGCCGCCGCCCCAGCAACAGCTCCAGCCGCTGCCACCAGAGCGCCTCCACCGGGACAACAAGCGGCTCAGAAACGGGCGAGATGCCGCCCGCAACAGCCAACAGACTGCTTCGCGCTGTCGGAGATGCCTCCAGCTCTGAACTACAACCTGGCAGAGAGTATGAGACTGACCACGGTTGTTTGTTTAGAGGGGGTGGGAGTCAAGATGGAAGTGGACTCCGGGTCCTCCAAATCCCTCATCTCGTGGGCACAGCTGGCTAAATTGTGCCCCAAACTCCGCAAACAGAACCTCACCCCTGCGGCTACGGTCCTAAAAGACTATCAGGGCTCTGCCATTCCCATTTTGGGGCAGCATAGGGTGAGAGTGGACTACAGCCCCTTCCATGGGTCCCTCCCCGTCCTGGTAGTGTCCAATTCCCTAGCTGCCTTAATCGGATTGGACTGGTTCCCAGCCTTGGGACTGTCAGTCCAAGGAGTGAACAGCGTGCCCGCCAGTTCTCCGGTAGATGTCGTGCTCAAGGAATTCAGTGACGTCTTTGATGGCAGCCTAGGAATGTACAGGGGCACCCCAGTCTCCCTGAACCTAGACCCCCAGGTTGCTCCTGTCCGCTTGAAGGCCCGCAGGCTGCCATTCGCGCTGAAGCCCAAGGTTGAAGCGGAATTGGATCGATTAGTGGCGCAGGGCGTGCTCAAACCCGTCGATCAGGCGAAATGGGAGACCCTGATTGTGGTCCCCATCAAGCCCGACGTGTCCGTGAGTATCTGCACCGACTATAAATCGACGATCAACCTTGGACTTCAGGCGAACCCATACCCAGTTCCAGTAATAAAGGACCTGCTCCACTCTTTGGGGCAGGGATGCGTGTTCTCGAAACTGGATATGGCGCAGGCCTACCAACAGCTCCCGGTGGATGACGAGGCTGCGGAAGCGCAGACTATAGTCACCCACCGAGGGGCTTTCCGCTGTCGCCGCCTCCAATTCAGCGTGTCCGTGGACCCGGGGATCTTCCAGAGCCTCATAATAATAATAATAATATATTTATTTTATATACCGCGTCCTCTCCCCAAGGGGACTCGGAGCGGTGCACAGGGAAAACTAAAACACATAAAATATATACATGAATAAATACAATACCTAAAAATAGATTAAACCAATCGCCCTGCACTAAAATCCCCATTAAAACTAATTGTTCCCTAAAAACCCTAAAGGAAGAGACTACCCTAGGCCGGCCAAGCAGAAAAAGTGTGTTTTTAATTTCTGACGGAAGGAGCGGAGGTCCGTGGTTGTTCTAATGTCAGGGGGAAGGTCGTTCCAGAGGGCTGGGCCCGCCACAGAGAAGGCCCTTCCCCTGGGCGTCGCCCGCTGACAAAGTCTAGTGGACGGCACCCGGAGAAGTCCCTCTCTGTGGGAGCGAATCGGCCGTAAGGATGTATGGGGCAGGATCCGATCCTGCAGGTAGCTAGGTCCCGAGCCATGGAGCACTTTAAAGATGATAACTAGCACCTTGAAGCGCACCCGAAAGACGACAGGCAGCCAGTGCAGCTCGCGCAAGAGAGGTGTTATATGGGTATACCTTGCGGTCCCCATTATTGCTCGCGCGGCTGCATTCTGGACCAGCTGAAGTCTTCGGGTGCACCTCAAGGGGAGCCCCATGTAGAGAGAGTTACAATAGTCCAGTCGGGATGTCATGAGGGCATGAGTGACTGTGCAAAGGGCATCCCGATCCAATAGGGGGCGCAACTGGCATACCAGGTGGACTTGGTAAAACGCCCTCCTGGCCACGGCTGTCACTTGATCTTCCATGGACAGCCGGGTATCCAGGAGGACACCCAAGTTGCGCACCCCATCCACAGGGGCAAGGTGTTTGCCCCCTATGGCCAGTGATGGAGTCAACTGGTTGAATCGGGCGGCCGGAAACCACAGCCACTCGGTCTTGGCCAGGTTGAGCCTGAGTCTGTTACTTCCCATCCAGATCCGCACGGCTTCCAGGCACTGGCACATCACCGCTACGGCATCGTTGGGGTGGTTTGGGGTAGATATATACAGCTGAGTATCATCAGCGTAGAGGTGGTACACTACCCCATAACCACAGATGATCTCACCCAGCGGCTTCATATATGTGTTGAACAGGAGAGGCGAGAGGACCGACCCCTGAGGCACCCCACATGTGAGGGGTCTCGAGGTCGACCTCTGCTCTCCTGCCAACACAAATTGCGATCGACCGGAGAGGTAGGAGGAGAACCACCGTAAAACGGTGCCTCCCACCCCCAACCCCCCCAGCAGATGCAATAGGATACCATGGTCGATGGTATCAAAAGCCACTGAGAGGTCTAATAGGACCAGGATGGAGGAGCAGCCCCCATCTCTGGCCCTCCAGAGATCATCTACCAACACGACCAATGCCGTCTTGGTGCTATGCCCGGGCCGAAAGCCGGACTGGCGCGGGTCTAGATAATCAACTTCCTCCAGGTGACGGGGAAACTGTTGTGCCACCACACTCTCTACAACCTTCGCCAAAAAGGGAAGGTTGGAGACGGGATGATAGTTGGCTAATAAAGCTGGGTCCAAAGAGGGCTTCTTCAGGAGGGGCCTCACCATGGCCTCTTTAAGGGAGGCAGGCAAGAAACCCTCGCTTAAAGAAGCGTTGACAACCTCTTGGAGCCAGCCTCGTGTCACCTCCCAGGATGCCAGTACAAGCCAGGAAGGACACGGGTCCAATAAACATGTGGTGGCTCGCAGTCGCCCACGTAACCTGTCCATATCCTCGGAAATAACAGAGTCGAACTCCTCCCAACCAAGATCCGCCTCGTGGCCTCCCACTGGACCATCAATGGAGACTAACTCGTTATGGATCTGAGCGATTTTCTCCTGCAGATAAATCACAAATTCCTCTGCTCTACCCTGTAATGGGTCTTCCCGCACCCTCTGTTGAAGGAGGGAACGGGTCACCCTAAACATGGCGGCAGGGCGGTTATCTGCGGATGCTATGAAAGTGGCACAATGATGGCGTTTGGCCACTCTCAGCGCCACAATGTAAGTCTGTAAATGGGCTCTTACCTGTGTTCGGTCGGATTCAGATCAAGTAGACCTCCATCTTCTTTCTAGGCATCTCTTGTGGCGCTTCATCACCCTTAGCTCCTCGGTAAACCAAGGAGCCAGGGTGGCTCACTGCCACAAGAGAGGCCGCTCCATGGGCTCCCTGGCATCGTACCATACTTCGATGATGTTCTGATTGCTGCCGCCAGCATATCAGAACTCGCCAAGATGTTACGGAAGGTCCTCAGAATTTTCAGGGGCGCGGGATTGAAATTGAAGCGCAGCAAATATACATTTGCTGTGCCGAGGGTGGAATTCCTGGGCTTCATGATTGATGCCCACGGAATTCACCCAACCCCCGCTAAGGTCGAGGCCATCCAAAAGGCCCCCACTCCTGCCTCCAAAACGGAGCTGCAGGCATTCCTCGGCCTTTTGAATTTTTATGCGCCTTTTATTCCCCACAAGGCATCGTTGGCTGAGCTGCTGCATTGGTTGCTCGACCGATCCACGGCCTGGCGCTGGGGCAGCCGCGAAGCTAACGCGTTCGTTGCTGTCAAAGCCATGCTCACATCAGACGCAGTACTAGTCCAGTACCATGACAGACTTCCTCTGATGCTGGCATGCGATGCCTCCCCGTACGGCCTGGGGGCTGTCCTGAGCCACGTCTTTCCAGACGGTTCCGAAGCCCCCATTGCTTTTTACTCCCGGACGATGTCTCAAACAGAGAGAAACTACAGCCAAATCGACAAGGAGGCTTTGGCTGTAGTGTCCGGGATTAAAAAGTTCCACAATTACCTCTACGGGCGGACCTTTTCTGTCGTCACGGACCACAAGCCACTCCTTGGGCTGTTGGCCGGTGACCGTCCGACCCCCCCCCATCCTTTCTCCAAGGATGACCCGTTGGACGGAATTCCTGGCGGCGTATGACTATACGCTGCTTTACCGTCCAGGCAAGCAGATAGGGCACGCTGATGCCCTAAGCCGCTGCCCTCTCCCAGGAACGGATCCGGCCCCTATGCCGGCTCTCTCCATCCTGACTGTGGCGGAATCGGACCTTGTCCTCCTCCGCCATCACCGCTCACACCCGCGCGGACCCCGTCCTTGCCCAGGTCTGCCGTTGGGTGCTGAGGGGGTGGCCATCGGGGAGCGTGGCCGAAGAATTTCGGCCTTACAAGTCACGCCAGCTGGAGCTCTCGCTCCATTGCGGGTGCTTGTGTTGGGGAGATCGGGTCGTCATCCCCAAACCTCTGAGACACTTGGTTCTTCAGTCGCTGCATGCCAACCACCCAGGCATAGTCCGTATGAAGGCGTTAGCCCGGAGCTATGTCTAGTGGCTGGACATGGACGCTTAAGTGGCGGATTGGGTGGCTGCCTGCTCCACCTGCCAATCTTCCTGCCCTGCCCCGCCGGTGTCCCCGCAGGGAGTGGGACGTTCCCAGAAGCCCATGGTCCCGCCTTCACTTGGATTTCGCGGGTCCCTTCCATGGCCAGAATTTCCTTGTGGTGGTGGACGCGTTCTCCCGCTGGGTGGAGGTGATCATCATGGCTTCCACCACAGCAGAGAGCACCGTGCGCGCGTTGCGCCGCCTGTTTACCACGCACGGATTGCCGGACGTCGTTGTGTCTGACAACGGTCCCCAATTTCAGTCCTCCACTTTCTCGGACTTTCTGGCCACCCAGGGGATCCGCCACGCGCCAGTTGCCCCTTATCACCGGCGTCCAATGGACGCGCGGAACGAGCAGTTCGCTCGGCCAAGGAAGCCTTGGCCCGTTTGGATAAAGGGGACTGGCAGGCAAGGGTGGCTGCGTACCTTTTGGGACAGCATGTCACACCTTGCCAGGCCACAGGGAAAAGCCCTGCGGAGCTCTTGATGGGCCGTCGCTTGCGGACCATCCTGGACAGACTGCACCCTGATTACGACGGGGTGCAGAGGAGCAACCTACAGGTTCCCTCCCCTCGCCTCTTTAAAACTGGGGACCTGGTCTGGGCAAGGAACTTCTGGGAGCCGCACTGGGTTCCCGCAACCGTTTTGGACTTAACCAGCCCCTGTTCTTACAGGGTCGGCCTACGCGATGGATCTGAGTGGCGGCGCCACCTGGATCAACTAATGCGCCACCTGCCCGAGACGGCCTTCGCCACACCGAGCCGTTCCTGCCCGTTGGCCCCCGTTGGGCCATTGTTTCCTGTTCAAGCCGAGCTGCAGATGGTAACTCCAGAGGCCTTCGCCAGTTCAGGCCTCCCCTTGACAGACACCCCCAGTAGAACCCTTCCGGACTACTCCACTCAAGCTGACACGGAATTGTGGGCCTCGCCACTAGGAGGCCCACCCTACCAAGCCGTTGCCTGCCAGCAACCGTCAAGAACCTCAAGCCCGGTCGCCACGCCCCCTCGCCCGGACTTACTATTGTCGCCGGTTCCAGCTATGCCGACTCCACCTCCGAGGGCAGGCCACGGTGACGCAAGTGGAAACTCCACTCCCCGCGGGGAGGGGCTTCCCCAGGAACTACTTACCTCACCGAACTCTCCGCAGCAACCGAGGCATTCGGGGCAGGTCCGACACCGCCCTGCCTACTTGGACGAGTAGGCATGCGCTTACATGTTGATGGACAGAGAGACTGGATGCATGCGCACTGACTATGGGGGAAGGAGTGTTAAGTCCTCAGGCTTGCAAGTCTGGTGAAGTCTGGTGCCAGCAAGTCTGGTGAACTCTGAGTCACCGCATTCCGGAACGGAGCCGGCAGCTGCATATGATTGGCCCAGATGCAGCTGGCCGGATTCTGTCTGGAGATCTGATACAATGTTGCAGCTACCTTGCTGAAAGGTTTCCCTCCTAAAAGCTGTATATAAACAGCTGTCAGACAGGGAAACCTTGCCAGTAATGATCCTTGTATATTATAAATAGTTGCTGAATAAATGTTCCTGTTGTTTGACCATGCCTGAGTCGGAATCCTTCTTCTAATCTAACAGAGAGAAGCAACTTAGAACTAAGGAGAAATTTCCTGACAGTTAGAACAATTAATCAGTGGAACAACTTGCCTCCAGAAGTTGTGAATACACCAACACTGGAAGCTTTTTAAGAAGATGTTGGATAACCTTTTTGTGTAGGGTTCCCTGCCTAAGCAGGAGGTTGGACTAGAAGACCTCCAAGGTCTCTTCCAGCTCTGTTACTCTGTTTTCTGTTTTCTATATCCACAAATTACTTTGAATTCTGAATGAAGAAAAATAATTGTTTTTATTTAATTATTCAAAGAAGTTTTCAATTATCTGATAGGAGGATGTGCTGCCAAGGAGACAAATTTACACTCAGTGTGAAAAGATTGAACAGACAATTAATTCTCCCTGGAATTGTCCAAATCAATATAATTTGTCTACCTGCTCAAAGCCCTAGAGGTTTAATTTAAAGATGAGAACAAACCTCCAAAAACATTATAAACTAACCCCAGTTCCATGGGGGTGTTTGGAAAAGACAAGCAAGCTATTCAGGTTTATTTCTTCTGGTATTTCTTTTTCATTTTACCAGAAAACCGCAAGATACAAGTTCTGGAAATTTCAGCCAGTCAGTCAGTCCTTAAACTTTACCTCTGCCAAAGTAAGATTTTGTTTGTTAGTTTTCTCTTAGGAAATATGCCGAGAAAAGGCACTTTGCTAAATCAAGTAATCTGTCATGGTTAATACAGAGGATTAGAAGAATTCTTTGCTGCTGCTATGTTGTTCCTTCTGATATTTTCATCTATCATATATCCAGTGAATACTCTCAAGTGTCATGCAGATCCTTTTCTTGTTCCGTATGAATGGCACCAGCTTGGTGATATTCTCGTTGGTGGGATGAGTTCTCAAATCATATACATTTTCAACAAGCAGTTGTTTGAAGAATATCCATCTCAAAAGCTGTTTAACATTCCCAAGTAAGCAAGGATCCAATGTTACATTGCTTCTTGTCAATTGCCCTGAGTACAGCAAAAAATAACAGACAATACATAACAAATAACAGCTTGTGTATCTATGAATAACAAGCGGCTCAAAGAAGATGAATAAAGACCTAACACAACCTGATTATTGCCCAAGTTTTCCTAGAATGTGTAACTCCAGACAAAGTTTTTGAACTTTTATTCTTTTTTTTTAAATTAAAAATGCACATAATGACTGTGTAGAGTTTAATTTTGGGAAGTGTTTTAGAAGGGGAACATGATAGAAGTCTTCCAATATTTGAGAGGGTACCACAGAGAGGAAGAGAGTCAAGCTATTTGCCAAAGCACCTGAAGGCCAGACAAGGAATAATGGATGGAAACTGACCAAGGAGAGATTCAACGTGGAAATAAGGAGAAACTTTCAGACAGGGGTAACAATGAAATAATGGAACAGAAGTTGCCTTCAGAAGTTGTGGGAACTTCATCACTGGAGACTTTCAAGAAGAGATTGGACTGCTGTTTGTCAGAAATGGTGTAGAGTCTATTGCTTGAGTGGGAGGCGGGGGGTTGAACTAGATGGTCTATAAGATGACTTCCAACTGTGTAAATCTAATCTAACTTCTACTTGCTAAACATGAAGAAATTTCATACTTGATGCATATAGGGAAGATTGACTATAAGGTAAAGTATCTGTGCATTGTTTCTCTAATCTAGTCCTCTACCTGATTTGTTTCAAATGAATTTTTATGAGACTTCAGGTTCTTCTTTTCCATCTACGTTCCACAAATAAGCATCCACAAGAATACTCTCTTCTTGACTTTTCCCCTGGTAGGCTACATGTTGTTAGAAACTACATTTCCTTTCTATCTGATATATTTCTGTAACTAAGACTTATGTCCTGTTAAACTTACCAACTTTGCTTCAATTATCTTTTTGGATGCTGCTCATCACTATGCCAATTATGAATATTTGAATATTATGTGCTACTGCATAATATGATAATAATAGAATAATAGAGTTGGAAGGGACCTTGGATGTCTTCTAGTCCAACCCCCTGCTTAGGCAGGAAATCCTACAACACTTCAGACAAGTGGTTATCCAACATCTTCTTAAAGACTTCCAGTGTTGGAGCATTCACAACTTCTGGAGGCAAATTGTTCCACTGATCAATTGTCCGACTGACTAGGGGAGACATGATAGCAGGGTTCCGATATCTCAGGGGCTCCCACAAAGAAGAGGGAGTCAAACTATTCTCCAAAGCACCTGAAGGTAGGACAAGAAGCAATGGATGGAAATTAATCAAGGAAGAAAGCAACTTAGAACTAAGGAGAAATTTCCTGACAGTTAGAACAATTAATCAGTGGAACAGCTTGCCTCCAAACATTGGAAGTTCTTAAAAAGTTGGATATCCATTTGTCTTAAGTGGTGTAGGGTTTCTTGCTTAAGCAGAGGATTGAACTGGAAGACCTCCAAAGTGCCCTCCAACTATTCTATTCTATTCTATTCTATTCTATTCTATTCTATTCTATTCTATTCCATTCCATTCCATTCCATTCCATTCCATTCCATTCCACTCCACTCCACTCCACTTCACTCCACTCCACTCTATTCTATGTGTATGTATTTAATTTGCTGAAGATAATTAAATGTATAACAAAAATATTATTTTCATTAAACTATTTGGACTATTGTTAAGAGTGATGATTAATTTTGAAATATCAAAAATGGTTTTCTGAATCAAATTGAAATTACATGGGTGAAATGAGACTTCAACCAATTTTCTTATTGAAGGGTTGCTTTTCCAAACACTTTCTTTCCTTGCAGCATGATCACAAAGTTCTACCAGCATGTCCTATCTTTGGTCTTTGGTGTAAAAGAGATAAATGAGAATCCACAAATCTTGCCCAATGTTACCCTTGGTTTCCACATCTGTGACAGCTACTACAGTGCCAGAATGACTTATCGGACCACCTTGGACTTACTTTTCAAATCAAAGAGCTTCCTTCCAAACTATAAATGTGGCTCTTCTAAAAATCTCATAGCCATCCTTGGAGGACTTGAG
Organism: Rhabdophis nuchalis; assembly: GCA_039707465.1. NCBI lineage: Eukaryota > Metazoa > Chordata > Lepidosauria > Squamata > Natricidae > Rhabdophis > Rhabdophis nuchalis. The sequence continues at coordinate 174,086,688 of CM077647.1, read as the reverse complement.
TCTGATACTTCATCCCATATAGCAGACATTATAGAATTCTACAAGATACCTCAGGTTGGTTGAGACACAGGAACAATTTTCTTCTTCCTTTGTAAATAATCAAAGCTCAAGCAATGTATATTAGGGATCCCTCATCCTAAACTTAATCCCCAAAATTTGAAAATTCATTAATTCCCATAATTTAAAAACAGAATCTCTTCCATCTTTGCGCACCTGGTCTGACCTCCAGGAATTATTTAGTTATTTAGTTATTTGATTATTTAGTTATCTATCTAGAGTATCTGTCTGTCTGTCCGTCCATCCGTCCATCCATCCATCCATCCATCCATCCATCCATGAAGTTTGAAGTGGTTTACCTTGAGTTTGTAGCAATTGTTTGCCTGTGTATTATTGTGGTTGAAGCTGAAGAAGTCATTGACAGGCAAGACATTCCAGCAGCCAATTTTGTGTACTATGCTTAGATCAAACTTCAGGCATTGCAGTTCCAGATTGACCAAGGCCAAAATTTCAAGTCTGGAGGCATGGGGAATTCTGTTGTGAGAAGAGTGGAGGATTCTTCTCGTGAAATACCTCTGGATCCACTCAATTGTACTAATGTCTGATATGCACTATGGGTTCCAGGCTGACGAGCTGTATTTGAGAATTGGTCTGGCAAAGGTTTTGTATGCCCTAGTTTGCAGTACAAAGTTACCAGAGAAAAAGCTTCAGAAAATTAGGTTAAAAACTCTTAATGCCTTTCTGTCAAATCTATTATAGTGAGCTCTGGGACTTAGATCACTTAGATCCTTGACAGAGTGAGAGTCATCTATATCATATGATTATAAACCAATAAATTAATACTAAAGGAACAATTTGTTTAAATTTAGATACTGCTGCCCAGTTCCTTCAATTGTTCCAGTAGGCATAACGAATAGCAATAATATATCTGTACCACATCACAGAGGATAGAATAATGGAGTTAGAAGGGATCTTGGAGGTCTTCTAGTCCAACTCCCTGCTCAAGGTAGAGACCCTATACAATTTCAGACAAATTGTTGTCCAGTCTGGTTTTGAAAGCTTCCAATGATGGACCACCCACAACTTCTGAAGGCAAACTATTGCATTGGTTGATTGCTCTCACTGTTAGGAAATTTCTCCTAAGTTCTAGGTTGCTTCTCTCTTTGGTTTCCATCCATGCTTTGGAAAATAATTTGACACCCTTTGTAGGATCCTCTCAAATATGGAATCTTTATACTTTCTTTTAGCTGACATATGGCTCGTATTCCTCAGAAGGTTTTTCTAGAAATAAGGTACCTTCACTTTATTTTATGGCCCCACATGAGGGTCCCCTATATATTGGGATTATCCAATTGCTTAAATATTTTGGATGGAAATGGATTGGACTTTTTGCTTCTCTGAATGAGAGTGGTGAACAATTTTTGCAGAAACTACAATGGATGTTTTCCCAGAATGGCATCTGCCCAGCCTTCATACAACAAATCCCTGGAATACCCCATCTGGATAACTTGGACAACTTTTTTGATACCATGGCCAGCATTTACAGACATTTCGCCAATCGTAAAACAAGTACATTTGTTATGTATGGAGATACTTTGACCCTTGTGTGGTTCACATTTCTCATCTTTTTTAGAGACCCCCAAAATAAAGAAAATGCATCCTTTAGAAAGGTATGGATTATGACAAGCCAAACGGATTTTATACTAAGCGGAATTCAGAAGAGTTTTGATCTCCATTTGTTTGATGGGGCCATTTCCTTTCAAATTCAGTCAAAGGAACTTCTGGGGTTCAAGACGTTTCTTCAGACCATAAAACCTTCTTGGAGGCACAGAGATGGATTCATAAAAGAGTTTTGGGAACAAGCGTTTGACTGTTTCTTTCCTAATTCAGGATTGTTAACAATGGATAACGGAAAATGCACCGGAGAGGAGAACCTGGGTAATCTTCCTGGACCTCTCTTTGAGATGCAAATGACGGGTCATAGTTACAGTATCTATAATGGTATCTATGCCGTGGCTCTTTCTCTACATGCCCTACTATCAAGGAGATCAAGGAGATCCAGTTGGCAAAAAACGACACCAAATAAAATAATTCAACTCCAGGATCTCCAGTCTTGGCAGGTAATATCGCTATGTAACATATTTTCTTTTTTTCTTCCTTGGAAAATGTAGTACAACATGATTGGGTTGGTTCAAAGTGCTATGATTTAAGTGGTGCAATCATGATTTGCACAGTTTTTTCATAGTCTGCGAACCCTACCAAGTGGATTGCATCCATATTTCTCCTCCATCAACATCACACACTGTTGTTTTAAACATTTTCAGTGATAATACATTGTAGGTTGACAACTGGTTCTGTGCATGACATTTACAAATATTTAAATATGTGGGACATGTGATGCAACACCCAGAAAAATATGGCATACTTCACTTAATTCTCCAAGGAAAGATTGAAGGCAAATGAGATCCAGGCAGAAGAAGAAAATCATGGCTTCAAAACCTAAGGAACCAGTTTGGACAAAACTCAGCTGCACTTTTTTGTGTGGCTGTTGATAAAATTAGGATTGCCAACATGATTGTCAATGTACGATGATAGATATGGAAGAAGAAGAAGAAGAAGAAGAAGAAGAAGAAGAAGAAGAAGAAGAAGAAGAAGAAGAAGAAGAAGAAGAAGAAGAAGAAGAGGAGGAGGAGGAGGAGGAGGAGGAGGAGGAGGAGGAGGAGGAGGAGGAGGAGGAGGAGGAGGAGATAATACATTGTAGGTTGACAACTTGTTCTATGCATGGAATTTGCAAATGTTTAAAGAAAGATTCAATGTAGTGTATTGATTAGGACACCAAACTAAAAACCAGAAGTTCTAGTCCCAATTTAAGCACAAAGGCAGCTGGGTCTGCCAATGATTTTCTCCTTCAGGCCTAGGAAGAAAAGGACAGAAAATTGTGTCCAAAAAACTGACTTGAAAGCACATTCCTGTCTGTCAGAAAATGAAGTCATGTTGCATATTATCCTTTTTTGTGTATTAACCAGACTGGTCTTTCATAGACAAAAGTATATTAAATATCTGGAAGCCTTAGTTCATTATCGATGGAGATTTGTAGTTCATCCAGGTCATGGTTGTCCCAAAGGTGCTTTTTCAAAAGGCAAGTGGACTTTTTTCTTGAAGACATTTCACTTCTCATCCAAAAAGCTTCTTCAGTTCTTCTTCAGAGCCTCTCAATGACTCTCAGAGAGAGCACTAATGACCAGATGACTGCGAGGAATATCAATCCTTGCATTCTTCACCATTTAGTCAGAACTGAAGAAGCTTCTTGGATGAGAAACAAAATGTCTTCAAGGAGAAACAAAATCTAGTTTCCTTTTTTTTTTAAAGTATCTTTTGGATGACTTATTTCATTTGTTTCCACATCACTTTTCTTTCAATCTCCTGCTTCTTACAGCTCCATCCATTTCTTCAAGACCTATCTTTTAACAACTCAGCTGAAGAGACGGTTTTTTTTAATGATAAAAGGCAAGTAACAGGAGGATTTGACATCATCAACATGGTCACCTTTCCAAACAAATCATTCAAGAAAGTGAAAGTTGGAAGATTAGATCCCAATGCTCCAGATGGATACCAATTGACTATTGATAAAAGTAGAATTGAATGGCACAAAAGCTTTAACCAGGTAGGCTCAATCACATACTTTGAAAAGATGTTGTCACTTTGTTCAATAGAGACCTGACATTTCTATTTTTCTATGAAGTGTAATCTCATCAGCATTCAGCAGATTTATATAATAAAGACTTAGTATAGGAGATGACCAGGCTGAGCCCAAGGGAGGAGTCAAATGTGTCATAAGTCACAGGTCCCTGCATATCCACAAGAGATCTAGGTTCAGTACTCTTTGAATGCCTTTCTTATCTCCCGCTCATTTCTCTTGACAGTTAGTTGGTCAGATTCTTGTAGATAGCTTAAACTTGCAATAAACCTTTATACTCATTTGAACTGCTTGAATCTCCTGATTTCCCTTTGATACTTAGTGCAATATGTCATTTCTATTTCGAAAATAAAATGATCTAAAACTGTAGAAACAATGTGGAGATGATGTAGAAAGAGTGCAGAGAAGAGCAACAAAGATGATTAGGGGACTGGAGACTAAAACATATGAAGAACGGTTGCAGGAACTGGGTATGTCTAATTTAATGAAAAGAAGGACTAGGGGAGACATGATAGCAGTGTTCCAATATCTCAGGGGCTGCCACAAAGAAGAGGGAGTCAAGCTATTCACCAAGGCACCTGAGGGCAGGAGAAGAAACAATGGGTGGAAACTAATCAAGGAGAGAAGCAACTTAGAACTGAGGAGAAATTTCCTGACAGAACAATTAGTCAGTGGAGCAGCTTGCCTCCAGAAGTTGTGAATGCCCCAACACTGCAAGTCTTTAAGAAGATGTTGGATAGCCATTTGTCTGAAATGGTATAGGGCTTCCTGCCTAGGCAGGGGGTTGGACTAGAAGACCTCCAAGATCCCTTCCAACTGTGCTATTGTATATTGTATAAAACTGTACATGTAGAATTTGTGTATATTTAACAAGAGCTTCTTTAAAAATTTATGAGCAATCAGAAAAAAATGATTTCATGTAGCCATGTCCCTTTTTAAAGGGATGTGTAGTTTACTTTACATAAAGTTGAATAAAAGAATCAAAGTCTTTCCTCTTCTTATTAAACAATGTTCATGTTATTTGCAGGCTGTCCCCATTTCTCTTTGTAATGAGTATTGTCACCCAGGATATTGGAAGAGAAGAATGGAAGGGGGGAAATTCTGCTGCTATGACTGTGTCCCATGTCCAGAAGGAAAGATTTCAGACAACATGGGTCAGTTGACTGGGTTTCAAAACAGATATGTGGATCAGAATTAATAAATCATCATGCTGGGCATTTAGCGAAACCAGTGGTTCTCAACCTATAGTCTGTGGACCAGTGGTGAAGTGAAGTGTTAATGCCACTGTATGGTGCCTTGGTAAGGCAACACTTGGAATACTGCATACAGTTTTGGTCGCCACAATGTAGAAAAGACGTGGAGACTCTGGAAAGAGTGCAGAGAAGAGCAACCAAGATGATTAGGGGACTGGAGACTAAAACATATGAAGAACGGTTGCAGGAGCTGGGTATGTCTAGTTTGATGAAGGGAAGGACCAGGGGAGACATGATAGCAGTGTTACGATATCTCAGGGGTTGCCACAAAGAAGAGGGAGCCAAACTATTCTCCAAGGCACCTGGGGGCAGGACAAGAAGCAACGGGTGGAAACTAATCAAGGAGAGAAGCAACTTAGAACTAAGGAGAAGTTTCCTGACAGTTAGAACAATTAACCTCTGGAACAGCTTGCCTCCAGAAGTTGTGAATGCCCCAACCCTGGAAGTCTTTAAAAAGATGTTAGATAGCCATTTGTCTGAAATGGTATAAGGTTCCTGCCAATGCAGGGGGTTGGACTAGAAGACCTACAAGGTCCCTTCCAACTCTGCTATTGTATTGTATTGTATTGTATTGTATTGTATTGTATTGTATTGTATTGTATTGTATTGTATTGTATTGTATTGTATTGTATTGTATTGTATTGTATTGTATTGTATTGTATAGTGGTGGGATTCAAATTTTTCTACTACCGATTCTGTGGGCGTGGCTTGGTGGGCATGGCTTGGTGGGCATGGCAGGGGAAGGTTACTGCAAAATCCCCATTTCCTCCTGATTAGCTGGGCCTTGGGAAGCAGAAAATAGATAGGGTGGGGCCAGTCAGAGGTGGTATTTACTGGTTCTCTGAATTTCTGCTACCAGTTCTCTAGAACTGGTTAGAACCTGCTGAATACCAACTCTTCTGTGAACTCGTGGGGGGGGTCACAATGTCATCCCAAAGGGTCCACGAAGGCCTGAAGAAATGTTATGATTTAAGTGAAGTTAAGTCCTGGTGGGCCATGGCACGAAAGGAAGTCCACAGTGAAGAAAAGTGTTGTATCCTCCACCTGCGACCGGTCTCAAGTTACGACCGGCCGCAGGTCTTCCAGGCTGCCTCTGGGAAGCCATGGAGACAGGCTGTAGCAGGCCGGCTAACCGACAGACGCGCCTGATTGGCTGAGGCGCGCCTGGCGGGAAGCCGGCTCTTGCCGCAGCCTGATTGGCTCCCCGTTTGACAGCTCCATATATAAAGAGCTGTCAAACGCGGGAGCCCTTGTCTACCGCCCATTTTCTGAGCTTGTAATTAGTTGATAGTTATTCTGTTTGCCTACAATAAAAGGCTGTTAATTGAGAAACTATAGCCAGATTGACAAGGAGGCTCTGGCTATGGTGTCCGGCATCAAAAAGTTTCACCAATACCTGTACGGTCAGACTTTTGCTGTCTTCACAGACCACAAGCCTCTCCTTGGGCTGTTGGCCGGTGACCGTCTGACCCCCCCATCCTCTCTCCCAGGATGACCAGATGGACGGAGTTCCTGGCGGCGTATAATTATACGCTGTACTACCGCCCTGGCAAGCAGCTCGGGCAAGCCGATGCCCTGAGCAGGTGCCCCCTCCCCAAGGCGGACGAGGAGCCGGTGCCGGCACTGTCCGTCTTGTCCGTGGCAGACTCCGGCCTGCCTTTGACATCCTCGGATGTCGCTGCCCGGACGAGGGCCGACCCTGTCCTGTCCCAGGTCTCCACCTGGGTCCTGCGAGGGTGGCCTCAGGGCAGCTTGGCCGAAGAGTTTCGGCCGTACAAGACACGCCAGCTGGAGCTCTCGCTCCACAGCGGCTGCTTGTGCTGGGGGGATCGGGTCATCGTTCCCCCCCCTCTCCATCACCAGGTGCTCCGGACGCTCCACGCCGACCACCCCGGCATAGCTCGGATGAAGGCGCTCGCCCGCAGCTATGTGTGGTGGCCAGGCGTGGATGCGGAGGTGGCTGGGTCGGGGGTTGTGTCCCTTGCCAGTCCACCCGCCCCGCCCCTCCGGTCGCCCCGCCCAGGGAGTGGGACTTGCCCTGGAGCCCTTGGTCCAGGCTCCACATAGACTTCGCCGGCCCCTTCCGAGGCCAGACGTTCCTGGTGGTCGTGGACGCCTACTCCCGCTGGGTGGAGGTCATCTTGATGGCTTCCACAACAGCCGAGAGTACGGTCAGGGCCTTGCGCCGCCTCTTCGCGACGCATGGGTTGCCGGACATCATGGTGTCCGACAACGGGCCCCAGTTCCAATCTGCCACCTTCCAGGAGTTCCTGGCCTCGCAGGGGATCCGCCACGCGCCAGTGGCCCCTTATCATCCGGCCTCCAATGGTCGGGCGGAAGGGGCCGTCCGCTCGGCCAAGGAGGCCTTGGGAAGGATGACCAAGGGGGACTGGCCTGCAAGGGTGGCTGCTTACCTGTTGGGTCAGCATTCCACCCCTTGCCCAGCCACCTGGAAAAGCCCCGCCGAGCTCTTGATGGGTCGCCGCCTGCGGACCACCTTGTACAGGCTGCACCCGGCGTACAACGACATGCAGCCTTGCAACCTGGGGGCCCCACCTTCCCGCCTATTCCAACCCGGGGACCCTGTGTACGCCCGTAACTACGCCGGAGACCCTAAATGGGTTCCGGCCACTATCACCGAGCTAACGGGTCCCTGCTCTTTTAGGGTCAACCTCCCGGACGGATCCGAGTGGCGGCGCCACTTGGATCAGCTGAGGCGCCGCCTGCCAACACCAGCGGCCCCGGCGCCGGATCCGCCCTGCCCTGTTGCCCCGGTCGGGCCCGTCAACGAGTATTCCGAAACCCCGCTCCGGGCCTTCGCCTTCTCAGGCCCCCCTGAACTGGACGCCGCCTTCCGGCAAACGCTGCAACACCTGGCTCAAGCCGCTGGGAATGCGCGGGCCCTTGTGCCTAAGGACCCGCCCTGCAACGCCGCAACCAACCGGCATCCACCAACCTATGCTCCGGTCGCCGCGCCCCCTCGCCCCGACTTACCAGTCCAGAAGGCTCCGCCTCTGCATGTAGGCCCCGATGACATCACCACCTGGAGCTCCACTCCCCGAAGGGAGGAGCTCCCACAGGGGCAACCTACCTCGTCGGATCCTCAGCAGCAACTGAGGCGGTCTGGGCGGTCCCGACGCCGCCCCGCCTACTTGGCAGACTACGCATGCTCACTCATCGGGACTGACAGTTCTTCGAGCATGCGCAGACCGAGGGGGGAAAGGGGTGTTGTATCCTCGACCTGCGACCGGTCTCGAGTTACGACCGGCCGCAGGTCTTCCAGGCTGCCTTTGGGAAGCCATGGAGACAGGCTGTAGCAGGCCGGCTAACCGACAGACGCGCCTGATTGGCTGAGGCGCGCCTGGCAGAAAGCCGGCTCTTGCCGCAGCCTGATTGGCTCCCCGTTTGACAGCTCCATATATAAAGAGCTGTCAAACGTGGGAGCCCCTGTCTACCGCCCATTTTCTGAGCTTGTAATTAGTTGATAGTTATTCTGTTTGCCTACAATAAAAGGCTGTTAATTGAGCAAACCTGGCTGGACTCCCTCTGTTCTCAACAACCTCAGAGAACATAACAAAAAGATTGAGACCCACTGATCTAGACTATGGCTAAGAGGGATCTTTCCCACGGTGAAGCTCGGGTATGTTTTCATGTTCTTTAAAAAAAATGTCATAGGAATAGCTCTTTGTTGGTTTAATTCAAATAACATACATGTAGGTGAATATAAGTGTTCCTAGAGAAACTAGAGCTGTGATGGCAAACCTATGGCACAGGTGCCATAGGTGGCGTGCAGAGTCCTCTCTGCAGGCATGCAAGCTGTTGCCCCAGCTCAGCTCCACTGCACATGATTTTTGGATCTCTGATGTGCATGTATGGGGGTGGGCACATGTGGGGGATTGTGTGTGCATGTGGGGGGCATGCACATATGTGCATTGGGTGAGGGGATCATGTGGGGGGCTGCGGTGCTCCCCCATGGCCTGTTTTTGCTCCTAAGAGGTTCCTACTAGGCCCAAAATGGGGCATGCAGGGGTGTGGCATGTCCCCCCCCAAGCCAGTTTTTGCTCCCAGAAGGCTGCAGGGAGGCTTTCTGGGAGCAAAATTGGGCAAGGGGGATCATGCATGCATACGCGGTGGGGGAGCATGGGGAGGGGTCACCCTGCTCTTAGAAATAAACTAGAAGTCTGTCTGGGCTTGTCTGCTGAAATTAAACTAACTGCAAACGCCTATAACTCTCCTGTCTTGTATTTACTTGGAAGAACCATCTGTTGGTATTGTACATTTATTCTTCTATTCTTATGTATATAAAGAAGCTAATGAATCTTGCTGCATCAGTTGTCTGTGTGTGCTTCTGGATTTGAATTTATGCAACAAACTCTGACAAATAATAATCAAGAAATCTGACTTTTTTTTTAACTTTTACTCTAGAGGTGGAAGATTGTTTCAAATGTCCTGAAAATCAGTATCCAAGCAAGGAGCAAGATCAATGCCTGAACAAAACAATGAGTTTCCTCTCCTTTGAAGAAACTTTAGGGATTTCTTTGGCCTCAGTTGCTGTTGCTTTTGCTGCGATAACGGCCTGGATTCTTGGAACTTTTATGAAGTACAAAGATACTCCCATAGTTAAAGCCAACAATCGAGACCTCACTTATGTTCTCCTCGTGGCACTTCTGCTCTGCTTTCTTTCTTCCTTGTTATTTCTTGGTCAACCAGGGAAAGTCACCTGTTGTCTTCGGCAACCAACTTTTGTCATTGTCTTTTCAGTGGCTGTTTCTTGTATTTTAGCCAAAACCCTCACTGTGGTTATGGCTTTCATGGCTACTAAGCCAGGCTCCAAGATGAGGAAATGGGTAGGAAAAAGTTTGGCCCTTTTTATTGTTCTTTCCTGCTCTCTTTTCCAAGCCAACATCTGTACTGCATGGTTGGCAAAGTTTCCTCCATTCCCTGAGTTAGACATGCATTCCATTATGGAAAACATTATTTTGCAATGCAATGAAGGTTTCATTGTCATGTTTTATTGTGTCCTGGGCTACCTGGGCTTCTTGGCTACTGCCAGCTTTGTTGTGGCATTCCTTGCCCGTAATTTACCTGACAGCTTTAATGAAGCCAAATTTATTACTTTCAGTATGTTGGCTTTTTGCAGCGTGTGGGTGTCCTTTGTGGCAACCTATCAGAGCACTAGAGGGAAAGCCATGGTGGCTGTGGAGATCTTCTCCATCTTGTCCTCCAGTGCTGCCTTATTGGGGTGTATCTTCTTCCCAAAGTGCTTCATCATTGTGTTGAGGCCAGAATTGAACAACAGAGAACAATTAATTAATAAAAAGAAATTGACTCATGTAAATATCATTCACCAATAACATTGCCAGGTTTAAATGAAGAATATAAGTATCCAAGTAATAGATGCAGAATTATTTTAGTTTAATCAAACTTTGAAGATTACACAACAAATTATGTTTCCTAATGTATAGGATAGTACAGACATGATCTGATGAATAAATGTATCAAATTTACTCATCATATTTATATAGGTACTCATCTCACAAAATGGTGACTTTGAGTGGCATATAATAAAAGGCAAAGTTAAAGTTTACAGATTTACAGATTAACAGAGTTGGAAGGGACCTTGCAGGTCATCTAGTCCAACCCCCTGCCCAAGCAGGAGACCCAACATCTGCCTATACCTAGGATTGAACTCACAACCTCCGGAATGGGAGGTGAGAGCTCCACCTCTAGGCCACACTCTAGGGCAGAGTGCTCATCTCAATTTTTTGGCTGAAGACATTTTCCATGGTCATGTGGACTGTATGGCTATACACCAAAGGAAGGGGTTCTCTGCCTGGTTTCTGGATGGGTGTGGCTAGTCAGCCTCCTGCACCATGGCAGGGAAGGCATTTTTGCCCTCCCAGGGCTCCAGAGGCTTTTCTTGAGCCTCCAGGAGGACACAAATGGCCTTCCCAGGCTCTGGAGGCCCTCTGGAGGCCAGAAACAGGCCCACACATCTGGTAGGCCCATTGTTCCCCTCCTCAAGCCTCCACACATGCCTTGCGCTTACCTGCAACCAAAACGGGCCACGTGGGAACTCCTGGGAGGGGAGGGGCGAGTGGGGCCAACCAGGAGTGGGATATGGGGGTTCTCCGAACTGCACAGAATCTTAGCTAGAGGTTGTCCTGAACCCCTGCAAACCCACAACAGCCCACCCCTGCATCAAATGTGCATGGAACCCTGTTACCTGTCCACCACAGTGGTACTGATTAATCTACTCACATTTGCATGCTTTTGAAATGCTAGGTGGGCAGGAGGTGGGGCAAGGACTGGAGCTCACCCCATTGTGTGGTGATCAGGCCTCAACCCCGGGCTGTCAGCTGGAGAGCTGAGCATCTTTAACCACTGAGCCATCATAATCCCCCATAATAATAATAAAAAGTTAAAACATTATAATTATTCAGAAAAAAAATAGAAAATCATGTTTAAAGGCTAAGTGAGCATAGTAAAGTCAGGATGTCAAGAACAATGGAACCACCTCAGTACCACACTGGTACCTTGGGGCCTAGTTTTGAAGGACTTCTGGAAAATCAACAAGGATAGAGCTAGCTTCACTTTGGTGGGGGAAAGTTCATAAGATGGCTGCCGCAGCACCAAATGTAGCTCCCTAGCAGATGGAACTGATAACTTATCTGTTATTCCAGATATGAAGGAGCAAGCAGATGTGATTGGATGGAGGCTGTTGCTTAAATAACCCAGGGCGATGTCATGAAGATCTTTAAAGGTTAAAACTTGATCTTGAATAAGTTCAAGAAGCATATGGGCAACCAACGCAGGTGACAGAGCAGAGGTCTAATGAGTGCCATTCCAGGGGTGCACCTAGCTACACATACCACTGCATTATACATAAGCTGAAGCTTCCAAAAATCTTCAAAGCCAGGTCCTTGTGGAACATACTGCAGTAGTTCAGACAGGGGCTCATTAGGGCATGACTGACAGTGAGCAGAGTTTCTCAGTTCGGGAATGAGCACAAATGGTACATTACTGAAAATGTGCAATGGCTCTTCTGGCCATGAATACCATCTGTTCTTCCAGAAGGCTCTAAGCATGCAAAACTATCAGGTGGTCTACTGGATCTGTCTGGGCCAGAGTCACATATTTTATTATGCTGTTTATTAATGGTGTTGAGATGAGAAAGGAAGAGTCTTAGCTGTTATGGGTATTCCAATGTACTTAAAAGGATTTGAAAATAATTTAAAATCAAAAGTAACTAAAACTGCCTCAGAGAACTCAAATGCTGAGTGGAATATATAACCCTATGGTCAAACAACAACAATGTTTACTAACTTTTGTTTGTATTGTTTCATTAAATCCATAACATTTTGTAGGAGAAGTATGAAAAAAATGAACATCCCAATCAACTAAAATTTTAGCAGTTTGTAACAATAAATGCAGCCACTTTATTACTTGAAAATCCTTTGATTCTTATCTGAAAGTGATAAAATGATTGAAACACAGTGAAAAGAAAAAAAGTAGAATTAATATATATTTATTATAACAATGCTAGCTTAGGAAATAGTATAACTTTATACCTCCCTCTCTTTTTTCCCCTCTCCCTTGTTTTATTTTTATTTGGTTATGGCTTTTGTTTCCACACTCACATATTTATGAAGATGATTTGTGTTTGTTTATGATGTGTATACGTTTGTGTTATATCCTCGACCTGCGACCGGTCTCGAGATACGACCGGCCGCAGATCTTCCAAGCTGCCTCTAGGAGCCTTGGCAACAGACAGTAGCAAGGCAGCCAACTGACAGACGCGCCTGATTGGCTGCGGCGCGCCTGGCCCTTGCTGCAGCCTGATTGGCTTCCCCTTTGACAGCTCCAAATATAAAGAGCTGTCAAAGCGCGGGAGCCCCTGGTCTACCGCCTATTTCTTTCACCGAACTTATCTTTCATTGTAAGCTTGCCTAGCTAATAAAGGCTGTTGTTTTGAGTAAACCTGGCTCGGACTCCCTCCATTCTCCACCGTGCAGAGAATCTAACACTGGCGACGAGGGCTGGGGCCAGGCAGAGCTCGACTTGCTGAGGGAAGGGAATTTTCCTCACGAAATTTTTTATTACATATTTTTTTCTTTTGCGGTACGATCGCTATGGGTTCCGTTCCTCCCTTCGCTCCGTTCGACTCGGCGAAGGAGTCCTGGGTGTCCTTTATGGCACGATTCGAATGCTTCGTGCTGGCAAATGACTACGGGGCGCTGCCCCCGGCGCGAAAATTGGGCCATTTCCTCGGCTGCGGCGGCACGGAGTTGTTCGCCACAGCTCGCACTGTGGCCGCGCCGGCCGAAGTATATGACGTGCCGTGGGACACGTTAATCGAACGACTCAGGGCCCACTACGCCCCGGTGCCGTCTAAAATGACCCACCGCTTCGCTTTCAGGAAGTGCCTCCAGAAGCCTGACCAGTCGGTGGCCGAATTCCTGAAGGCACTCCGCATGGCCGCTATTCCGTGCGTCTTCGCCGCGGATTTCTTGGCCGAGTCCCTGCTGGAACAATTCATCTGGGGCCTCAGAGAAGTCCGCCTCAGAAGGCGCCTGCTGGCCCGAGCTGAGCTAACCTTGGAACAGGCTGTAGACGAGGCTCGGGCATTCGAGATGTCCGAGTCCTCGGCCCTGGACAGAGACTCTGACCGCCACCCGGCCGCACGCGCGTGCCTGGTAGAGGAGGACGAGGATCCTGACGAGGACCCTGACGAGGACGACCAGGTCGCCTATATTAGGCCCACCGGCCGCAAGCCGCCCATGCCGGCTGCCTACCGATGTCTGGGCTGCCGGGGTAAGCACCCTCGAGCCGATTGCCCGTTCAAGGAGGCCATCTGCCGCCGCTGTGGCCGAAAGGGGCACCTGGCCGCTGCTTGCCGCGCCGCCGCGCCCGCGGAAGACCAACCCTCCCCCGAGCCCCAACGCCGCTCCGGAGAGGACCGTAGAAGACCAGCGGCCAACCCGCCCACCCAACGCCGCCGGGGCAGACGCCAGCAGCCGCAGCCGTCCGGCTGTTTTGCCTTGACCGACGACAACTCTCCGCTGGAAGCCCGGCCCGACCGTACGCGGCTCAGGACAGTTGTGAAGCTGGAGGGGGTGGGGGTCCGCATGGAGGTGGACTCTGGCTCGTCTCGGTCCATCATTTCCCGGGCACAGTTGGCCAAGCTGCGCCCCGGCTTTTCCTTAGATGAATTGTCCCCCCCACTCACTGTTCTGAGGGACTATCAGGGATCATCTATCCCCACCCTGGGCCAGATTTCCCTGGGGGTGGAGTACGGGGGTTTCAAGGGGCCCTTGCCTATTCTGGTGGTTTCTGACCCCCTGGCGGCCATCATCGGCCTGGATTGGTTTCCCGCCCTTGGCCTGTCAGTGCAGGGGGTTCATGCTATTCCCGCCTCCTCTCCCATCTCAGGAGTTTTGGAGGAGTTCGCCGACGTGTTTGACGGTCGGCTTGGCTCGTACGTAGGCACCCCTGTCTCCTTAAATCTTGACCCCCAGGTTGCACCCATTAGGCTCAAGGCCCGCAGGCTGCCGCTCGCCTTGAAGCCCAAGGTTGATGCCGAACTTGACCGGCTGGTGGCGCAGGGCGTGCTCGAGCCCGTTGACCAGGCAAAATGGGAGACCCCCATAGTGGTCCCCATCAAGCCCGACGGGTCGGTGCGGATCTGCGCCGACTATAAGTCGACCATCAACCGTGGGCTCCAGGCGAACCCATATCCAGTCCCTGTGGTGCAAGACCTGCTCCATTCCCTGGGGCAGGGCCGCATATTTGCGAAACTGGATATGGCCCAGGCCTATCAACAGCTCCCGGTGGACGAGGCGGCTGCGGAGGCGCAGACCATCGTCACCCACCGGGGGGCTTTCCGTTGTCGCAGACTCCAATTCGGTGTGTCCGTCGCCCCGGGAATCTTCCAGAGCCTCATGGAACGTTTGCTCCATGGGCTCCCAGGCGTGGTCCCGTATTTTGACGACGTTCTGATAGCTGCTTCCAGCATCTCAGAACTCGCCAAAGTACTGAGGAAGGTTCTCAGCGTTTTCAGGGGCGCGGGATTAAAGTTGAAGCGCAGCAAATGCGTTTTTGCCGCGCCGGAGGTGGAGTTCCTGGGCTTCTTGATAGATGCCCGGGGCATACACCCCACCCCCAAGAAGGTCGAGGCCATTAGGAATGCCCCTACGCCTGCCTCCAAGACGGAGCTGCAGGCGTTCCTCGGCCTCTTGAATTTTTACGCGCCTTTTCTTCCCCACAAGGCAACGTTAGCCGAGCCGCTTCATCGATTGCTCGATCGATCGGCGGCCTGGCGCTGGGGCAGCCGCGAGGCGCATGCGTTCGCGGCTGTCAAAGCCACTCTGACGTCAGAGGCAGTCCTTGTGCAATATGATGACAGGCTGCCCTTGACGTTAGCGTGCGATGCCTCCCCTTTCGGCCTGGGGGCCGTCCTGAGCCATTCCTTCCCAGATGGCTCAGAAGCCCCCATTGCTTTTTGGTCCCGGACAATGTCTCCCACTGAGAGAAACTATAGCCAGATTGACAAGGAGGCTCTGGCTATGGTGTCCGGCATCAAAAAGTTCCACCCATACCTGTATGGTCGGACTTTTGCTGTTTTCACGGACCACAAGCCTCTCCTTGGGCTTTTGGCCGGTGACCGTCCGACACCCCCCATCCTTTCTCCCAGGATGACCAGATGGACGGAGTTCCTAGCAGCGTATAGTTATACGCTGTACTACCGTCCGGGCAAACAGCTGGGGCATGCTGATGCCCTGAGCCGGTGCCCCCTCCCCAAGACGGGCGATGAGCCGGTACCGGCCCTGTCCGTTTTGTCGGTGGCGGACTCAGGCCTGCCCTTGACGTCCTCGGACGTCGCCGCCCGGACGAAGGCCGACCCTGTCCTGTCCCAGGTCTCCGCCTGGGTCTTGCGAGGGTGGCCTCGGGGCGGCGTGGCCGAAGATTTTCGGCCATACCAGGCACGCCAAACGGAGCTTTCGCTCCACAGCGGCTGCTTGTGCTGGGGGGATCGGGTCATCGTTCCCCCCCCCTCCGTCACCGGGTGCTCCGGACGCTCCACGCCGACCACCCCGGCATAGCCCGGATGAAGGCGCTCGCCCGCAGCTATGTGTGGTGGCCTGGCTTGGATGCGGAGGTGGCTGCCTGGGTCGGGGGTTGTGTCCCTTGTCAAATCACCCGCCCCGCCCCTCCGGTCGCCCCGCCCAGGGAGTGGGACTTGCCCCGGAGCCCTTGGTCCAGGCTCCACATAGACTTCGCGGGCCCCTTCCGAGGCCAGACGTTCCTGGTGGTCGTGTACGCCTACTCCCGTTGGGTGGAGGTCATCTTGATGGCTTCCACTACGGCCGAGAGTACGGTCAGGGCCCTGCGCCGCCTCTTTGCGACGCACGGGTTGCCGGACATCGTGGTGTCCGACAACGGGCCCCAGTTCCAGTCCGCCACCTTCCAGGAGTTCTTGGCCTCGCAGGGGATCCGCCACGCGCCAGTGGCCCCTTATCATCCGGCCTCCAATGGTCGGGCTGAACGGGCCGTCCGCTCGGCCAAGGAGGCTCTGGGACGGATGACCAAAGGGGACTGGCCCGCAAGGGTGGCTGCTTACCTGTTAGGTCAGCATTCCACGCCTTGCCCTGCCACACGGAAAAGCCCCGCCGAGCTCTTGATGGGTCGCCGCCTGCGGACAACCTTGGACAGGCTGCACCCGGCTTACAACGATGTGCGGCCTTGCAACCTGGGGGCCCCCCCTCCCCGCCTTTTCCTGCCCGGGGACCCTGTGTACGCCCGCCACTATGCAGGGGACACTAAGTGGGTTCCGGCCACGGTGACCGAGCTAACGGTTCCCTGCTCTTTCAGGGTCAGCCTCCCGGACGGGTCCGAGTGGCGGCGCCACTTGGATCAACTAAGGCGCCGCCTTCCCACACCTGCGGACCCATCGTCGGAGCCGCACCTCCCCGTTGCCCCGGTTGGGCCAATCAAACCGTCCCCTGAGAAACCGCTCGGGGCCTTCGCTTCTTCAGGCCCGGTCGAACTGGACGCCGCCTTCCGGCACACGCTGCACAAGCTGTCTCAAGCCGAGGGGGACGCGCGGGCCCTTGCCCCTAAGGACCCGCCCTGCACAGCCGCAACCAACCGGCATACAGCAAACTATGCTCCGAACGCCGCGCCCCCTCGCCCCGACTTACCAGCTCCGACGGCTCCGCCTCCGAGGGTAGGCCTCGATGACGTCACCACCTGGAGCTCCACTCCCCGAAGGGAGGAGCTCGCACAGGGGCAACCTGCATCTCCGACGTCTCACCAGCAACTGAGGCGGTCTGGGCGTTCCCGGCGCCGCCCCGCCTTCTTACAAGACTACGCATGCTCGTGCATCGGAACAGACATTTCCTCGAGCATGCGCAGACCGAGGGGGGAAAGGGGTGTTATATCCTCGACCTGCGACCGGTCTCGAGATACGACCGGCCGCAGATCTTCCAAGCTGCCTCTAGGAGCCTTGGCAACAGACAGTAGCAAGGCAGCCAACTGACAGACGCGCCTGATTGGCTGCGGCGCACCTGGCCCTTGCTGCAGCCTGATTGGCTTCCCCTTTGACAGCTCCAAATATAAAGAGCTGTCAAAGCGCGGGAGCCCCTGGTCTACCGCCTATTTCTTTCACCGAACTTATCTTTCATTGTAAGCTTGCCTAGCTAATAAAGGCTGTTGTTTTGAGTAAACCTGGCTCGGACTCCCTCCATTCTCCACCGTGCAGAGAATCTAACAGTTTGTATATATAAGGCTGAAGTGAGGTCCTAATAGCAGTCTATATAGCCCTATTAAGACCACACCTTGAGTAATGCATCCCGTTTTGGGCACTACACTATAAAAAAGATGCTGAGACTCTAGAAAAAGTGCATAGAAGAGCAATCAAAATGATTAGGGGACTGGAGACTAAAACATATGAAGAACGGTTACGGGAACTGGGCATGGCTCATCTAGTGAAGAGAAGGACCAGGGGAAACATGATAGCAATGTTCCAATATTTGAGGGGCTGCCACAAAGAGGAGGAAGTCAAGCTATTTTTCAAAGCACCTGAAGGCCAGACAAGGAATAATGGATGAAAACTGACCAAGGAGAGGTTCAACCTAGAAATAAGGAGGAACTTTTCGACAGTGAGAACAATCAACCAATGGAACAGAAGTTGCATTCAGAAGTTGTGGGACTATCATTAAGTGTTGTACCTTATAATTCTTTTTATATTGAAAAAGTTTTATTGGTTTTTACAAATTTTTTCAGTAGGGTAAGGTAAGGTGATACAAAAAAATATAGAGAACTTTCACGTCGAAGTCGTTGGCCCCTCCAGGGCTTCATAATAAGACATTGGTAATACATTTTTCAATAATACTACAAGGTGAAGATAAATGCATACATCATAAATTCTAAATTCTATGCTGGCAATCATATACAAACATCCAGATAAAAAGTTATACTGTATTAATAAAAAGCAAAGTCATTTTTTAAATCTAAGTCTCTTGGCAATTGTGTCTTCTTGTTCTCCTCCCTGGCCCCCAGCGGGCGGGGCCGTGGCCCCCTCTGCCACCCCCCTGGATCTTCCCCCAGGATAGAGGAATGTTTTTTAAGAAAGGCTTCCGCCTCAACAACTGTTTTAATCCTTACTCTTCCTCCTTCCCAGAACACCAACATCCCTTCCGGCATCGCCCACTTAAACCAAATCCCGTGGTTAAACAATTTTTTAGATAAGAAGGAATACTTCCTTCTCACCTCTCTAATCTTTTTTGGGATCTGCTTCAAGATAGCGACTTCCTTTTGTTGGTAAATTAATGGACCCTCTCTCTGCGCCTTCAGAATTCCCTCCCTAGTCGACCTTCTAACAAATTTAATATGTATCTCTCTGGGTACTTCATTTACCCTGGCATATGTTGAATTTATTCTATAGACTAGGTCAATGTCCCCCCTGATCTCCTCTTTAGGTTTGTGTAAATAGTCTGCTAAAATTGTACTCATGAGATCAGGGAGGCATTCACCAGTTTCCTCCAAAATATTCTGAAATCTTAGAAAACATGACATCCTTTCAAAATCCATCCTAGTACCTTATAATTCTTGATGAATGTAGCTTGTCTTTTTATGTACACTGAGAGCATATGCACCAAAGACAAATTCTTTGCATGTCCAATCACACTTGGCCAATAAAGAATTCTATTCTATTCTATTCTATTCTATCCTATCCTATCCTATCCTATCCTATCCTATCCTATCCTATCCTATCCTATTAAAGCTTTCAAGCACAGATTTGACAGCCATTTGTCAGAAATGGTGTAGGGTCTCCTGCTTGAGAGGGGGGTTGGCCTAGATGACCTATAAGGTACCTTCCAACTCTGTTAATCTTTTAGTAACACAGTTATTAAGTGAATCAGGTTTCCCCATTGATTTTACTTGTCAGAGGGTCACAAAAGGTAATCACATGACCTCAGGAGACTACAACTATCATAAAATAAAAGCCAGTTGACAAATGTCCAAATCTTGATCATATGACTATTGGGATGCTGCAATGGTCATAAGTGTGAACAATGGTGTTAAGTCACTTTTTTCACTGCTGCTGTCAGTTTGAATGGTCACTAAAATGGTTATAAGTTGAGTACTACCTTAGATGGACATCTCAACCAAACCTTGCTTTCTTTAGAAGAAGCTACTCGTGAGCTACTCCTGAGCTACCCATGTATGAAATCCTACAATCCCATCTATAAAAGGCTGTACACTCTCTATATAAAATACTGGGAAATAATTCTATCAAAGTATACATTTTACTAGAGAAATAACAACTGCAAATACGTTTCTGCAATTTGGTTTTTGGTTATTTTAAAAGTTGAATTTACAAAGAGAGTTTGTTTTCAAAGTTGACTCTTACTTCCAGTAAGAGAAGAGTGTGCTTCAGGGAGAACAATTATAAAATCGTATCTAATTTTTACTACTTCACTGTTTATTATATCATTTCTTTTAATGACAGATGACATTCAGAGCAAAACTGATGCTCTCCCCTGGAATTATTTCAAGGACTGTAATTGGTTCACTTGGGCAAAGATGTAAACCTCTGAAGCAGAGACAAACAATTTGTTAATGAGAATGAGAAAGCATATAAAGGTATATAAAATCTTTAGAGATTTGCAAGGAAGAGCAAGAATTGGAAAGGGTAGTGTCTACATTTGCTTCAAACTGTCATTTTTAGTAGGACCAGGGAGCCTTTCTTTGAACAGAGTGTTTGTGGACTTGGCAAGTTTAATAAAGGACGTGTATCCAACTGTTTTATATTAGTAGTAGCAGCAAAGTTATTCAGAGATGTAATTCAACCTGGCTAATATTTGCTAATGCAAGATTTTGACTGTAGCAAAATCATATCCCTCCGTATTGCAGAGGACTTTCAGATGTTTCTTCTTCTTCTTTTAATGATCCCAGTAGTCAGAGTGAATAGTTTAGCACATAATGTGGGTGATCCAATAACTAGTCCATATGAGTGGTACCAACAAGGTGATGTCATTCTCGGAGGAATGGTCTCTCTGATACATTACCATTTTAATGAAGTTTCATTTCAGAAGCATCCTTCTCAGGATTTTTTTGCATTTCAAGAGTACGGATTTTCTATCTTCTCCTCTATAGCAGTTAGGAAAGTTTCAGTGCATGGATGGAAAGAGAGAAAAGTAAACTGTTTTCTTATGTAATGGCATATTCTGTCTCTCTCTGATGGTGTTTCTACATCTCTGGAATTCCAGACAGCTTTTAATGAATGCCAGTTCTGCCTACCAAATGTACAAAACTAGATCAGGTAACCTAGTTTATGTGATGGCAGGGTGGTATAGAGAAATAACATGGGCTTTTATCTAACATGAAGCCTACAAGACGAAAGAAAGTTATTATCTCATTATAAGACTTTATTTTAAGTTGGAAGGAAAGAATGAGGAACAGTTTTAGGTTTTGAAATAGGAAGACATTTTATTTATGAAAACTGATATGTTGATTCATTGTGTGATCATGCCAATTGCAAACAATATTTCATTATGACAGAATTGTCAATTGACATAGAATACCCCTATCTAGTAGGGACATGTTGGCTCAGTAGCTAAGACACTGAGCTTGTCTTTCAGAAAGTTTGGCAGTTCAGTGGTTCAAATCCCTAACGCCACATAATGGAATGAGCTCCCATTACTCGTCCCAGCTTCTGCCAATTTAGCAGTTTAAAAGATTGTAAAAATGCAAGTAGAAAAATAGGGACCACCTTTGGTGGGAAGGTAACAGCATTCCGTGCACCTTTGGCATTTAGTCACGCTGGCCACATGATCATGGAGATGTCTTCAGACAGTGCTGGCTCTTCAGTTTTGAAATGGAGATGAGCACCACCCCCTAGAGTCAGGAACGACTAGCACATATGTACACGGGAAACCCTATCTAAAACATAGAGAGAGGGAGAGGTTATAGATATATTTAACTCAGTTAAAGCAATGACTATTGTTCAGACATAAAATCTAATTTATGAAAAGTGATTTTTAGTTCACACTCTGTACATTTTATTCACAGAGTGTTAACGAAATTTTACCAACATGTCCTTTCCTTGGCATTTGCTGTGAAGGAGATCAACAAGAATCCACAAATCTTGCCTAATGTCACCCTTGGTTTTCATATCCATGACAACTATTATCACCCAATGATGACTTATCGGACAACGCTGGACCTGCTCTTCAAATCCCAGCAATTTGTCCCCAACTACAAGTGTGACACTATGAAAAACGTCATGGCCATTATTGGGGGA
Organism: Rhabdophis nuchalis; assembly: GCA_039707465.1. Lineage (NCBI taxonomy): Eukaryota > Metazoa > Chordata > Lepidosauria > Squamata > Natricidae > Rhabdophis > Rhabdophis nuchalis. Next base: position 174,064,934 of record CM077647.1, on the reverse strand, counting down.
CTCACCTCTGAAACATCATTCTACATGGCAGACATTATAGGTTTATACAAGATACCACAGGTAAGCACTTGAAGAATAGACATCTGAGAGTTACCTTTCAATTTACAATGAACTTACTAAAGGAGGTGAATATGCTACTGGCAATATCTTTCCACAAAATGTGTTTTTCCTTTCAGCTGACTTACGGTTCATTTGCCCCTCGGAATAGTCATAATGGTGAAAGTCCATTGTCATACTCCATTGTCCCCAATGAATCTTCTCAGTACATAGGGATTGTTAGACTGCTTCAACATTTTGGATGGACATGGATTGGGATGCTTACTACTGATAATATGAATGGGGAACATTTCTTGCAGATCATGGAGTCCCTCTTTTCCCAGTATGGAATCTGCTCCGCTTCCATTCAAAGAATTCCGTATTTAACACAATGGGATAAATTGCATGACATGATTGGAAAAGCAACGATTATTTTTAATGGCATCACTGATAAGACTGTCAATACCTTTATTGTGTGTGGAGACTCTTTGACCATTGCGTGGGTGACCACTATTATCTTCATGCTGGGTCTCGGAGATGGCCAGAGTTCCTTGGGGAAAGTGTGGATCATGACTGCCCAGATTGATTATGCCTTAACCGGAATGCAAAGAAAGTGGGATCGGCAGTTTTTTGACGGTGCCATTTTTTTCACAATTCACTCAAAGCCAATTCCAGGGTTCAAGGAATTCCTGAAGTTGGTAACACCTCCTTGGATTCAAGAAGATGGATTTTTCCCACTTTTCTGGGAACAAGTGTTTGATTGTTCTTTGCCATCTCCTCGTTCGACCCTAGTGGAGGATGATATTTGTACAGGAGAGGAAAACCTAGAGGATATTCCTGGGTCTTTGTTTGAGGTGCATGTTTCTGGGCACAGCTATAGTATCTATAATGCTGTCTATGTATTGGCCCGAGCTTTACATACTATCTTCTTACTTCAATCTAATCACAAGCATTTGAGGAGGTATAAATTACTAGACTATGAGGATGCAAAGCCATGGCAGGTGATTTGTGTTGTATAAATACATTGTGCTAAACAGTGGTTCATACAAAGTGAGGCAATATAATTCAAACAGGGAAGAAGTAACTATTAAAATATATTTTATTTATTTATTTATTTATTTTTCAAATTTATACCCCGCCCTTCTCCTTGCAAGGACCCAGGGCGGCGCACAGGCAACATTAAAAACCATACAAAATTACAAAATACATTATTAAAAACTATTAAATTAAATCCCGTGCTAAAAAACCCTTTTAAAACCCTGAGAATTAAAATTCATACGGGTTATGCTAGGCCGGCTTGTTGGAATAAATACGTCTTAAGACGCTGGCGGAAGAGGCGGATGTCCGAGGTGGTGCGTAGGTCGGGGGGTAGGTCGTTCCAGAGGGTAGGTAGATACATTGACAAAATTTACATTTATTCCTTTATTTCTATACTTTAATATATTTTCCATTTTATTTCCTGAACAGCCTTAGAATGTAAGGATTAAGTCTTAAATGAAGTAAGATCCAGGTCCTGGTTTTCAAATTCCTGTAGCTTTTTAGGCATTTCACCTATTATTGAAGATAATAAAAAGATAATTTTAAAAAATCCCCTCACACATATGTGATAATCGTTCCTGACCCTAGGGGGCGGTGCTCATCTCTGTTTCAAAGCTGAAGAGCCAATGCTGTCTGAAGATGTCTCCATGGTCATGTGGCTGGCATGACTAAACACCAAAGGCACACAGAATGCTGTTACCTTCCCACCAAAGGTGGTTCCTATTTTTCTACTTGCATGTTTACATGCTTTTGAACTGCTAGTTTGGCAGAAGCTGGGACAAGTAATGGGAGCTCACTCCATTGCATGGCACTACGGATTTGAACCGTTGAACTGCCAACCTTTTTGACTGACAAGCTCAGCATCTTAGCCATTGAGCCACCACGTCCCTTTTTGAAGATAATAGAGAAATTCTATTTAGTTGTTTCAGCTATCTTTCAGCTATTTTTATCATGCTCATAGCAACCTTGTGTCCATGAGAATTGAGTGAAATGAAAATGGGTAGGAAGTCACAAGCAGATCAGTCAGGTGTGGCTTAGAAAATGAGGAAATGATCAGAGAGCAAATGTGAAACTGTCTCTCTAGTTCCACATCATTTTTCAAGTTATGTTGGACTGGGAGCAAACTTGTTGCAATTCACTTCTGTCATTTGATTATGGCTCAGAAGTATCTTACCCTTCAAATTATCCACCAAATGCAGCAAGCAGGTTCTCAAGAGGTTGGAGAAATAGACTGTCCATGTTTTCTCCCTCAGATGTCAAGTACAACTAAGACAAAATTACTGATTTCTATTCTTTGTTTTCTTTTATTTTTCATTCCCAATATTGTAGCTTCACCAATATCTTAAAGGCATGGCATTCAACAATTCTCTTGGAGACCTCTTGACATTTTACGATCAAAAGAAGATGGAAGGTGGATTTGATATTGTCAACATAGTCACCTTTACCAATTCCACTTTCCAGAGACGTAAGATTGGAAAAGTGGATCCTGATGCTCTCCAAGGACAGGAATTGGTCATTAATGAGGACATGATTGTTTGGCATAGATCATTTAACCAGGTATAATTTCAAAGAGAGTTTTTGTGAGGTGACACCATTTTCATATGAATTTATTTGGCTTGGAAATTTACTGTTCGTCTTCTAGGCGACCCCAAGAGAATTAAACAGATTAAAATGAAGTTACATTTTTCCCACTTTAATTGTTAAAAACCAACTGCAGTAGTATTGTCAACAATATTTATTATTATTTATATTTATAAATACTATCTTTATGATATGATATAATAATAATATAATATTACTATAGGGATGTGTTGGCTCAGTGGCTAAGGGGCTGAGCTTGTCGATCAGAAAGGCTGGCAGTTCAGTGGTTCGAATCCCTAGCATCGCATAACGGAGTGAGCTCCCGTTACTTGTCCCAGCTTCTGCCAACCTAGCAGTTCAAAAGCACATAAAAAAGCAAGTAGAAAAATAGGAAACATGGTGGGAAGGTAACAGCATTCCGTGCACTTTTGGCATGTAGTCATGCCAGCCTCATGACCACGGAGACATCTTTGGACAGTGCTGGTCCTTTGGCTTTTAAATGGAGATGGGTACCACCCCCTAGAGTTGGGAACAACTAGCACATATGTGTGAGGGGAACCTTTACCTTTATCTTATTATTATTATATGGCCATTATCATATGGATTCTTTTGGCTTGGAAATGTAGTATTCTCCTTCCAGGCAGATCCTGAGTAATGACCAAATAAAATATATATTTTTCCACTTTGATTATTGAAAACTAATTTCACGAATATTGGGTACATGATTTATTAGACTTCCCCCAAATCGCAAACTTGAAAATGTGAAAGAAAATAAATGCATTTAAATAACAATGTTTCCTTAGTTGAGTGAAACTTTGATGTGATTTAACGCAAATTTGATTGACTCAATTCATCTGATCAAATGGATGAATTAATGTAATGAACCACATATTCAATTTCTGGTATGTAAACAAAATTGGGAATCCAGCACTAGTAAGCTCACAAATTCAAACAGCAGATTTAAGGTCGATTTGAAATGCATTCTGAAATCCTATTTATTCCTTGATCCTGTTATACATATTATGGATAGGACTTTTCATTTTAGTGTAATGGTGAAACACAATTAACCACTGATTTTTATTCAAAGCAAGAAATCCTCATTTTCCAATATCATTTGATATTGAAATCTAGGTGCTCCCCATCTCTCTGTGCAATGAATACTGCGAGCCTGGTTATCAGAAAAGGAAGCACGAAGGAAAAAAATTCTGCTGTTATGATTGCGTTTCATGCCCAGAGGGGAAAATCTCAAATATGATTGGTATGTTAACAACCTCTCTGATTTTGTTGCTGTAGAGATGGACTTGAAATATCAGCCACAGTGCCTTTACAAACAAGTACACTACGTGGGTATTTTTGAGAAGGTATTCTGCAACATGATTTCAGCTCATTCGTTTTCAGGTTGCATATTCATTAGTTGAAAACAGCAAAGATATACAAAAGTGATTGTAAAATGTAAAAAAAAATCTAGATATATTACAGTATCTGTAAATGAGGAAGGGAAGGGAGGGGTACCAAGTTCTAAATAATTAGATTGTCCTCTTTTAACAACCCCATAATCCCTTCAAGGGTGAAGTCTGGGCAACTGAAGGGAACTGAGTGTTTACTGACCAGATGCCCTTCATATCACCAGTTATTTCAGCAGATATAGTCTCATTGTGCCCAGAGAGAGAAATATCTGCCTCTACCTAGGATCGAACTCACAGCTGACTCCTGATTGTCAAGCAAGAGCTCCATCTCTAGGCCACCAAACCATCCAAGCTCTAAACAATTAGATGATTTTATTTATTTATTTAGAAAATGTATATGACTGCCCAATTCACTCATGGTGACTCTAGGAACTTTTCAAAAATTAAACCCCAATACAAAAGCCAATATACCCCAAAGCCCCTGGTGACAGAAGTCAAACCAACCAATTGATGAACTCCATGGCACACTGGAGACCCCAGGCTCATTGGTAATACCAATGTTTTCAAGGTCTTTCTATAAAGTATCAAAGGAGGACCAATCTTAATTGTACAGAGAAGTTGTTGAACAGGGAGGGAGGCAAAAGTCCTCCTTTGTGGTTCTACCAGATTGGTCTTTCCAGATGGACTTTCTTAAGGTAATGAACTCCTAACATAACCTGCCTCCCGTCTCAGGTTGGGTATAACTCGGAAAAGATCTGCCTCCCCACAAGCCATGTAGGACTTTTAAAGATGACAAGCAAAACTTTGAAATGGCATCCAATGTAACCCCTGTAAAAGAGATGACACATCTACAGATCTAGGCTTGCATAGAACCATGCAGACAACCTCATTTTGAAACAACCATAGTTCCCAGATACATTTTAAGATACTGCATATGTAGACCACATTGTAGTAGTCAAATCTGAATGATATTCATTTAATCTTCATTGATGTGTAAGGAAGGAAGGATGGAGGGAGGGAGAGAGGGAAGAAAGAAAGAAAGAAAGAAAGAAAGAAAGAAAGAAAGAAAGAAAGAAAGAAAGAAAGAAAGGAAAGAAGGAAGGAAGGAAGGAAGGAAGGAAGGAAGGAAGGAAGGAAGGAAGGAAGGACTAGCATTTCATTATTAGACTAATGAAACATTTTGTCAACTGTATGACTAGTGAACCCAAAAAACAGAAACACTCCCGGGAACTTTGAATTCCCAAAAGTAAAACTTTATTGGATTCTTCATTTTGGTACTGAAGAATCAAAACCAGGTTTTCCCACGCAAATGCTTGCTTAGTTAAACAGTACTTTCCCATGCTTCCCACCCTTGGATGAACACATTGTCCAATTATGAGATATTCCTTTGCTATGGGAACAGTCCATCTCTTTCTCAAGCACCTGCAATGGTGACCTTGATGTTTGCCAGTCCACACACACATGCAAACATTCCATTTCCCCCTTTCTTCCTCCCAGTTCATTGGCAATTTGAGAAGTGTTAGGTATGAAAGAAGTAAAGTGGTTCAATCTTAATACATTTATTTTAGCAACAACAACAACAACAATTTATTTTAAATGCTAATTATTTACATTTTTCAATTACATTTATTATGCTCCATTTCTGCATTCTTTGGCTTTTTTGGAAAATCTTTGTTATTCATATTTTCCCTAGAGTGTTTTATATATGTATTTTTCAACACTGAATCCAGCATTTTATTTATGGAGTTAAACACAAAAATGAACTTTAAAGAAAATGAAGAAAAAAATAGAAAAATTATTAAATAATTAATTAAAATTAAATTATTAAATAAAAATGATGTCTTGCAGCAATAGAAAATTCTGTTTCCAATGCAGTTTGTCCTTGAAATATGTGTAAAATATTGATCTTTTTAGAATTACCTCCTTGATCATTTGTCTTCCCTTTTCACTTGAAATTTAGTGAAAGCATTTTATTTTCACACTCTTAATTGTTTTCAATATCCTGAAGATCTATAAGCAAATTGTAACAAAAAGAAATGCATCATGAAAATAATTAGCTGCTTGAGAACTTTTAGGAATCAGTTTAGTCTTTGTTGCTACTCTGCATTTACTCATCAAAATATGGGTGGGTTTATTTTTTAATTTCAGACATGGTAGCTTGCTTCCAATGTTCAGAAGATCAATATGCAAACCGAGAACGAAATGGATGCCTCTTGAAAAGTATAAACTTTCTGTCTTATGAAGAACCGTTAGGGTATAGTTTAGCTTGTGTTGCTGCTGTGTTCTCCCTCATTACAGCATGGGTGTTGGGAACTTTTATTAAGCACAAAGACAGCCCTATTGTGAAAGCCAACAACCGGGATCTCACCTACACTCTCCTCATCTCCCTTCTGTTCTGCTTCCTCTGCTCTTTGCTCTTCATTGGACAACCTGGGAGAGTCACATGTCTCCTTAGACAGTCTGCATTTGGTCTCATTTTCTCATTGTCCATCTCTTGTGTGCTGGCCAAGACCATCCTTGTTTCTCTTGCCTTCAAGGCCACCAAGCCAGGATCACGAATGAGGACATGGGTGGGGAAAAGACTGGCTGTTTCTATTGTCTTTTTCTGCTCTCTATTCCAAGCAGGCATCTGTATTGTTTGGTTATCCACCACTCCCCCATTCCCAGAATTAGATGTGCATTCAGCAATTGAAGAAATGATTCTACAGTGCAATGAAGGTTCAGTTGTTATGTTTTATTGTGTCTTGAGCTATATGGCCCTCCTTTCATTTGCCAGCTTCATTGTGGCTTTCCAGGCTCGTAAACTGCCTGACAGCTTTAATGAAGCCAAGTTCATCACCTTCAGCATGTTGGCTTTCTGCAGTGTGTGGGTCTCCTTTGTCCCAACTTATCTGAGCACCAGAGGAAAAGCCATGGTGGCTGTGGAGGTCTTCTCTATATTGTGCTCTACTGCTGCGCTCCTAGGATGCATCTTTTCCCCTAAGTGTTACATTATTGTATTGAGGCCTGACTTAAACAACAAGGAACAATTGATAAGAAGACACGCTTAACTGTCTTTTTCTTTGCTTGATTATGTTTTTAAGTTAATAAGAGTAAGATTCATCAAAATTAGAAAATGCTTTTAAGCTATTCATATTAAAGGGTCTTTAGATTTAGTTGTAACTCTGAATTCTGGATTTAGGGGAAATCTGCATTAGGGGAAAGTTTAAGTGTTTCTCCAATGATAATTTCGAATGTTTCAAAAATGTAGTATGGAAAAACTAGTGATTTTTGAGAACTAGAGAATTTCTTTTTTGTAATTAAGCTTTGATAATTTTCCAGCTGTCCTCATATATTCTCTGGGCTGACCCAATTACTTTTCATGAATTATCCATTGTAAATGTGAGCATAACGATGAAGTTTAAAATGTGAAGTGGAATTCCCACTCTGCGTTAGAAACTTTCTTTTTAAAGTGAAAATGTTGGGGTGTCTACTGTGTAGTCACAGAAGTAATGTAAAATAATATAATGTTAAACACATTTCTTTTAAAGCCAAAAAAATATTTTTAATAATAAAGCAAGCTAACAAAATTTATCATTTGAATCATTATTGGAAGGATGATTTAACCCATGTTGAGTTTGTTCCTTATTCACTACCAGCAATAGTCTGGATATCTGTTGCCTTACTTCCTCTCCTACAGTTCTTCTATGAAGTTCAGGAAGAGAAGACATCCATGAGATGGAAAAGATTACATAGGCATGATATGTAACCTCAGCATTCCTGTTCTTCCAAGAAGTGAACTATGGTTCATATGATTCATGCAGCTAATCAGCTTAAACTGTTCATAACTTTTATGATATACTTGTGGGTGCATTAATCAACAATGAGCAGACTGATCTCCTAATTTTTTCCTCTCTGCAGTTCATAGTGCTGCTGTCAGAGTTCTGACAGATGTCCTAATTAAATAATGAGCCTCGAGCCAAGCTTCAAAAGAAAATTAGTTATTCATTAGGAGTTTCATGTCAACACATTCCCAAATGAAGCCAGATCTGACCCCACACAATTTACAGCACCAATCATGACCCTGGTCCCCCCCTCCCCCCAGGGCATGTCATCAATCACATTCGCCAAAGGGGTAATTTTGCAGATTATAGAGATTCCTTCCCTCCGGCCCCTGTAAGTAACCCTGGGATACAGCCTTGAGAGAGAGAAGTCTGGCATGTGCATCTGTCTTTTGCTGCCATGCCGATTCATCTGTTTCCTTTCCTATGGCAACTCAAGAGCAGGATAGGGATGCCTTGCAAGTTAACAGCTGCCAAAGTACTTGATGGTAATCAGGGCATAATATGACCATGACAAGGGAAACATCAAGACCCTTCCCCTGCTCCAATTTTACATCATATTGCACCAGCTCCAACAGAAATACACAATCGAGGATGTCCCCACTGTCCCATTATTGGGTTCTGAATGATTTTGGATAGGCCGTCTTCTAGGGAAAGCAGATTTAAATCCCCCAAGTCCATGAGTTTGATCAACTCCACTGTCAATCCAAAAATGGAATCAAGAAGGTCAGGTTGGGAGAGTGCTACCTATGAGGAAGACTGGTACAGCAGCAACAATGCCAACTAAGCCCTTGAGCCCAACTTATTGAATAGGTCTTGTGTTTAATAATCTGTGGTGCAGCAGCTTTCAAGTCTTTACAAACATTTGTGTGGTGATTAGTATATTGCCACCCCTGCCCTAGGTTCTCCACTGATATCACACCTGAAGCTCAGCTGGGCATTTCTTCTAAAGTTCCACCCATTCTTCTGGACCCAGCCTGTTCTAAGTAATACATGTTTCAGGTGACTCAGCCCATTCTTGCAGGGAGTTATACTTAAAGGGTCATTGTACATCTGCTGGACAATATAACTCAAATGAGCTCCATGTTGAACTCCAACTTTAAAGAAAGATCTTTGAGGTGTGGGATGTTGCAAGGGGACCTGGAGCTAATGGAACCTGAGGAGGTGGACAAGATCCTCTAAGCTGTTAGTTTGATCACTTGTGTATCAGATCCATTTCTCTCCTGGGTTATTGTGTGGAAAGTTTTGTGGAAAGGAGCATGGGATAGAGTCTGGTAGCAGTTAAATCTTCTTTAACGGGCAGTTAAGGGACCCATGATGTGGCTTTACTAGTAGATGACTGGTCATCATAGCTGCAATTTGTACTTATTTTGTGGATGCTTTTATTATTCTAATATTTTTTTAAATTGTTTAATTGTTTTAGAATGAATGAATGAATGACAATAAAATTGAGATGCTCTATAAAATCTCTTGTTTTCATTAATGTCCACTATTATTCGCTTAACTACCACCAGTTTCAAACTCTTGGCTGCAGAGCCTTAATAGTATATCAAATGATGTACCACACTCACACATTCATTTTTTTCTTAGCTTGCTAAATTGCCAAGTGCTTCCATTTCTTTTAACCCAACAATTTAAGCAAACAATAAAAATAAATCACACCTTGTAACTTATTTTAAACCAAAGGAGCATTGCTAACCCAAAGTCTATGTCTAGACTTTCTCCTTTTTAGCAGACATTAAAAGAGGTTCCAAAAAAGATCAGAGAATAATAAACAAAGAAAAATAATAATGCTGTATTTCCTTTTATTAAATTTGTAGTAAAATCTTATTGTATAGAAAGGAAATAGAATAGCATAGCAAAAAGGCTTACATTTCAGACACAAAAACATGTCTCAGAAATTTTCTTTCTTTCTTTCTTTCTTTCTTTCTTTCTTTCTTTCTTTCTTTCTTTCTTTCTTTCTTTCTTTCTTTCTTTCTTTCTTTCTTAAGCTGCTGAAGACCATAAGGCCTATATATCAGCCTTAACCAACAAGAAACGGTAAAATCTGAAAACTGACCTTTGCTGCTTTAGTAATTGACAGCACAACTAATTTACACAATGGAGGAGAGATTATAAGTACAAAATAGAAATGTTGATATGGAATGGAGGCGAGGAAGGAAAATTGAAAGGACCAATCTTTAATTTTCCTTTGCTAATATTCATTCCCTGTAAGTCATTAAAAATGTACACCTAATTTAATTATTCCATTTGATTAATTGGTGTCTGCTATTAAGTTCTGGCCTGAACACAATGATGAAACATTTTGGGAAAAAGATACATCCCAATAACCCAATACTGGAAGACAAGATGGAGAAGATCTCCACAGCCACCATGGCTTTTCCTTTGGTGCTCAGATAAGTTGGAACAAAGGAGATCCATACACTGCAGAAGACCAACATGCTAAAAGTGATGAATTTGGCTTCATTAAAGGTGTCAGGTAAATTACGAGCAAGATAAGCCACATTGAAGCTGGCAATAGCCAAGAAGCCCAGATAGCCTAGGACACAATAAAACATGAAGATGGAGCCTTCCTTACATTGCAAAATCATGGTTTCTGTAAGGGAATTCATGTCTAACTCAGGGAATGGAGGAGATGTTGCCAACCACAGAATGCAAAGACCTGCTTGAAGAAGAGAACAAGAAAGGACAATGGTCAGGGCCAATCTTTTCCCCACCCATTTTCTCACTGAAGAACCTGGCTTAGTAGCCATGAAAGCTACAACCACAGTAATAGTTTTAGCTAACACACAAGAAACAGCAGTTGAAAATATGATTCCAAATGCTGGTTGACGGAAAAGACAGATTATTTTCCCTGGCTGACCAAGGAATAACAAGGAACAGAAAAAGCAGAGCAGAATGGCAGTGAGTAGTGTGTAAGTGAGGTCCCGGTTGTTGGCCTTGACGATGGGGGTATCTCTACGCTTAAGGAAAATTCCAAGCACACTGGTTGTCATGAGGGAGAAGGAAACAGCAGCTGAGGCCAGACTGATCCCTAAAGGTTCTTTAAGGGAAAGGAAAGTCATTGTTTTATTAAGGCATCGATCTTGCTCCATGCTTGGATATTGATCTTCAGGACACTTGGAACAATCTTCTGTATCTGGATAAAGGAACAAAAGAAAACTCACCTATTTCCTATTTACCATTTTTTAATAAATAGTCTATGGTGCTGTTTGATAATTGATAATTCATTTTTTTTATCTGTTCCCTGTATATACCAAGGTTATTCCAAAGTATTTACCAACTATATGAAAAATCAATTATTTACTCAGGTGTGGTATGAAAATATATGTTGTAAAATTTAAATTTAGAATTTGGTTGCTGTTACTGTTATCATAATTTCATATTTGTCAAGATACATAGAAACTTTTGGGGTTGTGTAGTCTAGAAATGTGTTTGTTTATTTAATTAATTTGTTAATAGATGGTGATCTATAGATAATATTGATTGCTGTGTTATTTTTCATTTAATTCTACAAGGAACATACCAGTAATTCAAATACTTTCTTAAATGTGCTTGTTTGCATTTCCACATAATTCTGTAGATAATATGGGTTATCTTATGGCACTATGGATGGCAAACAAATTTAACAAACATATAACTAAATAAACAAAAGAATCCTCAGTTTTGGTGAGATATATGCATATATAGTTTCCAAATGAAAACCCTAAGTCTAGAATGTATTACAAGTAATTATTTTTGGTCCTTTCTTTTAATATCCCTGTTTGTATTTTACTAAAATTTGGATAAAGTGTTTGAAGATTTCACAGGCTGCTTTTAAGATTTTGAAAGATATCATATTTTCAAATTTTGGGGAATACTACTAAATAAGATTTAACATTATTTAGCAGCACTTCCTGCACAGAATCATCCTTAATAATAAATAATTTTGATGAAATCATTTTTTGTAGGCAGTATGTTAAAATATTGAAGGGTTTCATATAATATACAATGATTATATAATATACAACTATTATAAAACAATATAAGTTTTATCACATTGGATATTGAACTTTTCCATTCAATTTTACAATAATTAAGTAGATAATTTTCAATTTTCTCCCTCTTGATATGCATTAGGTTATCATCTAATGTTTTGGATGACCACCATATATAGTACTATTGGGCCACAATACAGTTTTGGTCTACAGATGACAACTGTAGGACCTCCCAAAAATTAATCATGTTTTTACTCCACTTTATATTCTTATATCTGGCACAAAAATACTGTAACAAAAGAGACATTGTGTGGTTTACTGGATTCTGCAAGATTATTTTAAAACCTTGGTGATTATTACTAACTGGGATTAATAAAAACTGAGATTTGTAGAGGTTACCCATATTCCTTGCTTTATATGTTAGAAACATTCAATTTTAAAAAGAAATGAATTCATTGTAACATTGGATGAAACAATTCCTTTACTACCCAATGTTCTCAAATTTGTGTAGTTTCATCACTGACCTATCTTGTTTGAAATCTTCCCTTCTGGACATGGCACACAATCATAGCAGCAGAAGCTTTTCTCTTCAGATTTTCTCTTCCAATATCCAGGGCGACAATATTCATTGCACAGAGAAACTGGAAGAACCTGCTCATAACATGAAAAAATTTGCACAGGTAATTGCCAAGGTGTTCAGCTTTTTCATCAGCTGAAAATACAGCCAACTAGTCATCCTATAAAAAGAATCATGACCAACAGAGATCAGTTGGAGACATTTTAACTGAAATCTTTTCCATTATTTAAAGATTTTTAAAAAAAACACAACTCTACATTTATGCAGTTCCATACCCGATTAAAACCTTTGTGCCATTCTATCAGATTTTTATTAATGATCAATTCATTTCCATAAGAGGCATCCGGATCTAGCTTCCCAACTTTCACACTCCGGATGGACTTGTTTGGAAAAGCGATCATATTGATGATGTTAAATCCACCTGCAACTTCCCTCTTCTCATTAAAGGACACTCCTTCTCCTGCTGAATTGTTGAAAGAAAGGCCTTGAAGAAATGGGTGGAGCTACTTGAAAGAGAAGAAAAAAGCAATGAAGTTGAATTAACAATGATAAGAGAAATCAACACATTAGAACTTCCATGTTTTAGTTCCCAAACTCATTATGAAGTTTCATTGGACAAAATGCTGATACAAAACAATAGAATAGAATTATTTATTTATCGGCCACGTGTGATTGAACACACAAGGAATTTGTCTGTGGTGCATATGCTCTCAGTGTATATAAGGAGAATAAAATACATCCATCAAGAATCAAAAGGTACAACACTTAATGATCGTCAAGGTTACTAATAAGCTATCAAATTGTACTAGTAATCAAATAAAACAATATAAATTGAAAGATACAAGCAACATGGTTATAGTCATAAGTAGAAAAGGAGATAGGTAATAGGAAGGATGAGAAGAATAATAGTAATGCAGTCTTAGTAACTAATTTGACAGTGTTGTGGGAATTAGTTGTTTAGCAGAGTGATGGCATTCGGTAAAAAGCTGTCCTTGTGTCTAGTTGTTCTGGTGTGCAGTGCCCTATAGTGTCATTTTGAGGGCAGAAGTTGAAACAATTTATGTCCAGGTTTTGAGGTGTTTGTAGATTACAGACTATAAACTGCAAAGAATTTCATAATGCCAGTTTTCTTCAACAGCTCAAAAAGTCAACCTGCAAAGTATTATCAGTGAATAACAGTTTATACAGAATTCCTCGAGACAGAAGACAGAATACATCAGCAGCCAAAATGGAACAGATATAGTATCCTCTAATAGTCCAGAATATAGAAGAGAATAAAGAGGAAGTTCTCTTAAAAATGATGAAAGAACCACAGATGGTGACTCTAGAGATTCAACAACAAGAGATAGGTGTCGTTGTATCAGATTAAATAAATCTGATGTAAGGAGCTACAAGATCCCAGGGTAGAAACATGAAAAATTTACCAAAAAGTCTATAAGAGTTAAAATTATAAAAAGGGCAAGAGATGATGGATAGATGTAGTATACTTCCGATTAAGGTGATTATTTTATTAAGAGTTAGAAAACAGAGGTAGACATTAGAAATTGGGAAATAGTATTATGTATACTGATGTAGAATTATGTATACTGATTATAACTACCAGGGCTGATATTCACTTACCTTCCCTACCGCCAGTTCGCAAATGTGAGCACACGCATGTCTGGTGCACGCATGCACAAAGCCAACCATGCATGTGCTTTGGCTTTAAAAAGTGCCTGAATGGGATGGCATACAGCGGGGCAGGTGATGGGCTACCAGTTTGGGTGAACTGGTCTGAACTGGCAGAATACCACCTCTGATAACTACTATGTATACACAAATGTTAGAAGTTGAAAGATTATGATTGTGTATATCTAAACAATATGACTATTATTATTACTGTGTGTAAACTATATTGACCCATATGTGGACAATCCTTTGTCCACCAAGCACCTATGGATGTTCAATTAAAATATATATAAATAAAATTATTTTTTAAAAACACCAAAGAATTCCTTGAGAAGAATGTTAAATGAGGGCTAATTGGAGCAGACAAGTTCAATAAGTATTTTTATAATAGCTCTTTGAACAATACAATGTGCCTGGAATTAAGATTTAATTTTCTGAGTCAGATTATTTTGTAATAACTTCTTCATTGAAAAGAAAATAATCTTTGCTGCAAATATGTTACCCTAAAAGGTGGCAGTTCGGCAGATTCAGCTAATTTAACTTCCAAGATTTTTCTCAGATTGGATCCCTTGGATAGCATGTTATGCAAAGAATGAGCCACAGCATAAACCCCATTGTAAATGCTGTAGCTGTGACCCATCATCTGCAATTGAAACAGAGATTCCGGAAGATTTCCCAGTTCTTCATTCCCTGTGCATTTTTGTCCCTCCATTGATGACAATTCTGAATTAGGAAGGAAACAGTAGAATGCTTGTTCCCAAAAATGGTTTCGAAATCCATCTCCATGGGTTGAATATGGATTTATGGCCCGAAGAAATTCCTCAAATCCCAGATGTTCACTTGAATGGATTTGAAAGGCAATGGCCCCATCATAAAATTGGAGATTCCAATCCCTTTGGGATCCTGGTAGCATGAAATCGATTTGGCTGGTGGTGATCCAGACTTTGCTTAAAAGTGCATTTCCCTTATTTGAAGCATCCCCTACAGATTTGAGTGCTGTGAGCCACGCCAGTGTAAAAGATTCTCCATAGATGATATATGTATTTGTTTTAACATCTGTGAAGTGTGTATGAAAGCTAAACATTATATCACTAAATTTGCCCAAGTCATCCAAACAGAATAATTTTGGAAATCTTTGTATGAAAGATAAACAGATTCCCTGCTGGAAAAACAAGAGCTCCAATTTCTGCAAAAAATGTTCTCCACTCTCAGTGTCTGCAGCAAAGAGCCCAATCCATTTCCATCCAAAAAGTTGAAGCAATCGGATAATCCCGATATATTGAGGAACTTCATTTGGGGCCATAAAGTAAAGTGAAGATGATTGACAGCTGTCAATTTCTTTCAGAGGAAATGATCCATATGTGAGCTAAAAGAAAACATCAAGACATGGTAGAGAGCAGCAGTGAAATCCTCTGAAATCTGCTATCAGTTTGGTAAGTCTGCTGCTTTGTGCGCGCATGCGCGCCTGAGGCGCACCCACACAGCACTAAAAACAGAACATTTTGAAGCCTTCCAGGTAAGGAGAATAGCAAGGAGAGAAATCCACTGTGCCATGTGATTTAGATTAGCTAGAAAGCAGGAAATCTGACGATTCTAGTTAATATAAGTCACAAGTCACAGCTGATTGTTGGGAATACCGGTTCGCCTGGACCGGTAGCACTTTTTACTACCAGTTCAGTTGAATCGGTAGCATTTTTTACTATCAGTTTAGGCGAACTGATCCAAACCCATAGCATTTCATCTCTGATACAGAAGAGTTATAGACTAACTGAATTATTGAATTGCCCAGTGGCAAATTATCCCACTGCGGGTTGGCCTTGGTGAGTTGGCCATGATGAGTTGGCCACAGCGAGTTTTTCTATTCTGCATCAAGAAATCTAACTTTTATTCGATTGAAAAAAGTTTTATTGGTTTTAACATTTTTAAGAAGGAAAGGGATAGATAAGGTATTAGATAATATTTTAGAGCTTCCACATCGGGTTTGGTGACCGCCTCCGAGTCTTCATATTCCATTAGGAAATAATAAAAGGAATGGGTACATACATTTTAAATCATAAATTTTCATATTATTTTGTACATTCAACTAGTTTGTTCTAACATCCGTACAGGAATTACCGTCATAAAAAAAAGAGATAAAAAGTTATTTTTGCGATCTGAGCCTCTTTGCTATAGTCTCTTCCTCCTCCACCCCACCAGCAGGCGGACCAGAAATCTAACTTTTATTTAGTGCTAGATGAAATTGATGAAAATGAAAATTTAAGGATGCCCTTGGGTATGTTTAATCAATTGATTATTTCTGTAAATCAATTAACAGAAACAAGATAAATCCCCCCTCCTCTGGACCCACCTGTGGAATTTTGTAGAATTCTACAATTTCTGCCATATGGGATGAAGTATCTGATCCAAGTCCTCCAATGATGGCCAGAAGAATTTTCTGAAGTCCACATTGGTAGTTGGGGGAAAATCCATTTGATTTGAACAATAGGTCCAGAGTGGTCCGATAGGTCATCTTAGGATTGTTGTAGCTGTCATAGATGTGGAATCCAAGGGTAACATTGGGCAAGATTTGTGGATTCTCATTGATCTCCTTGACAGCAAAGGCCAAGGAAAGTACATGCTGGTAGAATTTTGTGATCACACTGCAAATAAAGAAAATCTTTCATTAAAGAATTGTACAATAGCAATAACACTTATTTATGTACCGCTTCATAGTGCTTTTACAGCCCTCTCTAAGCAGTTTAAAGAGTCAGCATATTTGCCCCCAACAATCTGGGTCCTCATTTTATCCACCTCAGAAGTATGGAAGGCTGAGTCAACCTTGAGCCTGCTGAATTGCAGCTAGCAGTCAGGTGAAGTAGCCTGCATACTGTACAATGCATAGAAAAGCACTAAGAAGTTTATCCATCCATCCGTCCATCCATCCATCCATCCGTCCGTCCATCCATTCATTGGCATCCATCCATCCATCCATCCATCAATCCATCCATCTACTCATTCATTCGTTAATTAATTAATTAATTAATTAATTAATTAATTAATTAATTAATTAATTAATTAATTAATTAATTAATTAATTAATTAATTAATTCATTCATTCATTCATTAATTAATTAATTAATTAATTAATTAATTAATTAATTAATTAATTAATTAATTAATTAATTAATTAATTAATTCATTCATTAATTAATTAATTAATTAATTAATTAATTAATTAATTAATTAATTAATTAATTAATTCACTTAAATTTAGCAATCTTACAACTCTGCCTTGAACTCTCTAAATATATTTGTAATTCTACATTTTATCTTTCAAATCTAAATTTGATGTTAATGCTCCTTCTTATGGATATATTTCTCTTCCTGGGAAAAAAAATAAAGCAATTATATTTTTATTTATTGGGACCATTTTTTTTTAAATTCAATTTTATTATATTTCCTTTCTTATCGATTTGGAATCTAGCTATTTAGTCATCATGTTTAGCCTACATAACATTTTATTTAAAATAAAATAGATGGGAAAGAAAATCTTATCTAACCTACAGCCAGAAACTCTCAGAAACTAAACGAAAACTAATTACTTAATCTCAGAACGCTTTCATCTGCTTTCTTGAGGCACCTTTTTTTCATAGAAACAGGTGTGGTCAGTTAGAAAAACTGAAGAAAAGAAACAAGGAACCATTAGGTGAAAAGAGGTCAAGATTTGCTTACTCTGAAAATTCATAGAGCTCCTGAGATGGATGTTCATAAAACAAATGCTCGCTGAAGGCGTAGATAATCTGTGAAGCCATCCCTCCAATGAGGAGATCACCTGGTTGGTACCATTCATGTGGAACTGGAAAAGGATCAACCTCTGGGCACTTGAGGGTGTTCACTTTGATCTCGGGGAACATCAGAAAGAATAGTACATCAACAGCCAAAAAATCTTCCCAAAGAGATCTCCAACATATCAATCCACACCAATGGATCTGAGCTAGCATGCTGGATCTTCCCAACACACGTCAGAAGACCAAAGCATCAATCTAAACTTTTCATTTTGATGGAGATACAGACAAGTGCTTGAATAACGACTGTGATTTCTGCAACTCAGATTTGAAATTGCTCTGATCAAAGGAAGAACAGATGCTTCAGGAAATGAACCCAATAGTCCTGGTGGACTCTTCCCTCCACCCCAAGCTCTCCACAGAACTGGGATTAGTTTATAACCTCTTTCAAATTTGCTTTCTACTTTTCACTCCTTTCCAGAAAATCTCTGGAGCCTTGAGCAAATAAACAAACACAAGACAGTAGTTTGGATCAATCCCAGGAAGTCTTAATTACCTATTAATATATTCTCCCCTAGCTGGCCTTAAAAACAACAACAACACTATTTGCTAATTGTCAATTTGACAAAGTATTTCCTCTCTTTCTGAAATAAAAATAATTTTAAAAATCAGATGGTGATTTTTACAATAATATGCACACACACTTGGACACAGAAGGAAATATGAAATATTGGATTTAATTATTTTAATTCAGCATATAAAATACAGTCATAACCTGATGGGATATTCTTTCAGGGATATTTCCTTATCTGATTTCTCAATGGCATCAACAATAAAAGAGCTTCCAATGAATTCCTTCACTGGGAAACTTCTTGAAAATTTAAAGAGATAGTCAGAGATTTGCATGTTTTGAAAATTACACATGTTGAATACCATATTTTTCGGAGTATAAGATGCTCCGAAGTATAAGACACAGCTAGATTTTGGGGAGGAAAACAAGGGAAAAATATCTGCCTCTGCCTCCCAGCAATTTGCCTCCTTGCAAGAAACAATGCAGACAATATACACTGTTTGTAGTGTTATATTCCAGACTATACTTGTACAGATGCTGTTAAAATTGATGTGCTTTCTGGAAGTAGAATTATTCTCTGCTATTTAAAAGAATAGCACTTTTTAAAACAATAGCACTGGGCCTCTTCAGATCAAGCATTTATTTTAAAAAGCTTCTTCATTTTAGTGATGTCCCGGTGTCTGGAGGCCGTGTGAGTCTGGATGGGGAGAAACAGGCTTCGACTCAACCCGTCCAAGACCAAGTGGCTATGGCTTCCAGCATCGCGATACAGCCAGTTGGTGCCATCTCTGGCCATTGGGGGGGCGAATCATTGGCCCTCACGGAGAGGGCTCGCAACTTGGGTATACTCCTGGACTCTCGGCTGTCATTAGACGATCATATGACAGCCGTGGCCAGGGGGGCTTTTTATCAGGTTTGCCTGATTCGCCAGTTGCGCCCCTTTCTGGATCGCAACACTCTGCGCACGGTCACTCAAGCCCTCGTCATCTCCTGCCTGGACTGTTGCAATGCTCTCTACATGGGGCTGCCCTTGAGGTGTACCTGGAGGCTCCAGTTAGTGCAGAATGCGGCTGCATGGGGGATTCTGGGAGCCTCAAGATGCTCCCACGTGACACCTCTCCTGCGCGAGCTGCACTGGCTGCCTGTGGCTTTCCGGGTGTGCTTCAAGGTGCTAGTAACCACCTTTAAAGCTCTCCATGGCATGGGACCTGGCTACTTGCAAGACTGCCTCCTGCTACCAAATGCCTTCCACCAACCAGTTCGCTCCCACAGAGAGGGCCTCCTCATGGTGCCGTCGGCCAAACAATGTTGGCTGGCGACCCCCAGGGGGAGAGCTTTCTCTGTGGCAGCCCCTGCCCTCTGGAATGACCTACCCCCCGACCTACATACGACCACTGACCTATGCCTCTTCAGTCGGGCCTTGAAAGCGCATTTATTCCGTGCGGCCGGCCTGGCGTAGTTTTTAATCGATTTTAATTTTAATTGATTTTATTTAGCAGTTTTATTTAGATTTTAGAACAGGCCCCCAATTTAATTGCCATTTTAAAGTATTTTATATATTGATGTTCTTTGTTGTTTTATTGATGCCTGTTCACCGCCCTGAGTCCCGCAAGGGAGAAGGGCGATATACAAATTTAATAAACTATAACTAACTAACTATTAAGTTGTCTAGAATAATAAGAAAGCAGACTTTAAAAATAAGTCTAATAATTTGAACATTCTATAGGCATTTATAGTTGACTTACCTCCTTGCAGCAAACAGCCCGAATAGTACAAGAAATTTTTTTTTGCTTCCCAGCAATTTGCCACATGGACTGAACAGCAAGTTTCACTTTCAATTTCTCCCAATCATCAGATGTTACAGGCTGCAGGCATTGCTAGTTTATTGAAACCTCTGCAAGCCCCATTTGCTGCAAAGAGGTAAATTCCTGGGAGGCAGAGGCCAAAGGGTGGGAGCCGCTGGGTGAGTGGGGCTACATTCAGTGTATAAGATGCATCCAAATTTTCACTCAAATTATTGTGTGTGCAAGCTTAATTGGCCAAAACATTGCATTGGGGGGGGAGGTGCATCTTATAATCAAAAAAATATGGTAGTATAGTAGTGCTTCATGAATTTTGCCTTATGTCAGAAAATGTTTTGTACAATTTGCCAACTTTCAATTCCACAAAAATCCTGGGTCTCAAATTTTGGACACATTTTGTAAGTTAGCTCATGTCAAGTACATTGCCTGGAAAAGATGTTGTCCTAGGATGCAATGTTTTGGCCAATTAAGCTTGCACACACAATAATTTGAGTTGCTGTTGTCCCCATTTTGGGTCTGAACCTGGTACCGAAGCCAACGATGGATGCCAGACATGAGGTGCAGGTTTTCTGATTGCTTTTTATTGGAGTACTCCAAGGAAAAGGGTTCCTGGTCAAAAGGCCAAGAACCAAGAACAAAGGATTAAGTGAGTTTTATACAAACTTATAAATTTGAAAAATAATAAAATAATAATAATAATACATTTTCACTAAAGGAGAAGGTGGGACACGGTGAGATAACAAGAAATAAACATTTTAGTAATAATTCTACAATTTGTTCTATTGGTCTATAGCTGTCCCATTCCTAGGTCTTAGCTAATGAATGCCCCAGGAATTATCTAATACACATTTCATTTGCTGCAGGCCATCTCCATCTCTAACTTTTAGCTGAGGTCTGCAAGTTGTCTAATTCTTGTTACCTTTTATCAGCTTTCTAGCTACCCATAATTGCTACAAGCTTTACACGTGCATATTTCATGTTGATAAGCATTCTTTGTTCTTCTCAGAATTGCCCCCCCCCCAATTACAGTCTTCCTGATTTACTTTCAAGTGTGTGCCATGATCTTGCTTTATTTTAGCAGCCAGTCCATCATTGCTATATAGGTTTAGTTTCATAATGATAGCTGAGATATTAGAATATCATTATTCCCTGCCCTCATCCTTTGTCTCTTAATTTATTTTTGTTATTGCTGTGGCTTCCTTCACCCTCTTCCTGATGAAGTGGGTTTGCTTATTAGTTTATATACTCATTATTTTAAAAGCCTACAATGATTCTCTGATAAAGATTCAAAGAATATTCCCACGCCAGAGTTGGGTTGCTGACGGTTCGGCCTAGATTGGGTGAACTGGTAGTAGTGGCGGCAGAAGGCTTCGCCCAGATGATTCTGCTCATGCGCAAAAGTGTCATGCGTGCCAGCGTGCATGCACGCACATACATGTAAACTGGTAGGAAACAAAATTAGAAATCCACCACTGTTCCACACCTGGTGTGTGTGTGTGTATGTCTGTATAGGTGGTATTCAGCCAGTTGTGACAGGTTCTGGAGAACCAGTAGCAGAAATTTTGAGTAGTTCAGAGAACTGGCAAATAGACTGGCCCCGCTCCTGCTGCTTCCCAACCTCCCATCTGATCTTCTTTTGTTGCCCTGAGCAGGAGAACGGAGATGGAAAGCAGGTTAGTGGGGTGGGGAGGTAATGGAAATTTTGCAGTAACCTTCCCCCAGTAGTGGAGAGGGAATGGAGATTTTGCAGTATCCTTCCCCTGCCATGCCCACAAAGCCGCACCCACAAAGCCATGCCGTGCCCACAAAGCCACACCCACAGAACCAGTAGTAAAAAAAATAATCTCACCACTGGTATGTATGTATGTATTTTCTGCTTGGCCGGCCTAGGGTAGTCTCTCTATCTATGGGGTTTTTAGTAAACTTAGTTGGGGATTTTAGTGAATTTTAACTGGGAATTTTAGCACAGGGATAATGTTTAATTTGCTTTTAATTATGTGTGTATATTTATTGTTTTTTACCTTCCCTGTGCACCGCTCCGAGTCCCCTCGGGGAGAGGGAGCGGTCTACAAATTAAATTTTATTATTATTATTATTATTATTATTATTATTATTATTATTATTATTATTATTATTATTATTATTATTATTATTATTATTATTATTATTATTATTATTATTATTATTATTATGTATATGTATATGTATATGTATATGTATATGTATATGTATATGTATATGTATATGTATGTGTGTATACATATACATGTGTGTGCACACATACAATACCCACATGTATACATATACACAGAGCATACCTCTATCAACAATACTCTTTTCCTTCAAAATTCTACGTTAAAAATATGTTTGTTCACTATAGGAAATACTGGGAAACAATTGCATTGAAGTACGTAGTTTACTGTAGACATAATATTTGTAAATAAGTTTGTGTGCTTCTAACGGGAGTATTTTAAAAGCCAAATTGCAATCTGTTTGCAAAGTTGACACTGGGTGAACTCCCAAAAGGAGAAAAGTGAATCTGGGAGAAGCTGCAGTGCCTGAACAATGATCAAATCACATGTAATCTTTACTGCTACTTCACTATCGATGATATCATTTCTCTCAATCATAGATGACATGCAGAGCAAAATGAATGATCTCGCCACTAGAATTATTCTATTGACTGTAATTTGTTCACTCGGTCTAAGATGTAAACATCCGAAGCAGAAACATCAAATCTATGAGTGAGAAGGGGGAAAAAACATCTAAAGGTTTTGTCCCATAGAGAGTTGCAAATAAGAGTAACAATTGTCTACAATTATTTTTATTTCAAACTGTGATTTGCCATAGTACCAGGGTGCCATCATTTGAGCATGAATTTTGGCCATCTGAATAAAGGACATGGATAGATCTATACAATTGTTATACGTAAGGAGTAATAGAAAAGCTCTTAAGTGGTGTATTTAGCCTGGCTAACATTTGCTAGTGCAGAAGTCTGATTAAAGTGAAATCAGACTCATGCATATTTCAGAAAATTTTCTCTTGCCCAGATGTTTCTTTTCCTTCTTCTTTTTGTAACCCCAATAGGCAGAGTGAATAGTCTAGCACAGGGGTCTGCAAAGTCGGCTCTTTTAAGACTGGTGGACTTCAACTCCCAGAGTTCCCCAGCCAGCATAGCATGTGGGAGATTCAATACCTACTCGGTATGAGTGGTACCAGGAAGGAGAGATTGTTCTCGGTGGGATGGTTTCCATGATAAATTATCATTTTCATGAAGTTTCATTTCAGAAGCATCCTGCTCAAGAGCTTTTTGAATTTCCAGAGTATGGAAGAGTATTTTCTTATCTTGCTCCTCTGTAGCAGTTAGGAAAGTTTAATGCTTTCAGGGAAAGAGGGAAAGGTGGATTTGTTTTCTTTGCATCACGAAGCATGGGTCCCCCCCCCCCAAAGCTGGAATTCAACACAGCTTTTAATCGATGTAAATTCTGAATGCCAGGGGTGCAAATTTAGACCAGGCGACTCAATTTATGGTAGCATCAGCATGCTAGCGAGAAATATCATGGGCTGCTATATAATGTCAAAACAACAAGAAACGTGCAATTCATGATTTCATTATGCAACTTTATTGTAAGTTGAGAACAAAAGAATGAAGAGAAATTTTTATTTTTTTGAAATAGTAGGGCATTTTTCTTTTTGGCAATATTACATTCTGGCAGTGTTCTCAATTGAGATGGAATTGCCCTAGCTTAATCATGGAGGGAGATAGATAGGTAGATAGGAAGATAGATAGGAAAATAGATAGATAGATAGATGGATGGATGGATGGATGGATGGATGGATGGATGGATGGATGGATAGATGGATAGATGGATGGATGGAAGAATTCTTTATTGGCCAAGTGTGATTGGAAACAAAAGGAATTTGTCTTTGGTGCAAATTTCTCAGTGTACATAAGAAAAATAAAATAGAATACAGTGCAGTGCAGTGCCCTATAGTTTCATTTTGAGAGTAGAAGGTGAAACAATTTATGTCCAGGATGTGGGTGGTCTGTAGTTATTTTCACCGTCCTCTTTTTGACTCATGAAGTATAAAGGTCTTCAACGGAAGGCAGATAGGTAGCCATTGTTTTTTCTGCAGTTCTAATTATCCGTTGAACTCTGTGTCTGTCTTGTTTGGTTGCAGAGCCAAACCAGACAGTTATAGAGGTGCAGATGACAGACTCAGTAATTCCTCTGCAGAACAGAGGGGGAGGTTATTGATACATTTAATTCAGTTATAGCAATTATCATTGCATAGACATAAAATTTTCTCTAAATTTAACTTCTGAAAGAGTGAAATAATTTTATTTACAGGGTACTAACAAAATTCTACCAGCATGTCCTTTCCTTGGCCTTTGCTGTGAAGGAGATCAATGAGAATCCAGAAATCCTGTCTAATGTCACTCTTGGCTTCCATATTCATGACAACTATTATCACCCAATGATGACCTATCGGACAACCCTAGATCTGCTCTTCAAATCCCAGCAATTTGTCCCCAACTACAAGTGTGATACTACGAAAAACCTTATGGCCATTATTGGGGGACTCACCTCTGAAACATCATCATATATGGCAGACATTGTAGGTTTATACAAGATACCACAGGGAGGCACCTGAAGAATAGATATAAAAGTGTTATTCGTTTCCTCCCTTCTAGAAAATAATGATTAAGTATAATCATTTAGTTGAATAACCTTACAAATGATTGATTGCATGAATAGAAAAATGAAGGCAAATTTGCTCTACAGAATGTGTTCTTTGTTTTAGCTCACTTATGGATCATTTACCCCTCTGGATAGATATAATGGAGAGATGTCTTCTTTTTACTCCATTGTCCCCAATGAATCTTCTCAGTATATTGGGATTATCCAGCTGCTTCAACATTTTGGGTGGACCTGGATTGGGATTTTAACTACTGATAATTGGAATGGAGAATGTTTCCTGCAGATCATGGAGTCCCTCTTTCCCCAACATGGAATCTGCTCTGCTTCCATTCAAAGAATTCCATATTTAACCCACTGGGATAATGTTCAGGAAATGATTGATAAATCAACAAATATTTATAGCAGCATGGCTGATGAGAAGATCAATACCTTCATTGTCTCTGGAGACTCTTTGACCATTGCATGTGTAACTAGTATCATATTTTTAGTTTGCCCTGGATGCAAGCAGAGTTCCTTGGGAAAGGTGTGGATCATGACTGCCCAGGTTGATTATTTACTAACAAGTATACAAAGAAAATGGGACCGACAATTCTTTGATGGTGCCATTTTCTTTACAATTCACTCAAAGCAAATTTCAGGGTACAATGAATTCCTGAAGTCCATAAAACCTCCTTGGATTCAAGAAGATGGTTTTTCCCCACTTTTCTGGGAACAAGTGTTTGATTGTTCCTTGCCATCTTCTCATTTGACTCTAATGGATGATGACATTTGTACAGGAGAGGAAAAGCTGGAGGACATTCCTGGGTCTCTTTTTGAGGTGCAGTTGACTGGGCACAGCTATGGTATCTATAATGCTGTCTATGTATTGGCTCAAGCTTTACATGCCTTCTTACCTCAATCTAATCACAAGCATTTGATGAAGCCTAAATTATTACACTATGAGGATGCAAAACCATGGAAGGTAATTTGTTTGAGCAAAAATACTGTAACGGTACTGTAAATGAGACAAGCAGTGGCTCAGTGGCTATAACACTAATCTTGTTGATCAGAAAGGTCGGCAGTTTGGCGGTTCGAATCCCTAGCGCTGCATAGTGGATTGAGCTCCTGTTACTTGTCCCAGCTTCTGCCAACCTAGCAGTCGAAAGCATGTAAAAAGGCAAGTAGAAAAATAGGGACTACTTTGGTGGGAAGGTAACAGCGTTCCCTGCTCCTTCGGCATTTAGTCATACCAGCCACATGACCACAGAGACATCTTTAGACAGCTTTGAAATGGAGATGAGCACTGCCCCTTAGAGTTGAGAATGACTTCTCCTTTACCTTACTGTAAATACAAAGTTATGTTGTATCAATTAATTAGGGTAGAAGCAACTATCAAAGCAGAATAGAATATCTTGTCTTTATTAAAAAATGCCTAGTCTTTATGACTTTATTTCCATCAATGTTTTCCATTTTCCTTCTTGAACATCTTCAGCTTTTAACTAAGATCCAGGTCCTAGTTTTTCAATTCCCATAGTTTTTAGACATTTCACCTGTTACTGAAAATAATACATGAATCCTATTTAACTCAAATAGCTATCCTTCCATCCTTACTGCATCCACAGGAGCCTTATGTCTGTGAAAATTTAAATGAAAATTAAAAAAATGTGTTGGAAGCAGTGGTGGAATTCAAATAATAAACAACCGCTTCTCCACCCTAATGATCAGATGGGTAGGCATGGCTTGGTGGTCATGTGACTGGGCGGGCATGGCCAACTCAATGTCATTCACATCAATGAGCGCTTCACCCTAGCTGTTACAATGTAATAAGGGTTAACCAGAGAGGCAGTTTCTGAAAGCAGGGCAATAAAAATTAGACTAGAAACAACTCCAGAATGTTTTCTTCCTTCCTTCCTTCCTTCCTTCCTTCCTTCCTTCCTTCCTTCCTTCCTTCCTTCCTTCCTTCCTTCCTTCCTTCCTTCCTTCCTTCCTTCCTTCCTTCCTGGATTAGCCCTGTAAAGTGAAAAAAAACCACAAAATGAGATTTCTTCCAACAACCGGTTCTCCGAACTACTTAGAAAGTTAGCAACCGGCTCTCCCGAATATGTGCGAACTGGCTGAATCCCACCACTGGTTGGAAGTCAGAAGCAAATCAGACAGGTGAGACTTTCTTAGAAAAGGTGATAGGGAACCTGATTTTGGAAACAGGTTTTTTCCACTTGTTCATGTACCACTTCTTAGACTACATTGAAAAGAAGGAGGGAAGAAGATGTGGGACACTAGAATCCCGTTTATCTGGTATTTGACCACTCATGCTGAAATATCTCATCTTTTTTTTACTTGCATATGCAGAGGGGAAGAAAGAGGGTCTCAAGAGGTTGGAGAAATAGACTTTTAACATTTTCAGAGTTTCTCCCTGAAATGTCGAATACAACTAAGATAAAATTAGTTGAGTAATAGCTTTCCATTCTTTATCATTCTATTTTCTTTTTATTCCCAATATAATAGCTCCACCAATTTCTTAAAGGCATGACATTCAATAATTCTCTTGGAGAGATCTTGACTTTTTATGACCAAAAGAAGATGGAAGGTGGATTTGATATCGTAAACATAGTTGTCTTTCCCAATTCTACTTTCCAGAGACGAAAGGTTGGAAAAGTAGATCCTGTTGCTCTCAAAGGACAGGAATTAGTCATTAATAAAGAGATGATTGTTTGGCATAGTTCATTTAACCAGGTATGGTTTCACAGAGAGTTTGTGTGACCGTTCTCATATGGATTCATTTGGCTTGGAAATGTATTGCTGTCCTTCTAGGCAACCCTAGAAAATTAAACAGATTAAAAATGACATTTTCACCCTTTTAGTTGTTGAAAACCAATCGAATAGTATTCTGAACAATATTTATTACACTTCCTCAAATATTGAAATTGAAAATTCTCAAATTTCATTTATCTCATGATCCTTTGATGCCTATTTTGACAGGACCTTTTTATTGTATACTAGCTGATAACCTGGCATTGTCCTGGTATTTATTTATGGGAGGGAAATGTCTGGATGAAACATAATTTCTAATGTCAGTTTTTTCCCCTGAATAAAGGAAGCCCCCTTGTGGAGTACTGTCAAGCCATTACCATGGCAACTCCACTCACTGTAGCAGGGGTAGGTTGCTGCGGGTGTAACTGCCAGTTCGCAACCCACACACATTGTGAATATGCCCCAGATGCACACTGTGCACATGTTCACAGTTCAGTGTAAATTGAACTGCTGCTGGTTCTGCAACCCAGGCCTGAATTCCACAAACCAGCAGCAGCCCACCACTGCACTGTACAGTAGAAGCCATTTTACGGCAGTACATTAGAAGCCATTCAGAGGCACAACAGGCTGTATTGTAACAGAACACTGCCCCCTAAAGGGTGTTAGTTTTGTCTTACCTCCCACAGTATTTTTTTACAGAGAGTAAGTCATCTGTGTTCCAGGTTTGGGTGAAATTGCTTGAGGTGTTCCAGAGTTATGCCTGACAGAGGTGTGTGTGTGTGTGTGTGTGCGTGTGTGTGCGTGCGTGGGTGTGACACACATTTTATTTATAGTGTAACAACTGAACTTTCTTCAAAACGATAAATCCTTATTTTATAACATTATTAAATTGATAACTAGGTGCTTCCCATCTCACTGTGCAATGAATATTGTCACCCCGGTTATCAGAAAAGGAAGGATGAAGGAAAAAAATTCTGCTGTTATGATTGTGTTCCATGCCCAGGGGGAAAAATCTCAAATACGATAGGTATGTTAACAACTTCTCTGATTTTGTTGTTATAGAGATGAACTTGAAATATCAGCCACAGCGCCTTTACAAACAAACATACCATATGAGAATTGTTGTGAATATGTTCTGGAGATTATTATCAGCTAATTAGCTTTAGGTTTATTGTTGCAAATTGAATGGGGCAATGAAAACCAAAAAACATGAAGTTTTTTTAAAAAAAAAACAAAGAAAGCAAATATTTAAAAATGAAAAAAACATGAAATTTAGGGAATATTCTTAATATTTCTAAATATGGTTACACTTACACTTTAGTGTTCTATGGAATATAAATGAATGACCAAATTTAATTCTTTTTGTTTCCCTCTACTGTATTTTTCGAAGTATAAGACATACTTCCCGCCCCTCAAAAGAGGCTGAAAATTTAGGAGCGTCTTATACTCCAAACGTAGCTTCTTTGAAGCTTTTTTTCAGCCGTAATGAGGTGATGACTGGTGAAGAAATCTTCCATGCTTTGCCTGGTTTTCTCATTACTGTTCCTTCCAACAATCAGCCGTTTTTAGAAGCTGTTTTTCAGCCCTAATGAGGTGATGACTGGTGAAGAAATCTTCCATGCTTTGCCTGGTTTTCTCATTACTGTTCCTTCCAACGATTGTTTTTAAAAGCTGTTTTTCAGCCCTAATGAGGTGATGACTGGTGAAGAAATCTTCCATGCTTTGTCTGGTTTTCTCATTACTCTTCCTTCCAACAATCAGCTGTTTTTAGAAGCTGCTTTTCAGCCGTAATGAGGTGATGACTGGTGAAGAAATCTTCCATGCTTTGCCTGGTTTTCTCATTACTGTTCCTTCCAACAATCAGCTGTTTTTAGAAGCTGTTTTTCAGCCCTAATGAGGCAGTAGTTTGTTTATTAAATTAAATTTATACCCCGCCCTTCTCCAAATGGACCCAGGGCGGCGCACAGCGATGTTAAAATACATACAAAATATATAAAATATATAAAATTTAAAAAACTTATTCTAATAAATAAACCCTGCGCTAAAAACCAAATTAAAATCCCAAGTTTAAAACTGTCTAATAGTCAGTAATGGAGGTTACGCTAGGCCGGCTAGATGGAATAGATGTGTCTTCAGACACTTGCGGAAGAGGCGGAGGTCGGAGATGGTGCGGAGTTCAGGGCGTAAGTCGTTCCAGAGGGCTGGGCCCGCCACAGAGAAGGCTCTTCCCCTGGGTGTCGCCAGTCGGCATTGTCCAGCCGAAGGCACCCTGAGGAGGCCCTCTCTGTGGGAGCGTATCGGTCTGAGGGATGTATGGGGCAGGAGGCGGTCTCGCATATAACTAGGCCCCGAGCCATGGAGCGCTTTAAAGATGGTCGTTAAAACCTTGAAGCACACCCGAAAGACCACAGGAAGCCAGTGCAGCTCACACAGGGTAGATGTTATGTGGGAGTGTCTAGGCGCTCCCGTAATCACCCGCACGGCTGCGTTCTGGACTAACTGCAGCTTTTGGGTGCACCTCAAGGGGAGCCACATGTAGAGAGCATTACAGTAGTCGAGTCGAGAGGTGACGAGTGCTTGAGTGACTGTGCGTAAGGCACCCCGGTCCAGTAAGGGGCGCAATTGGCACATCAGGCATACCTGATGAAATGCCCCCCAGGCCACGGCTGCCACATGATCTTCCATAGACAGCCGGGAATCCAGGAGGACACCCAAATTGCGTGCCCTCTCCACGGGGGCCGGTGTTTCACCCCCAATGGCCAGAGTTTGAATAATCTGGCTGAACTGGGGCCCCGGAAGCCACAGCCACTCAGTCTTGGACGGGTTGAGCTTGAGTTTGTTACTACCCATCCAGATCCGTACGGCTTCCAAGCACCGGGACATAACCTCGACGGCATCGTTGGGGTGGTCTGGGGTGGATATGTACAACTGAGTATAATCAGCGTACAGATGATATCCCACCCCAAAACCACGGATGATCTCACCCAGCAGCTTCATATATGTGTTGAACAGTAGGGGCGAGAGGACCAACCCCTGAGGAACCCCACATATGAGGGGTCTCGAGGCCGACCTCTGCCCCCCTGCCAACAAATATTGCGACCGACCAGAGAGGTAGGACGAGAACCACCGCAAAACGGTTCCTCCCAGCCCCAACCCCCCCAGTCGGCGCAATAGGATACCATGGTCGATGGTATCAAAAGCCGCTGAGAGGTCTAATAGGACTAGGATAGAGGAATATCTTCTATCCCGCGCCCTCCAGAGATCATCAACCAACGCGACCAATGCCGTCTCGGTGCTGTGCCCGGGTCGGAAGCCGGACTGGCGTGGGTCTAGATAATCAACTTCCTCCAAGTGTCGCAGAAACTGTTGAGCCACCACACTCTCAACAACCTTCACTAGAAAGTGGAGGTTGGAGACGGGATGATAGTTCTCTAATAATGCTGGATCCAGGGACGGCTTCTTGAGGAGGGGCCTTACTACCGCCTCTTTCAAGACGGCAGGCAAGGACCCCTCACTCAAAGATGCGTTGACAATGCTATGCAGCCAGCCTCGTGTCGTCTCCCAGGATGCCAGTACAAGCCAGGAGGGACACGGGTCCAATAAACATGTGGTAGCCCTAAATCTCTTTGACAACTTGTCCATATCCTCGGTGGTAACAAAATCAAACTCCTCCCAAGATGGTGTCACAAGAACAGCCTCGGCCCGCTCGACTGGACCACTGTCAATGGAGGGTAGCTTGTTCCGAATCCGAGTGATTTTCTCCTGCAAATAAATCCCAAATTCCTCTGCTCGACCCTGTAAAGGGGCTTCCCGCGGCCTCTGTTGAAGGAGGGAGCGGGTCACCCCAAACAGGGCGGCAGGGCGGTTATCTGCGGATGCAATAAGAGTGGCACAATACTCATGTTTGGCCACTCTTATCGCCACTAAGCAAGTCCTAATATGGTCTCTCACTAGTGTTCGGTCGGCTTCGGAGCGATAAGATCTCCATCTGCTCTCTAGGCGTCTCTTGTGGCGTTTCATCTCCCTAAGCCCCTCGTTAAACCAAGGAGCCCAGGTGGTTCGTCGCCGCAAGAGAGGCCGCAAGGGCGCGACTCAGTCCAAGGCCCCCGTGGCCGCACTTAACCATGCGGCCACTAGGTCCTCAGTCGAGTCGCGGGGCAAGTCCACAGGAATTGGCCCAAGCTCCCTTTGGAACCTTACCGGGTCTATCAGGAGCCGGTATCAGGAGAACGATGAGGAGAAGAATATTAATACAGATTCAGTAAATAATTTCACAGCGTTGTGACAAATAGAGTGATGGCATTTGGGGGAAAAATTTCCTTGCATACAAACACAATTTGCATACAAACATATTGCATACAAATACAAAGAATAGAAAGAACATAGCATTGAAATACATGGTTACAGGTGCCAACTTGAATATTCAGAATTTTCATATGGATGCATTGGGTCATTAGGCAAAGGCTGAATAATAGATTGTTAGATTTAACAATTAATCTATTTTCCTGGTTAGAAATTGTTTTGTGTTCAGATGTGGGTTCAGAAGAATGATGTAGCACTTGGGCAGGAAGATGCAGCCCAGGAGGCCTGCAGTAGAGCCCAAGATGGAGAAGACCTCCACAGCCACCATGTATTTCCCTTTGGTGCTCAAATAAGCAGGGATGAAGGACACCCAAATGCTACAAAACACCAGCATGCTGAAGGTGATCAGCTTGGCTTCATTAAAAGTATCAGGTAGTTTTCTGGCAAAGAAAGCCACAGTGAAACTGATGGTAGCCAGGAGCCACAAGTAGCCCAGGACAATGTAAAACATGGCATCTGAGCCTTCATTACATTGAACAATGATCTCTTGAACCTGTGAATGCATGTCCCACTCAGGGAAGGGAGGAGATATGATCAACCATACCATACAGATAACAACTTGAATACAGTAGCAGAAGACAATAATGGATCCTGCCAGTCTGTTTCCTAGCCATTTCCTCATCTGGTTTCCTGGCTTAGTGGCCAGGAAAGCCATAACAACTGTGATGGTCTTGGCCAAGACACAAGATACAGAGAGAGAGAAAATGGTGCCAAACATAGTTTGCCTGAGAAAGCAAGTCACCTTCCCAGGCTGACCTATGAAGAGCAGAGAGCACAGAAAACACAGCAGGAGAGAGGAAAGGAGGATGCATGTGATGTTCCTGTTGTTGGCTTTGACAATGGGGGTGTCCCAGTGGAGAATAAAGGTCATTGCCACCAAAATGAGGGTTGATGAAAAGAAAAGGATCAATGTAGTCAGAACAATTCCCAAGGGTTCCCCATAGGATAAATAGCTGAAACGTTTGGGAAGGCACTGGACTTTTTCTGCATTTGAATACTGATCTTCTGGGCATCTCTCACATTGGTTTGCATCTGAAATACACGAAGAACACCTTGTGACTTCCAACTATATAGGACGATGTATAGAGAGGTAACTGAGTGAAATAATTCCTGGTGATGCTGCTCACAGTTCCCTTGATGTGCTGCATTAACAATAATGATCTATTAATAACTGTTAACTGTTATGGATTTGGTGCTATTATTAACATGAGTAGGAGAGTACTGTGAAAGGAATTGCATCCCTCAAGCTAGCAAAAGGGATCAAGATTTATACATGTATTTAAATTACACCCCCTTAAAAAAGCAAGTGCAGTTTACCCTAATTCCAATAGAGTATACGAAAGATGGAAAGAATAAAGAATATATAAGTTTGCATGCTCTCAACTCTAAACTGTCCATTTCTTTATTTACCCATTTCAACTGAAATTCTTCCTTCAGGACATTTTCTACAATGGTAGCAGCAAGTATGTTTCCCCTCCTGAACAACCCTGCTGTATCCCTTATGGCAGCTCTCTACACATCTGGCACGGGGTGGTACCTGAAAAAAAACATCAACAAGGATGTTTAGAAGCAGGATTTTTCAAATGTCATGCAAGTCCTTCCTTTTATTGGGGGACACGAAAGGACCCTCTTGAAGATTGTGTGCTTTTAACACATTCAGGCATCTCCTGGACAAGTGGTTAATCCTTTCAACCCAGAAACATCCAAAGCATAGTGACACATTTTCACTTTTGCATTTTATTAGGAGAAATTAGTAAATTCAGGAAGATATATAATCTTCTGATGGCAAATAACCCAGGAGCATAATGCTTTCGGAGAGTGTCCATGTTTACAGCAAATCATTGTATTCATTGGATGAGTTCTGAGTTTTCTGCCATTACATCCATTTTCATTTATTCTCATAGAAGATGAAAACGATAAAGTAGAGAGCATGGGAGTCTCTGATGCAGGATATCTAAAATATTTCAATCCTACCAGAAGCCAGAAAACCTTAAAGACCCTTGCAACCTGCAGTCCAGGCACAAATGCCGTCGAGGTGATGTCCCGGTGTTTGGAAGCCGTATGGATCTGGATGGGTAGTAACAAACTCAAGCTCAACCCATCCAAGACTGAGTGGCTGTGGTTTCCGGCACCCCGGTTCAGCCAGATTACTCCAACTCTGGCCATTGGGGGCGAAACACCGGCCCCCGTGGAGAGGGCACGCAATTTGGGTGTCCTTCTGGATACCCGGTTGTCCATGGAGGACCATGTGGTGGCCGTGGCCAGGGGGGCGTTTCATCAGGTACGCCTGATGCGCCAATTGCGCCCCTTACTGGACCGGGCTGCCCTTCGCACAGTCACTCAGGCCCTCGTGACATCTCGACTGGACTACTGCAATGCTCTCTACTTGGGGCTTCCCTTGAGGTGCACTCAAAAGCTACAGTTAGTGCAGAATGCAGCTGCGCGGGTGATTACGGGAGCCCCTAGATGCCCCCACATAACACCAATCCTGCGCGAGCTGCACTGGCTTCCTGTGGTCTTTCGGATGCGCTTCAAGGTCTTGATGACCATCTTCAAAGCGCTCCAAGGCTTGGGACCTAGTTATATGCGAGACCGTCTTCTGCCCCATACATCCCTTAGACTGATACGCTCCCACAGAGAGGGCCTTCTCAGGGTGCCGTCAGCCAGACAATGCCGGCTGGCAACACCCAGGGGAAGGGCCTTCTCTGTGGCAGGCCCTACCCTGTGGAACGACCTACCCCCTGAACTCCGGACCATCACCGCCTTCCGCCTGTTCCGCCAGTGTTTAAAAACACACTTATTTCACCAAGCCGGCCTAAGATAGCCTCTACTGCGATTAATTTTAGATAGTTTTAATTGGGGGATTTTAATTGGTTTTAGCGCAGGTTGCCATTTAATAGATTTTTAAATTTATATGTTTTGTATTATCTTTGTATGTTGTTTTTAAATTCCTGTGTGCCGCCCTGGGTCCTTTTGGAGAAGGGCGGGATATAAATTGAATAAAATAAATAAAATAAAAAAATAAATGAATATCCTTTCTTTTTACAGATTAACAAAGTTGGAAGGGAACTTGTAGGTCATTTAGTGCAATACCCTGCACAAGCAAGAAACCCTATACCATTTTTGACAATAGCAGTCCAGTCTCTTCTTGAAAGCTCCCGCAACTTTGGAGGGCAACTTCTGTTCCATTGGTTGATTGTTCTCACTGTCAGAAAACCTCTCCTTATTTCCAGATTGAATCTCTCCTTGTTCAGTTTCCATCCATTCTTCCTTGTCTGGCCTTCAGGTGCTTTGGAAAACAGCTTAAGCCCCTCTTCCCTGTGGCAGCCCCTCAAATATTGGAAGACTGCTGTCATGTCTCCCCTGGTCCTTCTCTTTACTAGACTAGCCATGTCCAGTTCCTGGAACCGTTCTTCATATGTTTTACCCTCCAGTACCCTCAACATCTGGTTGCTCGTCTCTGCACTTTTTCTAGAGTCTCAACATCTTTTTTTTGTAGAGTTTCTTATAGTGTTTTTACAGAATTTAATCTTGTATGCGATGTTGGATTATCCTTGGTGGTTTTTTTAATTAATCTGAAAGCAACCAAAATCAAGAAAGAGTCCTCACCAGTTACAGAAATCTTGATAAATTAAAGCAACTACAGTGGTACCTCGGATCACGAACTTAATTCGTGAAATGACTCTGGTCGCGATCCGATTTGGTTGTGATGCGAGGCACAATTTCACATAGGGTTCAATGTAAATCCGATTAATCCGTTCCGACCTTGTTTTTTGGTTGTGATGCGAGGCACAGTTTCCCATAGGGTTCAATGTAAATCCAGTTAATCCATTCTGACCTTGTTTTTAAAATGTCCGCGGCTCCGGTTCGTGAAGCAAAACGGAGGTTGTGAATCCGGGCATTTTTACGAACTTTTCCGTTCGTGGTGCGAGGGCGGAGTTCGTGATGCGAGGCGGAGTTCGTGAAGTGAGGCAGAGTTTGTGCAGCGGAGCATTTTTTACGAACTTTTCCGTTCGTGCAGCGAAACGGTGTTCGTGAACCGGGGCACATTTTTTGGGAAATTTTTGGTCGTGAAGCGAATTGGACGTGATGAGAGGCGTTCGTGGTCTGAGGTACCACTGTATTTGCATCACTATTAGCAAAACTGTCCAGGCCTCACTTCCACTTTGTCTCCTGAAAATATCATTTCTCTAAAAGGGGCTTCATAGGAGCATAGCTACCTTAATAAACCTTTTCCCTTTTAAAAAAAATATCCCCTTTTTACTCCATTTCTAACAGAAATACCTAAGATTAAAAATTACATTGGGAAAATACAAAAGGAAATTGTATTTTAGATGTTAACACATAAAAAATAATTCCCCAAATTTTCATGTTTGCAAAAAAAAGGGGGGGGAATTCCTTCAAAACGATGGCAAGACTGATTGGTACAATGTCAGCCTATCAGCATGGTTTTTACACACAGTTTTCAATTGGATAGAGAAATAAAAACCCGCTCTTACTTACTTTATACCAGTTGATAACCCAGGGTTGCCAGGGTATTTATTTATAGGGGGGAAATCAAAGGTGAGTTTCTGCCAGTTCACCCTGGATAAGTCCAGCCAGTAGTGGAAGCAGCATGCATGGGTGAGTGAACTGGTAGTAAAATAAATTGAAACCCATTACTGGGGCAAATGTCCGGATCAAATATAATTTTTAATGTTAGATTTTTCCCTTTACCAGAGGGAGCCCCCTAGTGGAGTACTGTGGAACCCTTGATTTGATTTGATTTTATTAGATTTCTAGACCGCCCCCTCTCCCTGAAGGAACTCGGGGCAGTGTACAGGTAAAAAATTAAAAAGTGACATCAACATTACATATAAACTAAAATCCAATTAAATAATTCGCTGTACAAATTTATAAAAATTAAAAACTTAACCTTAAAACCTAATCACATAATTTAAAATTACAAACTGAGGCGGGAAGCATGGAATTAGCCCAGGCCGGCTAGTTGAAACAGGTGGGTTTTGAGTTTCTGGAGGAAGGAGCGGAGGTCTGTGGTCGTTCTAATGTCAGGGGGAAGGTCATTCCAGAGGGTCGGGCCCATCACAGAGAAGGCTCTTCCCCTGAGCATCACCCGCTGGCATTGCCTAGTGGACGGCACCCGGAGAAGTCCCTCTCTGTGAGAGCGAATCGGCCGAAGGGATGTTTGGGGCAGGATACGATCCCCCAAATAACTAGGTCCTGTGCCATGGAGCGCTTTGAAGATAATAACCAACACCTTGAAACGCACCCGAAAGGCCACAGGCAACCAGTGTAGCCCGCGCAGGAGCGGTGTTACATGGGAGTATCTAGCGACTCCCAGAACTGCCCACGCGGCCGCATTCTGGATCAGCTGCAGCCTTCGGGTGCATTTCAAGTGGAGCCCCATGTAGAGAGCGTTACAGTAGTCTAGACGGGACGTCACAAGCGCATGACTGACTGTGCGAAGGGCGTCCCGGTCCAATAGGGGACGCAACTGGCGCACAAGGCGAACCTGGTGAAACGCTCCCCTTGCCACGGCTGTCACATGGTCATCCATTGACAGCCGGACATCTAGGAGGACACCCAAGTTGCGTACCCAATCCACGGGGGCCAGATGTTCACCCCCAATGGCCAGTGATGGAATCAGCTGGTTGAACCGGGGTGCCGGTAGCCACAGCCACTCAGTCTTGGACGGGTTGAGCTTGAGTCTGTTACTTCCCATCCAGATCTGCACGGCTTCCAGACACCGGGACATCACTTTGACGGCATCACTTACCATGGCAACTCCACTGTGCTGTACAGTAGATGCCATTTTCTGGCACAACAGGCTGTATCTTAATAGAACACACACACCAAGGAATGTTAGGGATGTCTTACCCCCACAGTATTTGTTTCCAAAGAGTAATTCATCTGTGTACCAAGTTTGATTGAAATTGCTTGAGGCATTTCAGAGTTATGCTGGAACACACACACACACACACATGCACACACACGCACACACACACATTTTATATAGAGAGATATAACTGGCATTTAAAAAAAGATGTTTAAACCAATTTAATCCTTATTCTGTTCATTGCAAAAAATTCACATAACTTCTCTTTAAAAAAATACTAGACCATTCAAGCAAACTAAATAAAACACAAGGACACATATATAAATATTCTAATGTCATATTATTTTCAAATTGCAACTCAGTTTCATGCAGATCAGAGGTGGTATTCAGCAGGTTCTGACCAGTTCTGGAGAACTGTTAGCAGAAATTTTGAGTAGTTCAGAGAACTGGTAAATACCACCTCTGATTGGCCCCACTCCCATCTATTCTCTGCCTCCTGAGTCCCAGCTGATCTGGAGGAAATGGGGATTTTGCAGTGACCTTCCCCTGGAGTTGGGAGGGAATTGAGGCTTTACAGTATACTTCCTCTGCTATGCCCACCAAGCCACACCCACAGAACTGGTAGTAAAAATGTTTGAATCCCACCACTGATGTAGATGTCATCATAAAAACCATCCCAAATATTTAGCAAAGCCACAAGGACCCAGGATAACATCACTGGAGTTTCTAAAGTTTCAAGTCATTGGAGAAGATTATCTTCCCCTGAAAATAATAGCCTACCAAGTCTGAGTGTGTCCCACCTGCTGAAACTTGTGATTCCACAAAATGACACTTTCATTAATGCTGAACCTCTTCCCATCCAGAGCTTTGGAGACCATCTTTCCAATCCAGACTCTCTGGAAGGATTGATTGTGGAAGGTTATGAAGTTGAAGATGTCGTATCCTGAATCAAACTCCCCCTTCTCATCCAAAAAGATTTCTTCTCCCACGCTGTTATTAAAACGAGTATTTCTCAGAAAGTAGTGAAGCTGGATTTGAGAGGGAGGAGAAGTCATTATTCTAATCTTCTCCAAGTTTCTGTACTGAATCTTATCAGAATTGTAACTGAATTGCACTATTGCTTGATTCAGGTATCTCTTCAAACCAGGATTCACCCTAGCCCAATTCCAATTTCAGTAATATCAAATCAAATCAAATCAAATTTAATTTGTAGACCGCTCCCTCACCCTGAAGGGACTTGGGGCGGTGCACAGGAGATTAAAAAGCATACAAACATAAAAACATTATAAATATATAAAATCAAATTAAACAACTATATCCCTGCGCTAAAAACCTAAAATCCTTAAAAACGAAACCCCTTAAAAACCCAATTAAAACAATTTGAATGTTCAGACTAGAGGAAAGGTATATTAGGCCAGGCCGGCCTGCTGGAAGAAATGAGTCTTAAGCTTTTGGCGGAAGGAGCGGAGGTCCGAGGTTGTTCTGAGCTTGGGGGGTAGGTCATTCCATAGGGTTGGGCCGTGACAGAGAAGGCCCTTTCCCTGGGCGTTGCCCACTGGCATTGCCTAGTGGACGGCACCCAGAGAAGTCCCTCTCTGTGGGAGCGAATCGGTCAAAGGGATGTATGGGGCAGGATGCGATCTCGCAGATAGCTAGGTCCAGTGCCATGGAGCGCTTTGAAGATGGTAATCAACACCTTGAAGCGCTCCCGAAAGACCACAGGCAGCCAGTGCAGCTCGCAAAGGAGCGGTGTTATGTGGGAATGCCTAAGGGCTCCCAGAATTGCCCACGGGGCCGCATTCTGGACTAGCTGCAGTCTTCGGGTGCACCTCAAGGAAAGCCCCATGTAGAGAGCATTACAGTAGTCTAGATGGGATGTCACAAGGGCATGAGTAACCGTGCAAAGGGCATCCCGGTCCAATAGGGGACGCAACTGGCGTACCAGGCAAACCTGGTAAAATGCCCCCCTGGACACGGCTGACACTTGATCTTCCATAGACAGCCGGGTATCCAGGAGGACGCCCAAATTGTGTGCCCCATCCACAGGGGCTAGATGTTCACCCCCTATGGCCAGTGATGGAGTAAACTGGTTGTACCGGGACGTCGGAAGCCACAGCCACTCAGTCTTGGATGGGTTGAGTCTGAGTCTGTTCCTTCCCATCCAGACCCGTACGGCTTCCAGGCACCAGGACATCATTTCGACGGCATCGTTGGGGTGGTTCAGGGTAGATATATACAGCTGTGTGTCGTCAGCGTAGAGACGGTACTCTACCCCAAAACCAC
Source organism: Rhabdophis nuchalis (assembly GCA_039707465.1). NCBI lineage: Eukaryota > Metazoa > Chordata > Lepidosauria > Squamata > Natricidae > Rhabdophis > Rhabdophis nuchalis. The sequence goes on along the minus strand of CM077647.1, from coordinate 174,024,779 downwards.
AGATGATCTCACCCAGCGGCTTCATATATGTGTTAAACAGGAGCAGTGAGAGGACCGACCTCTGAGGCACCCCACATGTGGGGGGTCTTGAGGCCGACCTCTGCCCTCCTGCCAACACAAATTGCAATTGACCGGAGAGGTAGGAAGAGAACCACCGTAAAACGGTTCCTGTCACCCCCAGCCCCTCCAGTCGATGCAATAGGATACCATGGTCAATGGTATCAAAAGCCGCCAAGCGGTCTAATAGGACCAGGATGGAGGAACAACCCCCATCTCTGGCCCTCCAGAGATCATCTACCAACGCGACCAATGCCGTCTCAGTGCTGTGTCCGGGCCGAAAGCCAGACTGGCGTGGGTACAGATAATCAATCTCCTCCAGGTGACGGGGAAACTGTTGTGCCATCACACTCTCTACAACCTTCGCCAAAAAGTGAAGGTTGGAGACTGGACGGTAATTTACTAACAATGCTGGGTCCAGGGAAGGCTTCTTGAGGAGGGGTCTCACCACCGCCTCTTTCAAGATGGTAGGCAAGGTCCCCTCACTCAAGGAAGCATTCACTACTTCCTGGAGCCAGCCTCGAGTAACCTCCCAGGATGCCAGTACAAGCCAGGAGGGACACACGTCCAATAAACATGTGGTGGCTCTCAGTCGCTCACATAACCTGTCCATATCTTCAGAAGTAACAGAGTCAAACTCCTCCCACAAAACTGTCTCAAGACCTGCCTCAGACCTTCCCTACAGACTACTTTCGGTGGAGGCCAACTCGCTTCGAATCTGAGCGATTTTATCCTGCAGATATTCTCCAAATTCCTCTGCTCTGCCCTGCCGAGGGGCTTTCCGCGGCCTCTGTTGAAGGAGGGAGCGGATCACCCCAAACAGGGCGGCCGGGCGGTTATCTGTGGATGCGATAAGAGTGGCGCAATAAGACCGTTTGGCCACTCTTATCGCCACAAGATAAGTCCTCAAATGGGCTCTCATCTGTGTTTGGTCGGATTCAGAGCGTGTGGATCTCCATCTCCTCTATAGGCATCTCTTGTGGCGTTTCATCACCCTCAGTTCCTCAGTGAACCAAGGAGCCTGGGTTGCTCAGCACCGCAAGAGAGGCCGCAAGGGCACGACCCAATCCAAGGCCCCGGCAGCCACGGTGCTCCATGCCGCCACCAGGTCCTCAGTCGGGGCGTGGGTCAGGGTCACAGGTAATGGCCCAAGCTCCATTTGGAACCTCTCAGGGTCCATCAGGCGCCTGGGGCGGAACCACCTAGGGATCTCTGGTTCCGCCTCCCCGTGGTGGGGTGTAGTGATTGGAAAGTAAAGCCGGAGAAGTGAGTGATCTGACCATGACAGGGGTACGATGGCTAAATCCCCTACACCCAAATCACTCCTCCACTGACCAGAGACAAAAATCGAATCCAGCGTGTGTGTCCCCTCGTGTGTGGGACCCTGAATTACCTGGGTCAGGTCCATGGCCATCATGGAGGCCATGAACTCCCGAGCTGTCTCAGATGATTCGCCCACCAAAGGCAGGTTGAAATCCCGCATGACTACCAGTCTGGGGGTCTCAACCGCCACCGCAGCGATCATCTCAAGGAGCTCGGGCAGGGCTGCTGACACGTAGCGGGGAGCCAGATCCAACAATTTCCTAATAGTTATTCCTTCAACTAGAATATATTACTATACTAGCTGATAACCCAATATTGCCCGGGTATTCATTTATTGGGAGGAAAATGTCTGGACCAAATGTAATTTCTAATGTTGAATTTTCCCCCTTACCAGAGGGAGCCCCCTTGTAGAGTACTGTAAAGCCATTTCCATGGAAACTCCACTGCACTGCACAGTAAAAGCCATTTTATGGCAGTACAGTAGAAGCCAGTTTAAGGCACAACAGGCTACATCTTAACAGAATGCAACCCTGAAGGCTGTTAGGTGTGTCTTAAACACACACACACACAAACATTATTCAATTCCTGCATAAACAAACAAATAAATTTGAAAAATAAATAAAATTAGAGGAAACAGGCTATCCCACATAAGTAAGATGGGGTATCAATTAAATAGGGAAAAGAGAAGCATGGGGAATCCATTTCTATCTACTTCTTATTCTTGATTCACAGCATGGCAGAAGTTTCTTTAACATGAATCAATAGCTTCCTTAAATAGATATTACTTAGATCCTTGGATATTTAAGTCTAAGTGCTATTACTGTAACTTTAAAAGTTAAGTTAGCCTTTCCAATCCTCCCTATCTCATATGTCTGGACTGTTATAATGCACATAATATATCCAGAGGGTTGGAGGTTAAACTGATCCACCAATTGGAAGTGGGAATTTTTAGGTCTTGTTTATGTAGAAATATTAAAAATTCATAAGGATTCACATACTTTTAAGGATAACCATTTAGATAAATGTTTTTCACTATATACTGTATATTAACAGTTCCATAGCACAGTAGGTACAATAGCAAGAATGGAAAACTTTGTTTAGTACAAAAAGATTGCAGCAGATCCTATAATGAAGAGTATGGAGACAAACTAATACCATTTTAGTTTTGGACATTCAAATTTGGGAAGATGTTGGGTGTGAGAGTTAGCACAGAAGCTGCTAAAATTAATAAGTTTTCAGTCCCACAACCAGCACTAAGAAGCAGATCTCCAAAACATAGCTCCTTCTACAGCTGGTTTGGCTTTGGAGACAATTCTTTGATATGATTGAGCTGCATTAGTTACTGAGTTGCAGACAAATATTTGCTAACAGATCATTGTTTGCTGCAGAGAAACAAATCCAGAGTGTTTATATCGCTGCCTTTCCATCCCATCCACAATTGAGTGAGTCCAGAGATATTTCCTGAGAAGAGTCCTCCACTCCTCTGCTTGCAACAGAATACCTTTGGCCACCAGACTTGAAATTTTGGGCTTAGACAACTTAGAACTACATCAACTTCGGTCTGAAGCATAGTACATCAAATTATCTGCTACAATGTCCTACCTGTCAATGACTACAGCTTCAAACACAACAATACACAAGCACACAATAGATGCAAACTTAAGGTAAACTGCTTCAAATTTGATTGGAGAAAATACGACTTCAGCAACAGAATGGTCAATTCCTGGAATGCACTACCTAATTCGGTGGTTTCTTCCCCAAACACCCACATCTTTAATGTTAGACTATCTATTGTTGACCTCACCCCATTCGTAAGAGATCTGTAAAGGGCTCCTTCCATTTCTCCCACCTCGCTGCTGCCGATGCCGGTGCCCCCTCCACCAACTCCGCCCTCACAAGGCTACTGCCGAGTCAGCGGCCTCTCTCTCCTCTCTCTCTAGGTAGGTAAGTAGACAGATAGAGGGAGAAATGCAGTAGGGAGGGAGGTAGGGAGAGGGGGTTAGAGAGAGGGGGGAGAAATACAGTAGGTAGGTAGGTAGGTAGAGGGATAGAGAGCGAGAAGGAAAAATACAGTAGGCAGGTAGGTAGGTAGGTAGGTAGGTAGAGGGATAGAGAGAGGGGTGGAGAAATAGAGTAGGTAGGTAGGTAGAGGGATAGAGAGAGATAGAAGGAAAAATACAGTAGGTAGGTAGGTAAGTAGGTAGGGAGAGGGAGAGAGGGAAAATACAGTAGGTAGGTTGATAGGTAGAGGGATAGAGAGAGAGGGGAGGAGAAATACAGTAGGTAGGTAGGTAGTTAGGTAGAGTAAGAGAGGGAAGGGAGGGGAAACAGAGGCAGAAAAGGAAGGGGGTCGCTGAGAGGGTCTATGAGGGGACACTTTTTCCTTTAACCAAACTTGGCCACAGCAATGCGTGGCGGGTACAGCTGGTGAATAAAATAAAATAATACCCTTCAGGGCTTCTATAAATGTATCTGAGAAGAGCAATGACATACTTCCCATGGCTGAAAATGCCAAAGATTTGATCCATCCTGATTCCTCAGAGGAGTTGATTTTGCTCTTCTTGCTCTTTTGGAATGCATTGCTTGCAACGCATGTGCTGCAAGATAAACCCCATTGTAGACATTGTAGCTCTCTCCAGACATGGTCATTTCAAACACAGAGCCAGAGACTGTCTTGAGTTTTTCCCTCCCAGTGCAGCGTTTAGCTCCCTTCTGATATGGAGGCCATGAACATTGAAACACATACTCCCAGAACCAATTAAGAAAGGGGTGCCCAAAAGGTCTTATTCTCTCAAGAAACTGCTGAAATCCTGGCACAGTCCTTGTATGGAGGGAGAAGTATAGGGAACCATTGAAAGTTTGGACTAGAACATTCCTTAGTGATGATAATCTCACTGTGAAATCCCACTGGTAGGTCGCGATCCATACTTTGTGATCTATTGGTTTCTTATTGTAAACTTCAGAAGAAAGTAGCCCCCATTGCAAAATCTCCATAGACTGAATAGTCCCATAGGCAAGGAATACACTGACATTTTTCACTAAGATAGTGCCTAGTATGTTTGTTATATAATCGAAAAGGACATTTTTCTTTACGACTGCATCCATTATAATTGGCATCAACCCCATCCAAGCAATGCAAATATCACTCTGGAAGAGTTTCGGTTGGATATTTTGAATAAAGGCTTTCCCGCTCTCATCCTCAGAGACCAGGAGACCAATCCAGTTCCATTCAAAATGTTTCAGCAAATGAACAATCCCCTCGTATTGCAAATTTTCATTGGGAACCATGCTGAAGAAGGAAGGGAACTGCCTTTTGTCACTCAGGACTGGGTCAAAGGACCCATAATTGAGCTGTTGGGAAGAAGGATGCATAGACAATTAAATTAAGTGTCCCTTTGGATCTGGAAGAGCTTAGAGCTTTTCCATTCTCTGTGAAATATTGGATTCTAATGTGACATTAGCAATAGCACTTCTTATATATGGCTCCATAGTGCTTTACAATCCTCTCTAAGTCATTTATAGAGTAAGCATATTGCTCCAACAATCTGGGCTCTCAGTTTACCAACCTCGTAAGGATGGAACGCTGAGTGATTCTTGAGATTCGAACTACCAAATTGCTGGCAGCCAGCAGTCGGCAGAAATAGCCTGAAGTACTGCATTCTAACCACTGCACCACCACAGCTCAGCACATTATGACTGTATTAAAGGTTCAAGGTCCCCTTGAACATACGTTCTAGTCATTCTTGATTCTAGAGGGCATTGCTCATCTCTGTTTCAAAGCCAAAGAGCCAGTGCTGTCTGAAGACGTCTCTGTGGTCATGTGGCTGGCATGACTAAGCACTGAAGGCCCATGGAATGCTGTTACTTTTCAAACCAAAGGTGGTTCCTATGTTTCTACTTGCATTTTTACATGCTTTTGAACTGCTAGGCTGGCAGAAGCTGGGACAAGTAACGGGAGCTCACTTAGTTACACGGTGCTAGGGATTTGAACCACCAAAGTGCCAACCTTTCTGATAAATAAGCTCAGTGTCTTAGCCACTGAGCCACCACATCCCTTCTCATGACTGTATTACATAATGTCAAATGTTGCCACCAAGTATTACATGGAAGGCGGACCCCTTAAGCGTTAAAATAAAAATTTCTGAGAAAGGAGAATTGGAATTTCATTGCCCATCTTTTCTCATTGCTTGGTAGCCTGACTAAAACTGATAGAAGCTATGGTTAATTCCCCCCCCCCTAAAAAAAACCCTGAGGTCTTCTTTGACCCCTTTTGCTAAAGAAGATGAAATGTGAAAAAAATGGTCATACCTGTGGAAACTTGTAGATGTTCAACATGTGGGCCATCTGGATGGAATTGAGGGAGGTGAGGTCACCAATGATAGGCAAGAAGTCCAGCTTCTGTCTTCTGACACAGTTGAAGTTTGGAGAACTCCCTTGGTTCAGAAAGAGAAAATCTAAAACATTCCGACTGGCCATCCATGCACTGAAGCCATTTTCACTCATCTGCGCTGTTAGGGTAATGTTAGGGAACAGTTCGGCGTTTTTGTTGATTTCATCCACGGCGAAATACATAGAAAGAGGATGCTGGGCATATTTCGGTATCATGCTGAAATAAAAGCGCAGAAGTGCAAATAATTATATCAGAAATTATATCTAGCTAGGCAATTTGGGATGGACACCCTTCGAATAGTGTGGGGTTACGATCAGATTTCCAGAAAAAGTGCCGACCAGGAGCATTGCTCAGGTGACCCTGAGGACCCAGATAAACCTCCAAGTGCTTCAAGGATCCTCTAAAAGAATGCAAATGACCAGATGTCTGCAAGGAATATAAATCCTTCCATTCTTCACCATCCAGTCAGAATTGATGAAGCTTCTTGGACGAGAAGCAAAATATCTTCAAAGGAAAAAAAATCAAGGAAGTCCAGTTGCCTCCTGAAAAAGCACCTTTGTGACATTCCAGCTATATTCTGAAGGAAGGAAGGAAGGAAGGAAGGAAGGAAGGAAGGAAGGAAGGAAGGAAGGAAGGAAGGAAGGAAGGATGACCTAGTTATCTACGGGATCGCATCCTACCCCATACATCCCTGCGGCCGATTCGCTCCCACAGAGAGGGACTTCTCCGGGTGCCGTCCATTAGGCAATGCCAGCGGGCGACACCCAGGGGAAGGGCCTTCTCTGTGGTGGGCCCAACCCTCTGGAACGACCTACCCCCCGAACTTAGAAAGACCATGGACCTCTGTTCTTTCCGCCAGAAACTCAAGACGTACTTTTTCCAACAGTCCGGCCTGGCCTAACTTTACCTAGCCTTTAGCCTGACATCAAATTGTTTTAATTGGTTTTTAAGGGTAATAGTTTAATTTATTGTAAATTTTAGCAGAGGGTTAATAATTTAATTTGATTTTAAATTTTGTATATTGTCATGTTTATATATGCTTTTTTAATTTCCTGTGCACTGCCCCGAGTCTCTTTTTGGGAAAGGGAGCGATATAAAAGTTTAATAAATGAAGGAAGGAAGGAAGGAAGGAAGGCCCCAGTGTTTGCTATATGGAAAAAGATAGAGAGGTAATAACCCAATTCTCCATAGAATAGAATAGAATAGAATAGAATAGAATAGAATAGAATAGAATAGAATATTTATTTCTATAACCACGTCCTCTCCCCGAGGGGACTCGGAGCGGTGCACAGGGAGAAATTAAAACAACATAAAATATATACATACATAAATACAATAAAAACAAATTAAATCTAACTATCCCTGCACTAAAATTCCCATTTTAAAATTAACATTTCCTAACCCCTGAGGTAGAGACTAACCTAGGCCGGCCAAGCAGAAAAAGTGAGTTTTTAATTTCTGACGGAAGGAGCGGAGGTCCGTAGTTGTTCTAATGACATAAATTCTGTGCTATTGCCATTCTGGAGATAAAGGGAAGAATAGTGTTGGAGCTTTTTTTAAAAAAAAATGATTATTTCAAAATGTTTTTCTAAGGGTCGTGGAAGCAGTGGAAGCCCTGCTCAAAATGCCTAACATCTCTAAATATGAGAGCCAAATTAACAGTGTTATTTTTAAACCAGAATAATGTACCTCTTCTCTGCATTCCATGATGTAAAAAAGATGTGGAGACTCTAGAAAGAGTTCAGTGAAGAACAACAGACATGATTAGGGGACTCAAAGCTTAAACATACGAAGAATGGTTGCAGGAACTGGGTATGTCTAGTTTAATGAAAAGAAGGACTAGGGGAGACATGATAGCAGTCTTCCAATGTCTCAGGGGCTGCCACAAAGAAGAGGGAGTCAAGCTATTCTCCAAGGCACCTGAGGGTAGAACCAGAAGCAATGGGTGGAAACTAATCAAGGTGAGAAGCAACCTAGAACTGAGGAGACATTTCCTGACAGTTAGAACAATTAGTCACTGGAACAACTTGCCTCCTGAAGTTATGAATGCTCCTACACTGGAGGTTTTTAAAAAGAGATTGAATTGTCTGAATTGGCATAGGGTTTCCTCCCTAAGCATGGGTTTGGACTAGAAGACCTCCAAGGTCCTTTGTTAATCTATTCTATTCCAGGACCTTTCTCAGAACCTGTAATACATTTTATTCAAAGAGGAATGAGGCACTTACATTCCATATTCAGAAATTATTGGTACTCTTCTGAAGCTCTGTGCCCGTTCATCAGCCTTTATAAAGGAAAAAAATCCTCCAAGTATCATTTTAGCTCCAGAGGTAGAAAAGTTAACTCTAGAGGTGAAACCCATCCTTTGGATATTAGAGGGCTGAAGGCAGATGGATTTCAACCTCTCATTGACGCTGCCAGGAAGAAAGAAGAAGAGCAGGAGAAATTTAAATGCCTGGAGATTTGAACCATCGTTCCATTTTCTCAAATACATGGCCCACAAAATATAGCTGTCAGTTTTGCAAATAAATAAATAAATGCTGTGGTTAGACTTAATGAGAAACATTCACTGAAATGGAGGAAGATATTTTCCTATGTGTACTGTACACTAAAAAGTAAAGCTGAAACAGAATTCTTTACTTGACTCGGATTTCAGTGGCACAAGATAAATTTAAAGGCATCTTTCAAAAGGCAGCAGGTCTGAATTTTTTGCCTCCTGGATGTCCTTTTTCAAATGTGAGTCTGCCAAAGAAACAGAAGTGGAATATAGTGCAAATCAGACAGCAAATCACAACCCTCCTGGCACCAAATCCTCTATTCCCTGGTGATTTGGGCAATGTTTCATTGTGTAAAATCTGCACATGGCTATTGTAAGAGTTACAGTTAGTGTCCCATAGGAAGTGCCATTTTCTTTCTATTGACTTGCCTTCTCCTTTATTCTTACCTTGACCTATTATGCAGTACCTAGCTACTGCATTTCTCTATCTCTCTCTATTTCTCTCTCTCTCTATTCCTTTATCTTCCTACCTACCCTCCTCTCCCTACCTATATACTGTATTTCTCTCTCTCTCTCTATTCTCTCTCTCTCTATTCCTTTATCTACCTACCTACCTACTTACCTACTCTCTCTCCTTACCTACCTACTGTATTTCTCTCTTTCTGTTTCTCTCTACCCCTATACCTACCTATAACTACCTATCTACAGACACTCTCTCTCCATACCTACCTACTGTATTTATCTCTCTCTCTCTATTTCTCTCTCTCTATTCCTTTACCTACCTACCTACCTACCTACCTACCTAGCTACCTACCTACTTACCTACTCTCTCTCCCTATCTACCTACTGTATTTATCTCTATTCCTCCCTCTCTCTATCCCTTTATCTACCTACTTCCTCTCTCTACCTACCTACCCACCCACTGTATTTCTCTTTCTTTCTCTCCCTCTTTATCCCTCTATCTCACTACCTACTTTTTTGTAATTTGCCTCTTCAAAACCTTGGTGCGTCTTATACTCCAGTGTGTCTTATACTCCGAAAAATATGGTATATCAATCAACATTACCTCTCACATGGATGCCAACTTATTTTATTATTTATTTTATTTTATTGAATTTCTAGACCGCCCCCTCTCCCCAAAGGGACTTGGGGCGGTGTACAGGAAAAATTAAAACTTCTAAAAACATAACAATGCATACAAAATTAAAATTGAATTAAATAACCCTGTACGAATTTATAAACATTAAAAACTGTAACCCATTAAAAACCGAATAAAACAGTTTATATTACAGACTGAGGCGAGAAGCATAAATTAGGCCAAGCCGGCTTGATGGAACAAATGAGTCTTAAGTTTCTGGCGGAAGGAACGGAGGTCCGTGGTAGTTCTGATATCAAGGGGTAGGTCGTTCCAAAGGGTCGCGCCCATCACAGAGAAGGCCCTTCCCCTGGGCGTTGCCCACTGGCATTGCCTAGTGGACGGCACCCAGAGAAGTCCCTCTCTGTGGGAGCGAATCGGCCGAAGGGATGTATGGGGCAGGATACGATCCCGCAAGTAACTAGGTCCTGTGCCATGGAGAGCTTTAAAGATGATAACCAACACCTTGAAAAGCACCCGAAAGGCCACAGGCAGCCAGTGCAGCTCGCACAGGAGCGGTGTTACGTGGGAGTACCTGGTGGCTCCCAAAACTGCCCGTGCGGCCCCATTCTGGACCAGCTGTAGCCTTTGGGGGCACCTCAAGGGGAGCCCCATGTAGAGAGCGTTACAGTAGTCTAGACGGGACATCACAAGCGCATGAGTGACTGTGCGAAGGGCGTCCTGGTCCAATAAGGGACGCAACTGGTGCACCAGGCGAACCTGGTGGAACGCCCCCTAGCAACGGCTGTCACATGATCCTCCACAACAGCCAGGCATCTAGGAGGATGCCTAAGTTGCGTGCCCAATCCACGGGGGCAAGATGTTCGCCCCCTATGGCCAGTGATGGAGTCAACTGGTTGAACCGGGGTGCTGGTAACCACAGCCACTCAGTCTTGGATGGGTTGAGCTTGAGTCTATTCCTTCCCATCCAGATCCATACGGCTTCCAGACACCGGGACATCACTTAGATGGCATCGTTGGGGTTGTTTGGGGTAGAGATGTACAACCGAGTATCATCAGCGTACAGGTGATAATCTACCCCAAAACCACGGATGATCTCACCCAGCGGCTTCATATATGCATTGAACAGGAGTGGTGAGAGGACTGACCCCTGAGGAACCCCACAAGTGAGAGGCCTCGAGGTCGACCTCTGCCCCCCTGCCAATACAAATTGCGATCGACTGGAGAGGTAGGAGGAGAACCACCACAAAACAGTGCCCCTCACCCCCAACCCCTCCAGTCGATGCAATAGGATACCATGGTCGATGGTATTGAAAGCCACCGAGAGGTCTAATAGGACCAGGATGGAGGAGCAACACCCATCTCTGGCCCTCCAGAGATCATCCACCAACGTGACCAATGCCGTCTCCATGCTGTGACCGGGCCAGAAGCCGGACTGGCATGGGTCCAGATAATCAATTTCCTCCAGGTGACGGGGAAACTGTTGTGCCACCACACTCTCTACAACTTTCGCCAGAAAGGTTGGAGACCGGATGATAATTTATTAACAATGCTGGGTCCAGGGAAGGCTTCTTGCGGAGAGGCCTCACCACCGCCTCTTTCAAGACGGTTGGAAAGAACCCCTCACTCAAAGAAGCGTTCACTATTTCCTGGAGCCAGCCTTGTGAAACCTCCCAGGATGCCAGTACAAGCCAGAAGGGACACGGGTCCAATAAACATGTGGTGGCTCTCAGTCGCCTACACAACCTGTCCATATCTTCGGAAGCAACAGAGTCAAACTCCTCCCAGAGTGGTGTCTCAAGACCCGCCTCTGACTTCCCCTCTAGACCACTTTCGATGGAGACCAACTCGCTCCGAAGCTGAGCGATTTTGTCCTACAGATACTCCCCAAATTCCTCTGCTCTGCCCTGTAGAGGGGCTTCCCGCGGCCTCTGTTGAAGGAGGGAGAGGGTCACGCCAAACAGGGCGGCAATATTGATGTTTGGCCACTCTTATCGCCACAAGGTAGGTCCTCAAATGGTCTCTTACCTGTGTCCGGTCCGATTCAGAGCGTGTGGATCTCCATCTCCTCTCTAGGCGTCTCTTGTAGCACTTCATCACCCTCAACTCCTCAGAGAACCAAGGAGCCTGGGTGGTTCGCTGTCGCAAGAGAGGCCGCAAAGGCGCGACCCAGTCCAAGGCCCCAGTGTTCGCACTATTCCATGCAGCCACTAGGTCCTCCATCCGGGCGCGGGTCAAGGCCTCAGGTAATAGCCCAAGCTCCGTCTGGAACCTTTCAGGTTCCATCAGGCGCCTGGGGCGGAACCATCTTGGAAATTCCGGTTCCGCCTCTCTGCAGTGGGGTGTAGCGGTGGGAAAGTCGAGCCGGAGAAGTGAGTGATCTGACTATGACAGGGGTATGATGGCTAAATCCCCTACTCCAATATCACTCATCCACTGGCCAGAGACAAAAATGAGATCCAGTGTGTGTCCTCCCTCGTGTGTGGGGCACTGAATTACTTGGGTCAGGTCCATGGCCGTCATGGAGGCCATGAACTCCCGAGCTGCCTTGGATGTCTCGCCTACCGATGGCAGGTTAAAGTCCCCCGTGACTAACAGTCTGGGGGTCTCAACCGCCATCTCGGCGATCACCTCAAGGAGCTCAGGCAGGGCTGCTGATACATAGCGGGGAGCCAGGTACACAATCTGCAAGCCCAGCTGCCTCCCTAGGCCCCACTTGTTAGGTTGCAGAAATCTTAATCTGATTTTGCATGCCTTGACTGTAGCTAGTATTGTATTTGCACAAGAATGGAAAAGTGAAGAGATCCCAACAGATTAAAATGGGATTTAAAAAATTATTAGAAAGTGCAGAAATGGACTTAATTAAAGAAAAGAAAGAAACTGCCTATGTTTTGACTTGGGACTGATTTTATCAATGACAGGAGCTAGAAATAGAGAACTATATCTATTTTTATTCATTTATTTATTTTGTCACTCATGTACAAGATAACAGGAATAAGAATAAACATGAATCAGAATACACAAAATGGGTATGCTTTTGTGTCCGCTAAATGTGGACAGTAGGAGAGGAATGTTAGGCATGCTGGTATGCTTATGCACACCCCTACTGACCTCTCAGGAATGGGGTGGGGGCAACAGTTGACAGTTTAAGGTTAAAGTTATAGGGGCTTGAGGATGTAACAACATTGTCAGGTAGTGCAGGGGTCTCCAACCTTTGCAACTTTAAGTCTGAAGGACTTCAGCTCCCAGAATTCTCTAGCCAGCATTGCTGGCTGGAGAATTCTGGGAGCTGAAGTCCTTCAGACTTAAAGTTGCAAAGGTTGGGAACCCCTGAAGTAGTGCATTCCAGGCATTGACCACTCTGTTGCTGAAGTCGTATTTTCTGTAATTGAGTTGGGAGTAGTTTATCTTGAGTTTGTGTCTTTTGTCTGCTTGTGATTATTGCGGTTGAAGCTGAAGTAGTCATTGACAGGTAGAACATTGTAGTAGATTATTTTATGTACTATGCTTAGGTCAGACCGTAGGTTGTCCAAGCCCACAATGAAAGGATCAGTGGTATAAGGAAGGTATGTTAAATTGGTTAAACAAATATCATTGTTGTTATTATTATTAAAATTATTATAATTGATACTACAGACAAAAATGTGATTAAAAATGCTAGAAAGTGCAGGAATGGATAGGCTAACACTTATAATTAAGGAAAAGAAAGAAACTGAATATTTGTTTTGACCTGGGATTTATTTTACCAATAGTTAGCTGATAAAAATAGGAGTTAGAAACAGGGAAATACACGCAAATTTGTGAAGCGTTCCATATTTTTAAAAAAACATAAAAAAAGAAAAAAAAAAGAAACAGGGAAATATAAGGAAAGGATCAATGATATGAGGGAAGTATGTTAAAATAGATAGGTAAATAAACACCTTCATTATTACTATTACTATTATTATAGAATCAATATTAATGTAATGTACATTGTTGTAAATATCTTGATTAGTATCTCCTAAAACTATTTGTACCCAGACAATACACTGTTTAATTGAAAATGGAATTTTTATATGTTATAAAATAAATAAAAAAACCTGATAAAAAAAGAAATCTTAATTACAAGGGGCTGAAAGAAAGTTGTGGATCTTGAGAATGTGATTATTTTAATATAACAGTCCAGGGATGTTCCCTAAAATGAAAATGCCAAAATAAACGAATGCAATTTTTCTCTCTCTTCAAATAATCCATCCAAATATCTGTCAATCAACTATTCCTACACTAGACATCTCAAAAATTTCCCTAGAATCATATTTCAGTGTTTAAACCAAGAAAAAAAAATTAGAAACTTACATGATAAGCAGCTTTATAATCAGGGTAGAGTGGGAAAAATCTCTGTTATAAATGTTATCTTGAAAATTGATATAGCCTGTTCTTGCTAATTGGAGTTTCTTAGAAAACCTGAATAGAATAGAATAGAATAGAATAGAAAAGAATGGAATGGAATGGAATGGAATGGAACGGAACAGAACGGAACGGAACGGAATGGAACAGAATGGAGCAGAATGGAACAGAACAGAACAGAATAGGAGTGGAGTATAGTGGAATGGAGTGGAATGGAATGGAATGGAATTCTTTATTGGTTGCTAAGAGATTCAGTATGTCCTTTAAACTTATTGGGATTTTAAATAAGGAAGATTTAAAAAAAAACTAATGTCAAGTAATATTTAGAAAAAAATAGGCACAAAAAGTAAAAAGAAACAAGGCCAAACATTTTGCTACCAATTTCATGCTCACTCATTGTCGTTTTGTTTGACTAAAACATCAGCTATATTTTTTAATGTTTTACACACAAATGCACATACATATATATGCATCACAAATTATTACTATTAATAAAAATAATAATCTGATTTTCAATATTATTTTTATTCTAGAAAGATGGTAGCACATACTCTAAAATTGTCAATTAACAATTAGTTGGATTTTTTTTTTTTATATCAGTTACAGTATGTGGAAAATGTTTAATCGATAATTAACTCTTCCTGGAATTGGTCTGAATTACTATAATGTGTTTATCTGTCCAAAGCTCCAGAGATTTTTCCAGAAAGCAGCAACAATTATGAAGAATGGAGGAACGAAGTTATAAACTAACCCCAGTTCTATAGAGAGCTTGCAGTGGTGGGAAGAGCCAAACAGGGCTATTGGCTTTATTTCCTCTAGGATTTGCTTTTTCCTTTGATCAGACCAATTTCAGATTTGAACTGTAGAAATTTCAGTCATTATTCAAACATGTGTCTGCATCTCCATCAAAGTTAAAGTTTAGATTGATTATTTTCTCTTAGGAGGTACGTTCTGAAAATATAGGATGCTAAGTCAAATCCATTGGTGTGGATTGATATGTTGGAGATCTCTTTGGGAAGATTTTTTGGCTGTTGATGTACTATTCTTTCTGATGTTCCCTGAGATCAAAGTGAACACCCTCAAGTGCCCAGAGGTTGATCCTTTCCCAGTTCCACATGAATGGTATCAGCCAGGTGATCTCCTGATTGGAGGGATGGCTTCACAGCATCTCTATGCCTTCAGTGAACATTTATTTTATGAACACCCATCTCAGGAGCTCTATGGACTTTCAGAGTAAGCAGATCTCATACCTTTCTTCACCTAAATGTTCCTTATTTCTTCTCAGCTTTTAAAGGCGATGACACCAACTCCTGTGAGTAAAGAAATGTCTATAGTTAGGCAAATAGAATCAGAGGGCTGGAAGCTGATCTTGGGAGGTCTTACAATGCAATACAATAGCAGAGTTGGAAGGGACCTTGGAGGTCATACAGTCCAACTCCCTGCCTAGGCAGGAAACCCTATACCATTTCAGACAAATGGCTATCCAACATCTTCTTGAAGACATGCAGTGCTGGGACATTCACAACTTCTGGAGACAAACTGTTCCACTGGTTAATTGTCCTAACTGTCAGGAAATTTCTCTTCAGTTCTAAGTTGCTTCTCTCCTTGATTAGTTTCCACCCATTGATTCTTGTCCTGCCCTCAGGAGCTTTGGAGAATAGTTTGACTCCCTCTTCTTTGTGGCAACCCCTGAGATATTGGAAGACTGCTATCATGTCTTCCCTAGTCCTTCTTTTCATCAAACTAGACATACCCAGTTCCTGCAACCGTTCTTCATATGTCTTAGTCTCCAGGCCCCTAATCATCTTTGTTGCTCTTCTATGCACTCTTTCTAGAGTCTCCACATCTTTTCTACATTGTGGCAACCAAAACTGAATGCAGTATTCCAAGTGTGGCCTTACCAAGGCCTTATAAAGTGGTATCAACCCTTCAAGTGATCTTTAGTCTATCCCTCTGTTTATGCAGCCTAGAACTGTGAAAAAACATGTAACAAAATTCAGTATGGACTGTGACTAAAAGTGTTCAATAAATTAGAAACATGAGCTGTATTAAAGAAAAGGTCCAATTTCAATCCCTAGCGGAAATCACTATTCTTTCCACTATTCTTTGTTCTACCCATTTTAGTATTGTTTTCTCTATTTGCAGTCTGATCACAAAATTCTACCAGCATGTTCTTTCCTTGGTCTTTGCTGTGAAAGAGATCAATGAAAACTCACATATTTTGGCCAACGTTACTCTTGGATTCCACATCTATGACAGCTACAACAACCCTAAGATGACCTATCGGACCACTCTGGACTTACTTTTCAAATCTGATAGATTTCTCCCCAATTATAAATGTGGACTTCAGAAAAATCTCCTGGCCATTATTGGAGGACTTGGAGCAGATACTTCATCCCATATAGCAGAAATTGTAAATCTGTACAAAATTCCACAGGTGGGTCTAGGGCAGGGGTCGGGAACCTATGGCTTGCGAGCCAGATATGGCTCTTTTGATGGCTGCATCTGGCTCACAGACAAATCTAGATAAATCTGCTCCACATCGTGGAAAACTTAGGCGAGAGTTCGTAACAGCGGGAAGTTGTTCTCACTCGCCTGGGCTTCTGCAGAAGCTTTCCTCCAAGCAAGGAAGGACCAGTTGGGAGAGGGGCTGTGGTCCTGCTCTGGGCTGTAATTGTGCGGTGCACGCGTGGCTACATTTTCCATGGAGTGGGGCTGCGGCCGGAAGATGAGACAGGCACAGAGAGAGGGGGGGGGAATCAGAGAGAGACTGACAGGCACAGAGAGAGACAGAGAGGGGGAGGGAGGGAGGGAGAGACAGAAAGAGAGAGAGAGAGAGAGAGACAGAGTGAGTGATTAAGTGAGTGAGAGACAGAAAGACAGACAGGCACACACACAGAGTGACAGAGAGGAAGGGAGGAGAGAGACGCTCACAGAAAAAGAGAGAGAAAGAGAAAGAAAGAAAAAGAATTAAGAGACTTATTGTACTTTAAAAGTGTTGGTCTTATATAAAATGCAAATGTTTACTTGTATTTAGTTTTAAACATAGTTATAGTTATAGTTTATAGTTTATTCGATTTATATACCGCCCTATTTCACCTAAAAGGGACTCAGGGTGGTGCACAGAAAGATAAAAACCCAACAATACATACAAAATATAAAAGACAATTAAATTATTAAATCTGTGCTAAAATTTGGATAAATAAAATTAAAACCAATAAATATCAAAGTTTACAATTATTCCCTTAGTCTATGTCAGGCCGGCTAGATGAAAGAAATATGCTTTTAACATCCGACGGAAGAGTCGTAGGTCCGTGATGGTATGGATATCAGGGGGCAGGTCATTCCAGAGTGCTGGACCCGCCACAGAGAAGGCTCTTTCCCTGGGAGCCACCAGCCGGCATTGACCGGCTGATGGCACCCTGAGAAGGCCCAATCTGTGGGAGCGGACAGGTCGAAGGGAGGTATGTGGTAGGAGGCGGTCTCTCAAGTAACCAGGACCCGTGCCATGGAGCGCTTTGAAGATGGTGACTAGCACCTTGAAGCCCACCCAGAAGACCACAGGCAGCCAGTGCAGCTCGCGCAGGAGAGGTGTTACATGGGAGTAACGAGAAACTCCCAAAATCCCCTGCGCGGCCGCATTCTGCACTAGCTGGAGTCTCCGGGTGCACCTCAAGGGGAGCCACATGTAGAGGGCATTACAGTAGTCCAGGCGGGAAATAACAAGGGCTTGAGTGACCGTGCGATCTAGAAAGGGGCGCAACTGGCGTATCAGGTAAACCTGATAGAAGGCCCCCCTGGCCACAGCCATCACATGGTCGTCCAAGGACAGCCATGAATCCAGGAGGACACCCAAGTTGCCAGCCCTTTCCGCGGGGGCCAATGACTCGCCCCCGATAGCCAGCGATGGATTTAACTGGCTATATTGAGATGCCGGAAACCACAGCCACTCGGTCTTGGATGGGTTGAGTCTGAGTTTGTTCCTCCCCATCCAGACCCGCACGGCCTCCAGACACCGGCATCATTGGGGTGGCCAGGGGTAGAAATGTACAGCTGAGTTTCATCAGCGTACTGATGGTATTCTACCCCAAAGCCACGGATGATCTCACCCAGCAGCTTCATGTAGATGTTAAACAGGAGGGGTGAGAGAACCAACCCCTGAGGTACCCCACATAGAAGGGGCCTCAAGGTCGATCTCTGCCCTCCTGTCAGTACACACTGCGACCGGTCAGAGAGGTAGGAAGACAACCACTGCAATACAGTGCCTCTCAATCCCAACCCCTCCAGCCGGTGCAGTAGGATACCATGGTCGATGGTATTGAAAGCCGCTGAGAAGTATAATAGGGCCAGGACAGAGGAATAACCCCTGTCTCGGGCCCTCCAGAGATCATCTACCAATGCAACCAATGCCGTCTCCGTGCTGTGCCTGGGACGGAAGCCGGACTGGCGCGGGTCTAGATAGACGGTTTCCTCCAGGTGTCAGGAGAACTGTTGAGCTACCACACTCTCTACATCCTTAGCAAGAAAGCTAAGGTTGGAGACTGGACGGTAATTTACCAACAATGCTGGGTCCAGGGAAGGCTTCTTGAGGAGGGGTCTCACCACCGCCTCTTTCAAGGTGGCTGGAAGAGACCCCTCGCTCAAAGAGGTGTTCACTATCTCCTGGAGCCAGCCTCGTGTGACCTCCCGGGAGGCCAGTACTAACCAGGAGGGACACGGGTCCAATAAACATGTGGTAGCATTCAGTCGTCCCAACAGCCAACATATTGTATGGCTCTCGCGGAATTACATTTTAAAATATGTGGTGTTCCTGGCTCTCTCAGCCAAAAAGGTTGAGGATGAAGGATTTATCCTCTTAATTGATTTAAAGAATTAATCAATTGATTAAGCATGCCCAAGAGCATCCTCAAGTCTTCATTCTCATGAATCTCATCTAAGACTTAAGAAGTAAATCAAAATCAAGGTTAGATTCTTTGGTAAATGCAGATGATATTTTAACATATATGTTGGGGGGAAATAAATGCCCAGGAATTTAACCATATTCTCAAAAGTTGAGAAATTATAGATCAGGTGTTAATTCTAAACTGTCTAATCCAGAGGTCGCCTTCTGGTGGCCCATGGACCACTGGTGGTCCACGAGAAAATTTGGGTGGTCTGCATAAAAATTATTTGCATTTTTTACATAGCTCTAAATTAGAGGTCCTCAATCTATGGCCCCTGAGCCAGATGCGTGCAATGAACGTTTGTGTTTCTGCAGAGAGTGTCTCCCTTTGGGGTCTTTTTGTGTGGGTCAGAGGGGAAATTCCAACTTAGGCTTCAGCTTTGGCCAAAGGCTAGAGGGAAGTGCCACTGGTGGCAAAGAGCCAAAGGTCCTTGTTCCAGAGGGACTGCATCATGGCCTGGAAATGGCTGACCATCTCAGCCCACTGAGCCTTTACCTGGCCTTGAACCTCCACACATCTTTCCTCTGCTTGGAAAGCCTGTGCTTGTAATCCTCAGTGAGATATTTCTGCTGAGCCTCCTTCTTGGTCAGATCCAATTTGAACTGAGCAAGCTGTTTTGCCAACTCTTTCTCATGGTGGCTGCTTAGCTCTGGGGAAGGCCGCGTTTTACAACCAGATGGAACGCGATATTAGCACGGCCTACCAGATAGCTTCCCAGGTCATGGTGGAGAACCTGGCTATGAAGGATGGACAGGAAGGAATTGAGGCCTTCGTTTTGAAACGCAAACCCAACTGGTTCCATTCTTGAAAGAAACATTTCCAAGGAACGTCTAAGGCCGGTGTTTCTCAGCCGTGGGAACGTGGGGATGGGTGGACTTCGACTCCCAGAATTCCCTAGCCAGCCATGTTGGCTGGGGAGTTCTGGAGGTTGAAGTCCACCCATCGTCGCATTCCCACAGTTGAAAAACATTGATTGAAGATGTCTAAGAGCCTTTTATTTGGTCAATAAAGCCAGTTTTGGGTTTCCCAAAGCTGCTCTGAAAATCCTAGGACTTTCAGCTTGTTTTACGGGATGCCTTATTGGCCGATGAATATTGGCTTAAAAAGATGATTATGAATTTAATGGTTACACATTACTCTAATTATAGCAGACTGTGATTGATGGTGCTAAGCCATTGTTTGCCTAACCGCAATGTAATTAAATAAACCACTATATCTGAATGTACTAGTGTATTAAACCAAAATCTGGCCAATATATATTGGCTTAATTGAATTCCTCCAGTAAAAAAAAAACAACTGCTTCTTGTTGGGGCCCTAGGGAGCCCAGTTGGGCAGGCGAGGGGTGGCTGGGAGCGGCGAGTAGAGGCTAGCAAGGCACCTATCAATGTGAGTTACATCAAGTTGGCCATGTCCACCCAGTCACATGACCACCTAGCTATAACCATCCAGCCGGTCATTAGGCAGATCATATTAGTGGTCTGCATGATTTAAAATTATGACTTTAGTGTCCCCTGAGGTCCAACATGTTGGTGACCCCTGGTCTAATCAGTTTTTGAAATGATCCATAAAACACATTAGCAAATTTAAAAAAATTATCTTTGACTTCTCTGTGCCATATCTCGATGTTTTGTTTTAGCTCACATATGGATCATTTCCCATGAAAGAAATTGATACCAGTAAAACATCTTCACTTTACTTAATGGCCCCAAATGAGACACCTCAATATCTTGGGATTGCTCGATTGCTTCAACATTTTGGGTGGAAATGGATTGGTCTGTTTGCTGCTGACACTGACAGTGGGGAACATTTTTTGCAGAAACTGGAGCCCTTATTTTCTGAGCGGGGAATCTGCTTGGCTTTCACGCAAAGGTTTCCAAAACTATTGCGTTTGGATGACTTGGGCAAGTTTAGTGAAATAATGCTTCGTTTTTGTACACATTTCGCAGACGTGAAAGCAAATACCTATATCATCTATGGGGAATCTTTGACATTAGCATGGTTCACAGCTTTTGTGTTTCTCTGGGATTCTGCCTATAAGGACCATCTATCTTTAAGCAAGGTGTGGATTACTACAAGCCAAATTGATTTCATGCTAACAGGAGTCCAAAAGGTTTGGAATCTCCAGATTTTTGATAGGGCTGTTTCCTTTCAAATCCATTCAAGTGAAAATCTGGAATTTGAAGAATTTCTTCAGTCCATAAAGCCATATTCCATGCACAGAGATGGATTTCGAAAGCACTTTTGGGAGCAAGCCTTTGACTGTTCCTTTCCTAATTCTGGATTGTCTTCAGTGGGAAGTCGAAAATGCACTGGTGAAGAGAATCTGGACAGTCTTCCTGCGCCTCTCTTTGAAATGCAAATGACTGGTCATAGTTATAGTATTTATAATGGAGTTTATGCGGTGGCTCATTCTCTACATGGTCTACTATCGAAGAGCTCCAGTTATAAAAAAATTCTTGGCAGGTAAAAAATCTGAATCTCTGGAACTACAATCTTTTCAGGTAACATTTTTCAAGCCAATAGGTTTTCCTTTCACTTAGAAAAAAAAATACTTTCAGATAAATGAGACTGCTTAAATCAACATAAAGCATAAGAAGTACTGCACCCACATTTAAAAAAAAAACTAAGATCATTGCATTGGGGCCTCTCAATTCCTGGCAAATAGATGGGGAAGAAATGGAGGTAATGACAGATTTTACTTTCCTGGGCTCCAAGATCACCGCAGATGGGGACTGCAGCCCAGAAATTAAAAGACGCTGGCTCCTGGGGTGGAAAGTTATGGCAAATCTAGACAGCATACTAAAAAGCAGAGACACCACCCTGCCAACAATAGTGTGTATAGTCAAGGCTCTGGTTTTCCCAGTTGCAATGGATGGCTGTGAAAGTTGGACCATAAGAAAGGCTGAGTGTGAAAGAATGGGGGCCTTTGAACTCTGGTGCTGGAGAACACTCCTGCGAGTCCCTTGGACTGCAGGGTGTTTAAACCAGTCAGTCCTAGAGGAGATCAACCCTGACTGATCTTTAGAAGGCCGGATCCTGAAGATGAAACTCAAATACTTTGTCCACCTAATGAGAAGGAAGGAGTCATTGGAGAAGAGACTAATGCTGGGAAAGACTGAGGGCAAAAGAATAAAGGGACGACAGGGAATGAGATGGCTGGCTGGAGTCACTGAAGCAGTAGACTTTAGCTTAAATGGACTCCAGAGGATGATAGAGGACAGGAAGGCCTGGAGGAACATTATTCAAGGGGTTGTGCTGGGTCAGACTTGACTTCGCAACTAACAACAACAAATTATAAAAAATGATGAGACTATAAAGAGTTCAAAAAAGAGCAACAAAGAAGATTAGGGGGATAGAGGTTAAAACATATGAAGAACATTTGCAGGAACTGGGTTTGTCTAGTCTAGTGAAAAGAAGGACTAGGAGTGACATGATAGTAGTGTTCCAATATTAGAGGAGCTGCCACAAAGAAGAAAGGGTCAACCTATTTTCCAAAGCACCAGAAGGCTATGGAAGAAGCAATATATGGGAATCAATCAAAGCAAGAAGCAAAATAGAACTAAGGAGAAACTTCCTAACAGTGAGAATAATTAACCAGTGGAACAGTTTGTCTGCTGAAGTTGTGGGTGTTCCAACACTGGAGGTTTTTAAAAAGAGACTGGACCTGTCTGGAATGGTATAGGGTCTCCTGATTTGTAGGGTGATGGACTAGAAGATCTCCAAGGTCCCTTCCAACTCTGTTATTCTGTTCTGCTTTAATGTGGCTTAATTGTGGAGCTAATTCATGCAATCTATTGTAAATCTTATCAGAATATACTGATGGCAACCCTTAACAACCTAAATTGCCCCTTGTTTGTGATTTCTATGTATTTGTTAAATTAAAACATATTTTTCTTTTTGTTGAAAGCAAATAAGCGAAGAGGCAGTAACTCTGGATCTATCATTTGTAAATATGTAGGCTTACACAATTTTCCCCTTTTGTGAAATGCATAGACATCGCAAAATCGAATCACACATTTCTGTATATTATTCACTGACAATATTCAAGTGTTTCACAATATATATTATTTTGTTTTATATTGGCATCTTGTCCAATCAAACTGCTAATGCCTACTGCTTCAGTGACTCCATCCAGCCACCTCATTCTAAAAAAATTGCAGAAACATTTAATCTCGTATGTGGATTTCTCCCATTATAGTTATTTTAACTTCCTTGCTTTCTTCTTTTTCAAGTAGCTCCATCCATTTCTTCAAGGCATTTCTTTCAACAATTCAGCAGGAGAAACAGTGTCCTTTAACGAGAAGAGGGAAGTCGCAGGAGGATTTGACATCATCAATGTAATTGTGTTCCCAAACAAGTCCATCCAGAAGGTGAAAGTTGGAAGTCTGGATCCCACTGCATTGTACGGAAGTAAATTGATCATTAATGGAAATTTAATTGAGTGGAATAAAGGCTTTAATCAGGTATGAAACTGCATAAATGAAAAAAAACTTACCGCACCTGTGTATGGTTTGCCAATTGCACAGTGGCAGATAGGACAGCACTCCAGAAGGTTAACACCATTGCCCAAAGGATCATTGGTTGCCCTCTCCCCTCTTTGGAACAGCTTTATAGCTCCCACTGCCTTAAGAAAGTTCAAAACATTCTTAAAGATCCATCTCATCCTGGGCACCCTTTTTTTTAAACTATTACCATCTAGCAGCCGGTACAGGATAATAAAAGTAAGGACAAATAGGCTGAAAAACAGCTTCTATCCCAGGACAGTAACTACTGTATATTGAATTCTACTGTATAGTGCAATATGAATGCAATATCAGGGGTTTTCAATACAATTGCATAGATTGTGAAGGATGTGTGGTTGTGTTCTATTTTTATAGTTGTAATGTACACTGAAGGTGGCATTGAATTTTGTTGTACGAGGTGCAATGACATTAAAGTAAACTAAACTAAACTAACTACATGGTTTCACCTTCTTTAAAAGTTTTCAGTTAAAATGTCTCCAACTGATGGCCATGACTTATGTTATGTTGACTCTTTTAGATGGAAAAAAAACAGAGAAAAACTTGGCCATTACCTGTGCAACCTTTTTCATGTTATTATCAGGTTCTTCCAGTTTCTCTGTGCAGTGAATACTGTCTCCCTGGATATTGGAAGAGAAAATCTGAAGATAAAAGCTTCTGCTGCTATGATTGTGTTCCATGTCAATGGGGGAAGGTTTCAAGCAAGACAGGTCAGCTATGAACTTCTACAAACATTTGAGAACATTAGACAGCAAAGGAATTGTTTCATCAAATGTTACGATTTACCCTGATGTACCTATTTATTATTAAATTTGAAACTTTGTTACCTAAAAAAGAAGGGACGTGGTGGCTTAGTGGCTAAGACGCTGACCTTGTCAATCAGAAGGTCGACAGTTCAGCGATTTGATCCCTACCATTGCATAATGGAGTGAGCTCCTGTTACTTGTCCCAGCTTCTGCCAACCTAGCAGTTCGAAAGCATATAGAAATGCAAGTAGAAAAATAGGAACCACCTTGGTGGGAAGGTAACAGTGTTCCATGCACCTTTGGTGTTTAGTCATGCAGGCCACAAGACCATGTAGACGTTTTCAGACAGTGCTGGCTCTTCGGCTTTGAAATGGAGATGAGCACTGCCCCCTAGAGTCAGGAATGACTAGAATATATGTACGAGGGAAACCTTTACCTTTACCTAATCTAAAAAAAACAAGAAACATGTATAACCTATAGTATACAAATCTCAGTTGTTACTAATTTCAACTATTTATAATCTCCCAAACTCTGAAATAATAAATTGTGTAGAAGCCTTAAAAATACATCTCTTCTGTTATGGCATTTTTGCCTGAAATTTAGGATTAAAAACTGGAATACAAACATGATTAATTTTTTTAGGGCGCTGCAAACCTCATCTGTATATGGTATATATATATATATGGTATATATATATATATGGTGGTCATCCAAAACATTGCATGACAATACAACATAGACCAAAGAGGGAAAACGTGAAAATTATCTAATTCGTTCTTGTAAAATGGAATGCAAAAGTATTTATATTCAATATGATATACAGTAACTGTGATATTGCTTTTCATCAATATATATTTTATGAAATTCTTGTTCCATCAAAATTATTTATTGCTGAAGGTAATTATGTGGTACAGGAAATACTGTTAGTCTAATTTAGTAAGATTCTCAAAATGTAAAAAATATTATAATTGCTTTCAAAAATAGTAATAGCACTTAGAGTTACATACTGCTTTACAACACTCTTGAAGCGATTTCATATTGCCCCCAAAATCTGGGGCATCATTTTACCCACCTTGGAAGGATGGAAGGCTGAGTCAACCTTGAATCTGGTGACATTTGAACTGCCATAATTGGAGTCAGCTGGCACTCAGCAGAAGTAGCCTGCAGTACTGCACTCTAACCACTGCACCACCATGGCTCATTTAAATCCTCATTGATTTCCAGATATTTCTGAAAACTTGCACCAAATATTCAGGGGGGGGAAATACAAACTGAGGTATAGAAAGAGAAAGAGAGAAAAAAAGAAAATTGATATTAAAATTTTGTTTTAGATTCAGGGGTGTCATTTGGAAACGATGTGTGCATTGTCCCCAGAAGCACAGGGAAAGTGTTATATGATAGTCATGAACAGCACTATCTGAAAATGGAATTAAGCCGATTTAGGAAAGAACTGGAACTGCCGGAATAGTTCTTTTAAAATGAAAACAAAACAAAACAGTAATTTATATTATGTATAGATCAGAATGTATTAAATGAGGAGTGGTGCTGTGGCCTAGAGGTGGCGCTCTCGCCTCACAACCAGGAGGCTGTGAGTTCAATCCTAGGTAGAGGCAGATATTTCTCTCTCTGGGCACACATAGAATATAACTACAGAACAAAACTCCACACTGGTGACAGGAAGGGCATCTGGCCATTAAAACACTCTGCTAGCTCCCTTCAGTTGCCCAGACTCCCACCCCACAAGGAATTACGGGGTTCTTAAAAGAAGAAGATGATGACAGTATATTAAATTAAATAACCATTGGAATATAAGAATACAGTTAACTAATCAAATCTGAAGGTCAATTCATTAAATAATACACCCCCCCCAATATTAAAAAGTGTAAATGAAAATAAATGAATTTCATTTTGATATTTTATCCAGATGCAGAAGACTGTTCCAAGTGTCCTGAAGATCAGTATCCAAGCAGGGAGCAAGATCGATGCCTTAACAAAACAATGAGTTTTCTCTCCCTTGAAGAACCTTTAGGGATCAGTCTGACCTCAGCTGCTGTTTGCTTCTCCCTCATGACAACCAGCGTGCTTGGAATTTTCCTGAAGCGTAGAGATACCCCCATTGTCAAGGCCAACAACCGGAACCTCACTTACACTCTCCTTATCGCCCTTTTCTTCTGCTTTCTCTCTTCCTTGTTATTCCTTGATCAACCAAGGAAAATAACCTGCCTTCTCCGGCAACCAGCATTTGGCATCATCTTCTCAGCTGCTGTTTCTTGTGTGTTAGCTAAAACTATTACAGTGGTTGTAGCTTTCATGGCTACTAAGCCAGGTTCCTCAATGAGAAAATGGGTGGGGAAAAGATTGTCTCTTGTCATTGTCCTTTCTTGTTCTCTTCTTCAAGCCGGCCTTGGCATCCTGTGGTTGGCAACCTCTCCTCCGTTCCCTGAGTTAGACATGCACTCCCTTATAGAAACCATGATTTTGCAATGCAATGAAGGTTCCACCTTCATGTTCTATTGTGTGCTGGGCTATCTGGGCTTCTTGGCTATTGCCAGTTTCATTGTGGCTTTTCTTGCCCGTAATTTACCTGACAGCTTTAACGAAGCCAAGTTCATCACTTTCAGCATGTTGGTCTTCTGCAGTGTATGGATCTCCTTTGTTCCAACTTATCTGAGCACCAAAGGAAAAGCCATGGTGGCTGTGGAGATCTTCTCGATCTTGTCTTCCAGTATTGGGTTATTGGGCTGCATCTTCTTTCCAAAATGCTTCATCATTGTGTTGAGGCCAGAACTAAATAGCAGGCATCAATTAATCAAACGAAATAATTAAATTAGGCCTACAGTGTTTTTACGAATGACAAGTGAATGATATTAGCATAGAAAAATTAAAGACTGGCCCTTTTTAATGTTCCTTTCTATCCTCCATTCTAACCAACATTTGTACTTTGTGAATGTAATCTCTCCTTTAATTTCCTCAATCTGTTCTAATCTCAGTTACTGAAGTAGTGATTCTACAATGCAATGAATGTCACTTTTCGTGTTTTAAACTTCTTCCATATAGGCCTCGGTGCCCTCAGACATTTCACCAT
The DNA here is from genome assembly GCA_039707465.1 of Rhabdophis nuchalis. Taxonomy (NCBI): domain Eukaryota; kingdom Metazoa; phylum Chordata; class Lepidosauria; order Squamata; family Natricidae; genus Rhabdophis; species Rhabdophis nuchalis. The sequence goes on along the minus strand of CM077647.1, from coordinate 173,997,739 downwards.
GGAAATTTCACCAATAGACAGCAGTCAATAAAAATAATGATTAAATAATGCATTTTCCTCCGTGTGTTGTCAAGTTCTTATATGTTAGCCAGTGAGAAAAATTGTGTTTTCAATTTAGGTCATTTTAACATGAAATTTATATGTCATGACAACTATTATCCCAATCTTTGGCCTGCCACCCTTTCTATTATTCTCCTATGCATTTTCTATTGTGGGAAAATGGGAGGGGGGAATGTAGGAGTGAGATGTGATGTAGCCATAACAAAATTCTTTCTAGAAAGTCAAGGTCATCCTTTGTCTTTGCACCTCTGCACCTGACTGGAACTTGCTGGGTGGAACTGCCAGTGGGAGATTGGACCATGTAATGGACTTGTAGGTGTGGGGGCAAGATCATGAGCTTTCAACTGGGTGGGGAAAACTGGGAAGCTTTCAGATTCAGGTTTTTCCAAATGTGCCAACATGGCTCTCTTAATAAATTGGAACCATGATTTTGCAATGCAATGAAGACACATGTACTATTGCATCCTGGTCTATCTGGGCTTCTTGTCTTCACTGGGTTGACAGTGGAATTCCTAAGATTCATAGTGAATTCAATCCTATTTAGAGGCAGATATTTCTCTCTCTGGGAACGTTGAGAATGTATCTGCTGAATATAACTCTGCATTGGTGACAGGAGAGGAATCCGGCCAGTAAACTGTCAGCTCCATTCAGTTACCTAGACTCCATTCCACAAGGAATTATGAGGTTGTTAAAAGAAGATGATGATGATAGCAGCCATGGGGCAATCCAAGATCACTGAGAGACTGATATGGGACAGTGGTGACATGCTGTTGACATTCAAGATGATGACATTGAGTAAAGGTCTCTGTGTGCCATTTTGGATTTGCCATGTGCAAGCAGGGGGATGGGGTCATCACAGATGGGTGTGGGATGTTTGGTATTTATTCAGTATTTCTGTTGGAACAGTGGCAATGGGATTGAAAATAGGGGGCAGTGAGGGAGGACTCTTGATGTTTCAATTCTCATGGTGATATCTGTTCTGACTTAAGCTTCCTGAGACAACAAAAAGCACATGCTTAGTCCCAAAATCTCTCTTTTTATTTCAACATCTGTGAATTATGTTCATTCACAGCCCATAATGAGCAACAAATAGTTTATAAAGAGTCTGACACAAGTCTGCCAAAGTCTTTTGGGATAAGGCTGATAAGCACCCAGCTTTATCTCCCTTGAAATGCTTCCAAGGACCTAATTGCCAATTAGCTTTGCAAGGCCACATGGAGCACAGAGTCAAAACAGAGCTTCAGAATTTAAACTGCCCAGGACAAACAAAATTGCTTCCTGCAAAGGCTTACATGCCTTTGCTCCTCCTTTTTATGGCCAATCCTCTCCAAGCCTTACTCCCAAGTCACCCCTTTGGTATTAATTGTTTTTTGCCTTCTGGAAGCTTTGTGCATGCATGCACTGGAAACAGGCTCCCCTTGTTCCTCTTCCTTGCTGAGGTCAGACTCTGGAGGCTTCAGAGGCAGCACATAAGTCCCAGATGGCCTTGCCCCCTCCTCTTCCTTTGATGCAGAGCCCTCATCCAAGCCTTCCCCAGACCCAGGACTGGCCCATGTTCCTCCCCAACCTCCTCACTGTCCAACTCTACTGCCATAACAGTATCATGCCCTAATTACCATCAGATTCTTTGGCAGCACTATCAACTTCAAGACGCAAAACCTAAAAGTCCAATCTGACCATTGTTGACTAATGCAGCAAAAAGAGTATCGTAAAATCTATGGACTGTTCAAGCTGAGTAGCTGCATGATCCATATGAACCATGGGTCACTGCTTGGAATAGGGGAAAACTGAGATTGTGGATTGGATCATGTTTATGTGATCTTTCATGGATGTCTCTCTGAGCTTCATGAAAGAATTGAAGGAGGCAAAATAAGACAACAGACATCCAGACTGTTGCTGGTAATCAACAATGACCAAACTCAACCAAACAGATGTTAGATCATCCTTCCAAAAATCAAAATATTCTTTTAATAAAAATAATTGGTTGATTGTAAAAGAAATGGATTTATTATCTTAGATTACTTCTGTAACAAAATAGTAGACACTCCTACATTTTCACTTTTAAAAAATAAACATTCGAATGGAGACTGGAGATCCAACTTCGCATTTTAAATTTCATCACTACACTTAGATTTACACCAAGTAATTCATAAAATGTAACTGTATCTTCACAGAGAACACAAAGAAACAGTTGTAAAATTGTCAATGATTGATTATAAAATATTTTTTCTTTCTCACTAATCCTCCCACGCTACATTTTTGAGACATCCTAGAGTATCACGGGGGGAAAGCTTCAATTTGATAGAATTTCCCATAAACCTAGATTTCAGAACTACAAGTACATTGGAATGGTAAACACCCTTTAATATGAATAAATTAGATATTAATTTGTAATCTGGATGAAATGTACTCTTATCAACTTAAAACATAATCAAACAAAGAAAACTTAGTTAAGCATGTCTTCTTATCAACTGTTCCTTGTTGTTTAAATCAGGCCTCAACACAATAATGTAACACTTAGGGGAAAAGATGCATCCTAAGAGGGCAGCAGTAGAGCACAAGATAGAGAAGACCTCCACAGCCACCATGGCTTTTCCCCTGGTGCTCAGATAGGTTGGGACAAAGGAGACCCACACACTGCAAAAGGCCAACATGCTGAAGGTGATGAACTTGGCTTCATTGAAGCTGTCAGGCAGTTTACGAGCCTGGAAAGCCACAATGAAGCTGGCAAATGAAAGGAGGGCCATATAGCCTAGGACACAATAAAACATAAAAACTGAACCTTCGTTGCATTGTAGAACCATTTCTTCAGTGATTGAGTGCACGTCTAATTCTGGGAATGGGGGAGAAGTTGACAACCACACAATACAGATGGTTGCTTGGAATAGAGAGCAGAAAAGTACAATAGAAACAGCTAGTCTTTTCCCCACCCATGTCCTCATCCGAGATCCTGGTTTGGTGGCCTTGAAGGCAAGAGAAACAAGGATGGTCTTGGCCAACACACAAGAGATGGACAATGAGAAAATGAGACCAAATGCAGACTGTCTGAGGAGACATGTGACTCTCTCAGGTTGTCCAATGAAGAGCAAAGAGCAGAGGAAGCAGAACAGAAGGGAGATGAGGAGAGTGTAGGTGAGATCCCGGTTGTTGGCTTTCACAATAGGGCTGTCTTTGTGTTTAATAAAAGTTCCCAGCACCAATGATGTAATGAGGGAGAACACAGCAGCAACACAAGCTAAACTATACCCTAAAGGTTCTTCATAAGACAGAAAGTTTATACTTTTCAAGAGGCATCCATTTCTTTCTCGGTTTGTATATTGATCTTCTGGACATTGGAAGCAAGCTACCATGTCTGAAATTGAAAACAACAACAACAACATTTTAGTGAATAAATGGAGAGTAGCAATAGTGGCATAACTGATCCCTAAATGTATTTCATAAGAAAAGAAACTAATTGTTGTCATGATGCATTCATCATTTTCATAGCTTGCTTATATTTATTTATTCATCAGCACAAATTATATATCTATAATCCCAGTTTGAATCCCAGTAAGGGTTTGGCTAGCTGATGAGAGCTAAAGAGCTCAATACAATACAATAGCAGAGTTGGAAGGGACCTTGTAGGTCTTCTAGTCCAATCCCCTGCGTGGGCAGGAACCTTATACCATTTCAGACAAATGGCTATGTAACATCTTTTTAAAGACTTCCAGGGTTGGGGCATTCACAACTTCTGGAGGCAAGCTGTTCCAGAGGTTAATTGTTCTGTCAGGAAATTTCTCCTTAGTTCTAAGTTGCTTCTCTCCTTGATTATTTTCTATCCATTGCTTCTTGTCCTGCCCCCAGGTGCCTTGGAGAATAGTTTGACTCCCTCTTCTTTGTGGCACCCTCTGAGATATCGGAACACTGCTATCATGTCTCCCCTGGTCCTTCTCTTCATCAAACTAGACATACCCAGCTCCTGCAACTGTTCTTCATATGTTTTAGTCTCCAGTCCCCTGCTCATCTTGGTTGCTCTTCTCTGCACTCTTTCCAGAGTCTCCACGTCTTTTCTACATCGTGGTGACCAAAACTGTATGCCGTATTCCAAGTGTGGCCTTACCAAGGCACTATACAGTGGCATTAACACTTCACGTGATCTAGATTCTAAATAGCTCAAAATAGATCTATCCTAGTCTCCCTGATTTATTTATTGATCAGCTCAAAAACCTAACACACACACACACACACACACACATATATATGTCTATAATTGTTCCACAAAAAGCTCCAGCTAAAAAGCTCGAAATAGATGTATCCTAGTCTCCCTGATTTATTTATTGATCAGCTCATAAAACTAACACAAACACACACACACACACACACACACACACACACACACATGTAGATTTTGGTTTATTCGGGTCTTTTCCCGTGCAAAATTAATATATATATATGCTGGTATTGCCATCTTCGGGTGTTTTCCTGAGTGTGGGATAGCATGGAGTAGCATGGAGTTTTTATTGCAATGTTTCGGCAAGATCTCACTTGCCATCCTCAGGCTTCGGTCTGTGACTGTGACTGTGAAGGCGTCGCCCTTCCTTAAATCTTGGGGGGGGGGTGGAGTGCTGACTATTGTTGTGAGTGGGTTGATTGGCTGTGCAGCTGTATCATAATAGGTAGATTGATGCTGATTGGTCTTATTCGTATGTTTCTCTTTATTTTGAATTTCAACGGCTTGGGTGGAGAGTGGGGCTCGTCTGTTGGTCAGTGCTGGTTTCCAGATGTCTGGTAGGCAGGAGGTGTCATCACGTTTGTTCATATTGTTAGGTGGCTTCTCTATTTCAATGGCTTCTCTGATTATTTTCCTGTTCAGCTGTTCAGCCTTGGAGATCATTTTAGTTCCTTGAAAGTCAATGTCATGTCCTGTAGTTTTGAAATGTTGATAAAGAGATGAGGTATTAAGTTGATTTTTAATGCATTTTTATGTTCTGTGATATGTGCACTTATCCTTCTGTTGGTTTGTCCTATGTAAGTGGCAAGGCAGATTTTACATGGAATTTTGTAGATCCCTTGGCTTTCTAGCTTGATCTTGTCTTCGGGATTCCTTAGGATATTGGTTATTTTTTTGGTCGGTGTTGAAGGCTGTCTTTATGTTGTACTTGTGGAGAATTTTGCTGATTTTGTCTGTGGTACCTTTAATGTATGGGATGCGGGCAATCCCATTTTCCTGTTCTTTGTCTTGGTTCTTGGGGGGGGTGCCTCTTTTTGGATTAGTTTGGTGATTGTTTTTCTTCAGAATCCGTTGGATATTAATGTATTTGTGAGGAAGTGTATCTCTATAACTACAAAATCTGAAGAAGTCATTAACATACCGATCTTATTTGAGATTTTCCCCTTTGGACATGGAACACAATCATAACAGCAGAATTTTTTCCCTTCGTCCTTCCTTTTCTGATAACCAGGCTGACAATATCCATTGCATAGAGAGATGGGAAGCACCTAGTTGTCAATTTAATACAGTTAGAAAATAAAAATTCATTGTTTTGAATAAAGTTTAGTTAAACTGTAAATTAAATGTGCAGCACTGTTACAATAAAAAGAAAAGTCATATCCATAATATATATTAAAGGGTTAAGCAATAAATCAGATTTGAGAAAGTATTCCAACTGCTTAAATCAGCAGTTTGAATTTGTGAGTGCACTTGAGCTGGATTTCCCCTTTTTAATCAGATTCCTATCAGGAATGTTTCATTAATCCAATTCATCCACTTGATCAGATGAATTGAGTCAATCAATCCTGCAGGACTGAAACTTTGTTGCTTGTATCCTTATGATTTATATTGATATTGATTGTTTCTTGATTGCTTATTTGTACCCTATGACAATCATTAAGTGCTGTACCTTATGATTCTTGATGAATGTATCTTGTCTTTTTATGTACACTGAGAGCATATACACCAAAGACAAATTCCTTGTGTGCCCAATCACACTTGGCCAATAAAGAATCCTATCCTATCCTGTCCTGTCCTGTCCTGTCCTATCTTATTCTGTCAAATTCGCTTTAAATCACATCCAAGTTTAATTTAACTAAGGAAATATAGTCATTTCAATTCATTCCTTTTCTGTCACATTTTCAGTCTATTATTTGGGGAAACACTAATCATCTGTACAACATTAGTGAAGTTAGTTTTCCACATTTCAAGTGGAAAAATGTCGTTTTTTAATTTGGCTCTTCCTCATGGTTTTCTAGGAAGAGGAACAGTAAATTTCCAAGCCAAAAGAATGTCAAAAGATATTGAGACTCTAGAAAAAGTGCAGAGAAGAGCAACCAGGATGATGAAGGGACTGGAGACTAAAACATACGATGAATGGTTGTAGGAACTGGGAATACTAGTTTAGTGGAGAGAAGGACCAGGGGAGACATGATAGCAGTGTTCCAATATTTGAGTGGCTGCCACAGAGAGGAAGGGGTCAAACTATTTTCCAAAGCACCCAAAAGCCAGACAAGGAATAATGGATGGAAACTGACCAAACTGACATGGAAATAAGGAGGATATTTCTGACAGTGAGGACAATCAACCAATGGAGCAGAAGTTGTGGGAGCTTCATCACTTGAGACTTTCAAAAAGAGATTCGACTGCCGTTTGTCAGAAATTGTGTAGGGTCTCCTGCTTGGGCAGGGGATTGGACTAGATGACCTACTAGGTCCCATCCAACACTGTTAATCTGTCATATAAGAATAGGTCATAAAAAGTCATACCTGGTTAAATGATCTATGCCAAACAATCATGTCCTCATCAATGACTAATTCCTGTCCTTGGGGAGCATCAGGATCAACTTTTCCAATTTTATGTCTCTGGAAAGTGGAATTGGGAAAAGTGACTATGTTGATGATATCAAATCCACCTTCCATCTTGTTTTGATCGTAAAATGTCAAGACATCACCAAGAGAATTATTGAAAGTTATGCCTTTAAGAAATTGGTGGAGCTGTATTATCGGGAATAAAAAATAGAAAACAAAGAATAGAAATTAGTAATTTTGGCTTAATTGTACTCAAAATCTGAGGGAGAAACTTTGAAAACATGAAAAGTCTATTGCTCCAACCTCTTGAGAACCTCTTTACTTCCCTCTTCATTTGGGAGATAGTTCAAAGGATCAGATACTTCTGTCTGAGGCATAATATCTTGCTTCACAAGCAGGAGGTTGTGAGTTCGATCCTAAGTAGAGGCAGATGTAGGGTCTCCTGCTTGGGCAGGGGGTTGGACTAGATGACCTGCAAGGTCCCTTCCAACTCTGTCAATGAGAAGGGGATCCCTGATTTTGCCAGGATGGTAGTATGCTTTTGAAGGAGAAATTCTCTAAACATAGGAAGTATATTTTTGTAGCTTCTTCTTGAGAAACTGTTTCCTATCCTCTGTATTTGGGAGTATAGACATTGCTGTCTGAATAATGATCAAATAATAGGTTAAGTGAATTGTAGACTTCCACTTCTTATTGTTCCCAGCCTGATGTAGCCAAGAAAGCAAGGTATAAAGAACCGAAGAAACATTTTCCAGAAAGCAGGTTACGCTCTTGATGTTCTCAGTTTCTAAGTAAGGTTACAGAATACAGAATAACAGAGTTGGAGGTCTTCTAGTCCAACCCCCTACCTAGGCAGGAAACATTTCAGACAAATGGTTATTCTACATCTTCTTAAAATCTCCCAGTGTTTGAGCATTCACAACTTCTGGAGGCATGCTATTCCACTGATGAATTGTTCTAACTGTCAGGAAATCTAAGTTGCTTCTCTCCTTGATTAGTTTCCATCCATTGCTTCTTGTTCTGCCATCAGGTGCTTGGAGAATAGTTTGACTCTCTCTTCTTTGTGGCAGCCCCTGAGATATTGGAACACTGCTATCATGTCTCTCCTAGTCCTTCTTTTCATCAAACTAGATATACCCAGTTCCTGCAACTGTTCTTCATACATTTTATTCTCCAGTCCCCCAATCCTCTTTGTTGCTCTTCTCTTCACTCTTTCTAGAGTCTCTACATCTTTTTAACATTGTGGCTACCAAAACTGAATGCCGTATTCAAATGTGGCTTTACCAAGGCATTATAAAGTGGTATTAACACTTCATGTGATCTTGATTCTATTCCTCTTTTTATGCAGCCTAGAACTGTGTTGGCTTTTTTGGCAGCTGCTGCACACGGCTGGCTCCTATTTAAATGGTTGTCCACTAGAACTCCAAGATCCCTCTCATAGTTACCACTATTGAGCAAGGTACCACCTATAATGTACCTGTGCATTTGGGTTTTTCCTGCCTAAATATTCATCAGAACCACTTGCTCCTGGCTTCCCCCCTATTTTTCATTTCATTTAATTCTTACAGATATAAGGCAGCTGTGGGTGTGGAAAGAACAGAAGGATAACTGACTGCACTAAATGAAATCCTCTAGATTATTCAACAATAGGTGAAATGCCTTAAAAAGCTATAGGAATTTGAGAACCTGCATTGAGAAGCTGCATTTTATTTCATTTCAGCAGTAATGTTCAGGCAGTAAATTTGATAACATATAAAAGTATGTAACTTTTGCATGGTATGGTACTGTATGCATTATGGTTCTGTATCAGTACTATATAAAGCATGGCATTCTGTGTACAGCACTATATAAATTATGGTACTATATAAACATTATATGATATTTATTAACAGAGTTGGAAGGGATTTTGCAGGTCATCCAGTCCAACTCTCCACTCAAGCAGGGGACCCTACACCGTTCCTGACAAATGGTAGTCCATTCTCATCTTGAAAGCCTCCAGTGATGAGGCTCCCACTTCGGAAGGCAACTTCTGTTCCATTGGTTGATTGTTTCTCACTGTCAGGAAATTTCTCCTTGAATCTCTCCAGTTTCCATCCATTATTCCTTGTCTGGCCTTTGGGTACTTTGGAAAATAGCTTGACCTGTTCATCCCTGTAGCAGCCCCTTAAATATTGGACACTGCTATTATATATTATTATATACTGTATTATACTATGTGTTATACTATATAAGCATTAACTTTATCAAAGCAATATACTTCATTTTAATAGTTGCTTTTTCCCCTTTCAATTCAATTCTATTCAACTCAATTTATTCAATTTATATACCGCCCTTCTCCCTTCCAGGACTCAGGGTGGTGCACAGCCATAGTAAAAATGGGTAGTACAATAGTAAAAATGGGTAATACAAAAGCTAAAATGATATATTAAAATGTATTAAATGTATTGGCCTGCAGTTAAAACCCCGTACTAAAATCAATTTAAAAACTATGAGTATTAGTATTTCAGTATTTGTAGCACACAAATCACCTTCCATGGCTGTGCATCCTCATAGTGTAATAATTTAGGCCTCCTCAAATGCCTGTGATTAGATTGAAGTAAGAAGGCATGTAAAGCTTGAGACAGTACATAGACAGCATTGTAGATACTATAGCTGTGCCCAGTCAACTGCACCTCAAAAAGAGACCCAGGAATGTCCTCCAGCTTTTCCTCTCCTGTACAAATGTCATCGTCCACCAGAGTTGAATGAGAAGATGGCAAGGAACAATCAAACACTTGTTCCCAGAAAAGTGGGAAAAAACCATCTTCTTGAATCCAAGGAGGTTTTATGGACTTCAGGAATTCATTGTACCCTGAAATTTGCTTTGAGTGAATTGCAAAGAAAATGGCTCCATCAAAGAACTGTCGGTCCCATTTTCTTTGTATACTTGTTAGTAAATAATCAACCTGGGCAGTCATGATCCACACCTTTCCGAAGGAATTGTGGTCAAGTCCAGGGCACATTGTAAATATGATAGTAGTCACCCATGCAATGGTCAAAGAGTCTCCCGAGACAATAAAGGCCTTGATCTTCTCATCAGCCATGCTGCTGTAAATGTTTGCTGCTTTCTCAATCATTTCCTGAATTTTATCCCAGTGGGTTAAATATGGGATTCTTTGAATAGAAGCAGAGCAGATTCCACGTTGGGAAAAGAGGGACTCCATGATCTGCAGGAAATGTTCTCCATTCCAATTATCCGTAGTAAAGATTCCAATCCAGGTCCATCCAAAATGTTGAAGCAGCTGGATAATCCCAATGTACTGAGAGGATTCATTGGGCACAATGGAGTAGAAGGAAGACATCTCTCCATTATAACTATCCAGAGGGGTAAATGATCCATAAGTGAGCTAAAGCAAAGAACACATTCTGTAGACATATATTACCAGTAGCATATTTACCTGTTTTTCTATTCTAAGGTTATTCAACTAAGCGATGATCATTAATCATTATTTTCTAGAAGGGAGTAGTAGAATAACTCCGTTGTCTATTCTTCAGGTGCCTACCTGGGGTATCTTGTATAAACCTACAATGTCTGCCATGTAGGATGAAGTTTCAGAGCTGAGTCCTCCAATAATGGCTATGAGGTTTTTCATGGTGTCACATTTGTAGTTGGGGACAAATTGCTGGGATTTGAAAAGCAGGTCTAAGGTTGTCCGATAAGTCATCATCGGATGATAATAGTTGTCATGTATATGGAAGCCAAGAGTGACATTAGACAGGATTTCTGGATTCTCATTGATCTCCTTCACAGCAAAGGCCAAGGAAAGGATATGTTGGTAGAATTTTGTTAGGACCCTGTATATAAAATGATTTCACTCTTTCAGAAGTTAACTTTAAAGAAGATTTTATGTTGGAAAAAGAGTAATTGCTATAACTGAATTCAATGTATCAATAATCTCTCCCTCTCTCCACGTTTAAGCTAGGGCAATTCCTTACCAATTGAGAACCATGCCACAATGAAATGTATTCCATGATTGACATGGTTGCAGAATGAGTCAACATACTGCCAGTTTCCACAAACCAAATGCCCTTCTTTTTCAAAAAACTAAAATATTTTTATATTTTTCCTATCAGGTAGAATTTTGTCAGTACCCTGTAAATAAAATGATTTCACTCTTTCAGAACTTAACTTTAAAGAAGATTTTACATATGTAATTTTAAAGAAGATTTTACATCTGTAATTGCCATAACTGAATTAAATATATCAATAATCTCTCTCTGTGTCTCTCTCTGTGTGTCTCTCAGTGTCTCTCACTCTCTGTCTCTGTCTGTCTCTTTGTGTGGGTGTCTCTGTCTCTATGCCTCTGTCTCTACGCCTCTGTCTGTCTATCTATCTGTCTGTCTCTACCTCTCTCTTCTCTAAGATAGGGCTATTCCATCTCAATTGAGAACACTGCCAGAATGAAATATTTTCTGCGACTGATATGGTTGCAAAATGAGTCAAGATATTGCCACTTCCCACAAACAAAAAAATGTCCTACCATTATATATTGGTAGAATTTTGTCAGTACCCTGTAAATAAAATGATTTCACTCTTTCAGAAGTTAACTTTAAAGAAGAGTTTACATCTGAACAATTGTAATCGCTATAACTGAATTAAATATACCAATAATCACTCTCTCCCTCTCCCTGTTTCTCTCTCTGTCTCCCTCTCTCTCCCTCTCATTCTCTTTAAGCTATAGCTATTTCATCTCAACTGAGAACTGCCAGAATTAAATATTTTCTGTGACAGACATGGTTGCAAAATGAGCACAAAATATTGCCACTTCCCACAAACAAAAATAACCTACTATTTTTTAAAAAAAAATATCTTTATTATTTTGTTCTCAACTTACAGGAAGGTTGTATAATGAAATCGTGAATTGCACGTTTCTTGTTAGTTTGATGTTACACACCAGCCCGTGATATTTCTCACTAGCATGCTGATGCTACCATAAATTGGGTTGCCTGGTCTAAGTTTGCACACACCCCAGCAGACAGAATTTACATTGATTAAAAGCTGCCTTGAATTCTAGAGGTGTAAAAAGAACCTCGAAGAGAAAGAAAGTTCTCATGATGCAAAGAAAATAAATCCACCTTTCCCTTTTTCCCTGCAAGAATTAAACTTTCCTAACTGCTACAGGGGAGCAAGATAAGAAAAATCCATACTCTGGAAATTCGAAAAGCTCTTGAGCAGGATGCTTCTGAAATGAAACTTCATTAAAATGGTAATGTATCATAGAAACCATCTCGCCGAGAACGATGTCTCCTTCCCGGAACCACTCATACCGAGTGGGTATTGGATTCCCCACATGACATGGTAGACTATTCACTCTGACTTTTGGGATGACAACTAGAAGAAGAAGAAGAAGAAGAAACATCTGGACAGCAGAAAGTCTTCCGAAATGTGGATGAGTCTGATTTCACTTTAATCAGAAATCTGCGTTAACAAATATTAGCCAGGCTAAATACATCACTTGAGAGCTTTTCTGCTACTCCTTAGGTATAACGATAATACAGATACATCCATGTCCTTTACTCAGATGGCCAAAAACCAACTAACATTGTGCTCCAACGATGGCACCCTGGTACTATGGCATATCACAGTTTGAAGTAAAAGATAAATATAAACTCTGTCCTTACCAATTGTTACTCTTGTTTGCAACTCACTGTGGGACAAAACCTTTAGAAGTTTTTTCCCCCCTTCTCATTAATAGATTTGATGTCTCTGCTTCAGATGTTTACATCTTAGACCAAGCGAAGAAATTGCAGTCACTAGAATAATTCTAGTGGCAAGATCATTAATTTTGTTCTTCGTGCCATCTGGTATTGAAACAGATGATGTAATAGATAATGTAGTAGTAAAGATTAGATGTGATTTTGTTTTAATTGTTCAGGCACTGCAGCTTTCCCCAGGAGCACATTTCTCATTTTGGAAGTTTAGCCAGCGTCACCTTTGCAAACAGATTAATTGTCTCTATTCACCCAACTTTTCAAGTAATAAACTTTACTTTAAGCACACAGAGTTATTTATAGATGTTATTTCTGCAGGAAACTCCATGCTTCAGTAGAATTATTTCCCATTCTTTTCTATACAGAGCTTCTTATGTGGAATTTTAGGCTTTATTAAATGAATTTTATGGTGTAGATCTAGGAAAAGCATTTTCCACCTCTAAAGAACAGAGTTATTTCTTGAGAAGCGCGCGCACACACACACACACACACACATCTTGGTTGCCATAAGAATAATGTGACGGGTTCCCAGAATAGAATAGAATAGAATAGAATAGAATAGAATAGAGTTCAAAGAGACCTTGGAGATCTTCAAGTCCAAACCCCTGTTAGGCAGGAAACCCTATACCAGGGGTGTCAAACTCAAGGCCCGTGGGTGATGTGGTTAGATCTGGCCCATAGCGCCACCTTGGAAAATATAAGGCGCCTACCTGCATCACTTCAGCCTAGGCCCACCACACCCACCCAGTCAGCCACATCCATCCAGTCTGTCACACCCCATGAGTGGCATCAAACTATCATGCCCACCCAATAGGCCACACCCACCCAGTCCCCCTCCACCCAAGGTCAACCACAGCCAATAAAATTGAGTTTGACATCTCTGGCCTATGTTATTTCGGACAAATGGTTATCCAATATCTTCTATAAAGCTTCCAGTGTTGGAGCATTCACAACTTCTGGCGGCAAGTTTTTTCACTGATTAATTTCCTGAACACTGTCAGGAAATTTCTCCTTAGTTCTAGGTTGCTTCTCTCCTTGATTAATTTCTATCCATTGCTTCTTGTCCTGCCCTCAGGTGCTTTGGAGAATAGTTTGACTCCCTCTTCTTCATGGCAGCCCCTGAGATATTGGAAGGCTGCTATCATGTCTCCCCTGGTCCTTCTTTTCATTAAACTAGACATACCCAATTCCTGCAACCATTCTTCATATGTTTTAGCCTCCAGTCCCCTAATCATCCTTGTTGTTCTTCTATGCACTCTTTCTAGAGCCTCCACATCTTTTTTTACATCTTAGCAGCCAAATCTGGATGCAGTATCATACCCCACACACACCCTGGCATTTTTCTGGTGTGTTCTGTATACCGTTTAATTTACCTCATGATAAGAAGAGAAAATAAAGAGAATTTTGATCTGTGCAGAAATGGACAGACTGACACTTGAAATCAAACATAGAGATGAGACAGAATATTATGAAATTTGGAACAAAATGTATCAGTGGTTGGAAATGAGGAAAAGGAGTCAGAACAGAATATTTGGAGGACTGTAACATTGGAAATGGATAATACATAGATAAATATATAAAGGAGGATAAGGGATATGTTAATAAGACTAATGGAGCTATGTATGATCAGTATTTTGTTGTTATTTTAAAATATGTATGGAAATGACAAAGCTGGAAAGGTCACTCTATGTCCAATATTTTTAATGTTTATTCAATAAAAAAAATTAAAAAAATACCTCATGATATTCCTGTGTTCCTGACTATCTTGCATTCTATCTTTCTGTATGGAAATCTGAAGGTTAAATATATAACACAAACATTTGATTATGACATTGGCTACCTCAACAACTAGGATTCCTGTTATCTTATCATTGGGCATTTGGCCTGATATTTTGGAGATACTTTCAATAATATTTTCTTGATTTTTGCGGAGTAGCTTGCTCACTTTTCCACAGCTATCCAAGGACAGCAACTGCCACAGTCCTTGTTAACCCAGATGAGAACCAATCCAGTGTGGGTTTCTTCTTCTGTTGTCTCATCATGGTTAATGGACTTGGGTGATGCTTCTGCTCTAGACCTTAACCGAACATCCAAGTCCCTTCCTTGCAAAAAAAAAAAAAAAAAAAAAAAAGCCAGTATCCACCTGAAGTGGGAACTTACAATGTGTTTTAAAAAAAACCACAAGAAAATACAGGTAGTCCTCCACTTACAACAGTTTACTCAGTGATCATTCAAAGTTAGAAAAGCACTAAAAAAAAGTGATGTGCAACCATTTTTTACCCTTAGGATGATTGTAGCATCCCTATGGTCATGGGATTTATGTTTGAAAGCTGGACAACTGATTCATATTTATAACCTGGTTGCAGTGTCCTGTGATCCTCTTTTGTGACCAAAAAAAAAAAGTCAATCGGTCAGATTCACTTAACAACCATCTTTTTTAACAACTGATTCAATTAACAAATGTGGCAAGAAAAGTTATAAAATGCAGCAAAACTCACTTAACACCTTTCTCATTTAGCAAGATAAATTGTGGGCTCAGTTCTGGTTGTAACACTACCTGTAATGCATAACCCATTATGCCCACATCTTCTCTGCCTGCCTGCCTGCCTGCCTGCCTGCCTGCCTGCCTGCCTGCCTGCCTGCCTGCCTGCCTGCCTGCCTGCCTGCCTGCCTGCCTGCCTGCCTGCCTGCCTACCTACCTACCTACCTACCTACCTACCTACCTACCTACCTACCTACCTACCTATCTATCTATCTATCTATCTATCTATCTATCTCTCTCTCTCTCTCTCTCTCAAGTATCATCTATCATCTATCATCTATCATCTATCATCTATCATCTATCATCTATCATCTATCATCTATCATCTATCATCTATCATCTAACATCTACATCTACATCTACATCTACATCTATCTATCTCTATATCTATATCTATATCTATATCTATCTATATATATCATCTATCCCTCCCTCCATTATCTATCTATCTATCTATCTATCTATCTATCTATCTATCTATCTATCTATCTATCTATCTATCTATCTATCATCTATCTATCTATCTATCTATCTATCTATCTATCTATCTATCTATCTATCTATCTATCTATCTTATCATCTATCTATCTATCTATCTATCTATCTATCTATCTATCTATCTATCTATCTATCATCTATCTATCTATCTATCTATCTTATCATCTATCTAGCTATCATCTATTCCTGTGATGGCGAACCTATGGCATATGGTAGCCATATTTGGTGGTATGCCAGCTGTCAGCTCCATTATGCATGCACGCTCCAGCCAGCTGATTTTTTGCCCTTCCAGAGAGCCAGAGGAAAGTTTTAGGAAAGCCTCCAGAGGCTGGGGAGGGTGAAAAACAGTCCCAAAGGGCCAACCAGAAGTTCAGGAACAAACTTCCTGTATGTCCATTGGGGCCATTTTTTGCCCTCCCAGGCTCCCGAGGCTTTCCTGAAGCCTGGGGAGTTGTGCATGTATGCGGGCCAGCGGGTCATGCGAGTTTGTGTGAAATTTTTGGCACGCTGTAAGAAAAATGTTCGCCATCACTAATCTGTTCTGTTCTGTTCTGTTCTGTTCTGTTCTGTTCTGTTCTGTTCTGTTCTATCTATCTATCTATCTATCTATCTATCTATCTATCTATCTATCTATCTATCTATCTATCTATCTATCTAACTATCTATGTGTTTTCTGAGGTTTCTATCTATCTATCTATCTATCTATCTATCTATCTATCTATCTATCTATCTATCTATCTATCTATCATCTATCATCTATCATCTATCATTAATATCTATCTATCTATCTATCTTCATCATCATCATCATCATCATCATATATTTATCTCTATCATTTGCCTGCCTACCTGCCTTTCTCTCCCTCCCCCCCCCCCTCTCTCTCTATCTATCTATCTATCTCTATCTCCATGCACACACAGAGATAAACACACAATTGGGGGGCGGGGATCTGTGTCTGTGTCTTTGTCTCTGTGCACTGAGTGGACTATTCCAACTTTTACATTCAGGGGCTATCAACTACAGTCATAAGTTGAGGATTGGTTTATTTCGGCTGTTTTCATTTTAGGGAAGACAATGGACTATTATAGCTTTCTTCTGTATATTAAATTAATCACATTTTCAAGATCACATCATTTTCTCAGCCCATTGTAATTAAGTTTTATGTGACCTAACAAGTTGGCATCCATGTTAGATTGCATAACTTTGCAATTCTCAAAAGCCAAAGTTTCTGCAACTTTTCTGGACATAAGATCAAGGTAAGAACAAAGAAGATTGCAAGGCAAGGGAAAGAAAATGGCACTTGCTTATGGAAACTAACTGTAACTCTTACAATAACCATGTACAGATTTTACACAAACACAATTTGCCTAAAACAACAGGGAATACAGTATAAGGTTATAATTTGCAAATGATTGTATTTCAGTTGTTTTTTGACAGCATCACACCTGAAAAAGGATGGCAAGGAGAAAAAAATTCAGAAAGTCCTGCTGCACTTTGAAAAATCCTTCAAAATTGATCTTGTGCCACTGAGATCAAGGAAACTGTTATATCTTTACTTTTTTAATATCTCTTTCAGCAGACGTTTCCCATTAGGTCTAACAAGGCATATATATATATATATTTGCAAACCTGACTGCTATATTGTGTTGACCATGTATTTGAAAGGATGGAAGGATGGCTCAGGTCTTCTGGCATTTAACCTTATTCTGCTCTTCTTTCTACCTGGCAGTGTCAATCAGAGTTTGAAATCAATCTGCCTCCAGCCCAATAACGTTCACAAGAAATTTTCCACCTCTGCAGATAAAACGATACTTGGAGGATTTTTTCCCTGTGTCAATCCTGATGAACGTACCCAGAATTTCAAAAAAGTGCCAGTACTTTCTGAATATGGATCGTAAGTGCCCTGTTCTTCCTTGAGTAAAATAACAATATAACTTTAGACAAAGGTGATAGAATATAGAGAAAAGGTAAATTATACTGGTTCAATGAAATGGAAACTAATGGAAACTAATCAAGGAGAGAAGCAACTTAGAACTAAGGAGAAATTTCCTGACAGTTAGAACAATTAACCTCTGGAACAACTTGTCTCCAGAAGTTGTACTGTAAATGCTCCAACACAAACACTAGTCACAACTAGTACACTGCTATGGGACTGGCCATCTACCTTGGTCTTGTGCGCTGCACACACATGCACACCCACTGCCCTGTGATGCTCCAGCTGCTCTGCAGAGGTCGCAGAAGTGCCGTACGCTGCGCATGCATGCACAAATGTCCTGGTTGGCTGAAATACAGGTAAGGAATGTGGGCGGGTGGGTTGGCCATCCAAAACACCATTCCCACCAGTACACCCGTACCATGGCGTACCGGTTGGAACTAGTCTAGTTTGATGAAGAGAAGGACCAGGGGAGACATGATAGCAGTGTTCCGATATCTCAGAGGGTGCCACAAAGAAGAGGGAGTCAAACTATTCTCCAAGGCACCTGGGGGCAGGACAAGAAGCAAGGGGTGGAAACTAATCAAGGAGAGAAGCAACTTAGAACTAAGGAGACATTTCCTGACAGTTAGAACAATTAACCTCTGGAACAGCTTGCCTCCAGAAGTTGTGAATGCCCCAACCCTGGAAGTCTTTAAGAAGATGTTAGATAGCCATTTGTCTGAAATGGTATAAGGTTCCTGCCCACGCAGGGGGTTGGACTAGAAGACCTACAAGGTCCCTTCCAACTCTGCTCTTGTATTGTATTGTAATTATAGCACTGCTAGTCATATTTAGAGACCTTAGCTATGTTGATCAGGGCTTCCATTGAGAGATGGCCCTTAGGAAAACATTCATGTGGGACCTTCACATGTTACAACAAACCCTCTGAAAGATCTAGAATTCTAAAGATGCATTTTAAGGTAAACTTCGATTTTTGAAAAAAAAATGCTCCCAAAGCAAATTCTCCTCTCTCTTTTTATTTTCTGCTTAGTTTATTTATTGAGAACAAAGGAAAAAGAGTAATGCTATCATATTGTTTTTATCTTTCATAGATTTTAAAATAAATATATTTGTAAACTGATCAAAGAATATCGGCTACTAGAAATACATAATATGCTTATTATATTGTTACATAATAAATTAGAGATCTAATATCCTGTAATCACAGCACTAGCAATTCCAAATAATAATCTCCATTTCAAAAATGGAAATACCACAAAATTCGTGAGAAATAGGATCATTTCCTCCGAACCTTTTTCCATTCAGCTAATACTGGATGGCTTCATATCATTCATCTTACTGGCATCAGAATTCACAAATTGAAATCCAGGCAACTACAATTCTTTCTAGTAAAGTATTAGTAGCACTTTCTCAAAGGAATGCAATACCAAGTGGCTCTTTTCTGAGAAATTGCACATCATCATCATCACCAAGTTGTTTATTAGCTGATGCCATTGGCTGAAGAAAAGATTATACAATACAATACAATACAATACAATACAATACAATACAATACAATAGCAGAGTTGGAAGGGACCTTGTAGGTTTTCTAGTCCAACCCCCTGCGTGGGCAGGAACCTTATACCATTTCAGACAAATGGCTATGTAACATCTTTTTAAAGGCTTCCAGAGTTGGGGCATTCACAACTTCTGGAGGCAAGCTGTTCCAGAGGTTAATTGTTCTAACTGTCAATTGAATTATACAATTCAAAAGAACAGTGTAAAGATCTATTTCTATCTTAAACATTGACCTATATTGATTGAAGTGTGTAGTAGTTGCATTTAAACTTATACAGCAGTTCTAGAAAGATCTAGATAGTCGATAATTTTATAAGCTCTTCAATATACCTTTCCTTTGAAAGAAGGAAGCTCCAATAAATTAGCAAACTATGAACTAACAGTTTCATTTATGGACCTGAACATATAATTTACTGCCCAAGATTAACCTTTTGTTGTTAGTTGTGAAGTCGTGCTGGACCCATTGCAACCCCATGGACAATGTTCCTCCAGGCCTTTCTGTCCTCTACCATCCTCTGGAGTCTATTTAAGCTCACACAAACTGGTTGTTGGAATAAATCATTAGGGCAGAGAACCGGTTGTTAAATTACTTGAATCCCACCACTGACTAGAGGTAAAGGGCAGGTCTTGCTAATCAGTGACTGTGGAGATGGTCAGAATAATGTGCAAAGCCAAACGTCTCTTTCATTGAAATTGGAACTTAATCTCTGCTGCATAAATTGCTGAAATTATCATCAATAATACACGGGCAAACAATAGATACAAACTCAAGGTAAACTTCTCCAAACTCGATTGTAGAAAATATGACTTCAGCAACAGCATGGTTAATTCCAGGAATGCACTACCTGACTCTGTTGTTACATCCTCAAACCCTCATAACATTAACCTTAAACTGTCTTCTGTTGACCTCACCCCATTCCTAAGAGGTCTGTAAGGGGGCTTGAATAAGAGTACCAGAGTGTCCTACTGTTCCCATCTACTTGTACCCATTTCCTGCGTTCATGTCCATGTTTATACTTATATGTGTTATCTCATACATGTTTGACAAACTAAATAAATAAAAATAAATAAACATGTAGTTTGGAAGTAGTTCTTTTTTTGTGATTTGATTTTATCTGCACTTTCATTTCAGCATAATACCAAAATATGCCCAGCATCCTCTTACTATTTATTTTGCCATTGATGAGATCAACAAGAATGCCAAGTTCTTCCCCAATGTCACACTAACACCGAAGATTTATGAAACTAGTTTCAATGCCATGAAGGCCAGTGGGTGTGTTTTAGATGTTCTGTTTGTGAGTCAAGGGAGTCCTATCAACTTCAACTGTTCTGGAAAAAGGAATCTAAACTTCTTACCTATCATTGGTGACCTAACCTCACTCAATTCCATCCAGATGGCCCACCTGTTGAACATCTACAAGTTTCCACAGGTATGACCACTTTCCACGGATCAGCTTGCTTGACAAACAAGCCTCTGTTGGGTTTTTGTTTTTTTTTTTGCTTTTAAATGAATAGAATAACAGAGTTGGAAGGGACCTTGGAGGTCTTCTAGTCCACCATCTGCTTATACAGGAAATCCTACAGCACTTCAGGCAAATGGATAGCCAACATTTTCTTAAAAATGTCCAGTGTTGGAACATTCATGACTTCTGGAGGCAGGTTTTTCCATTGATTACTTGTTCTACCTATTAGGAAATTAAGTGTCCTAACTTTTTTTTTTTACATCATGGTGACCAAAACTGGATGCAGTATTCCAAGTGTGGCCTTACCAAGGCCTTATAAAGTGGTATTAACACTTCACATGATCTTGATTCTATTCTTCTGTTTATGCAGCCTAGAACTGTGTTGGCTTTTTTGGCAGCTGCTGCAGACTGCTGGCTCATATTTGAATGGTTGTCCACTAGGACTCCAAGATCCCTTTCTCAGTTACTACTATTGAGCAAGGTACAACCTATGCTGTATATGTGCATTTTTTTTTTTTGCCTAAATGTAGAATCTTACTTTTTTTCACCATTGCATTTCATTTTGTTAGATATTGCCCAGTGTTCAAGTTTGTCAAGATCCTTCTGTATCTTAAGTCTATCTTCTGGAGTGTTGGCTATTCCTTCCAGTTTGGTGTCATCTGCAAATTTGATGAGCTCCCCATATATCCCCTCATCCAAATCATTGATGAAGATGTTGAAGAGTACTGCGCCTAAAACAGAGCCTTGAGGTACTCCACTGCATACTTCGTTCCATGTAGATGCAGTTCCATTGAGGACTACACGTTGAGTGCAGTTGTCAGCCAGTTACGAATCCATCTGGTGGTGATGCTGTCTAAACCACATTTTTCTACTTTATCTAGTAGTAGGTTATGGTCCACTTTATCAAATGCCTTACTAAAGTCTAAGTAAATTATATCAACAGAATTCCTCTGGTCCACTAATTTTGTCACTTTGTCAAAGAATGCAATAAGAATAGTCTGGCATAATCTGTTTTTGACAAACCCATGTTGGCTTTTGGCTATTACTTTGTTTGCTTCTAGGTGTTCACTTATTTGTTGTTTAATTATCTTTTCCAGAATCTTTCCTGGTATTGAGGTTAGGCTGATGGGTCTATAGTTTCCTGGATCTGTTTTTTTTCCTTCTTGCCTTATGAAAAACTTGTAAGTGTTTACTGATTCGTTGCTTGATTATCTTTTCCAGAATCTTTCCTGGTATTGAGGTCAGGCTGATTCCTGGGTCTATTTTTTTGCCCCTTTTTGAATATGGGAACTACATCAGCTCTTCTCCAGCCCTCCAGTTTCGTTTCGTTTCTTTTCTTTTTATGAAACCTAGCTTCTTTCAATTTTAGCCAGGCTATCGTTTACCAGTTTTGAGTTCCCAGAATCTACTATCATGAATCTTATTATCTCTTTCTTCATGTAAAATGTGACAGAAACCTTTGCAATTTTGCAATAAACTCATAACATCACAGCAGAATCCAACATTCTATAGAGAATGGAAGAGCTCCATGCTCTTCATGATCACAAAAGGACTCTCAAGTCAGAAAGGAAGAATACAAAATCCAGACATTTGCCGATGATTTGGTCTTTGTGTTAGAAGAACCTCTGACCTCAGGACCAAAACTAATCACAACAATAGAAGAATATGGAGAGGTGACCAGTTTAAAAATTAATAAACAAAAAACTAAAATGCTAGCTAAAAATATGACAGGACAACAAAAGGAACAGATACAGAAACTATTGGGAATTGAAATTGTTAAAAAAGTCAAATATTTGGGAATCTGGCTAACCAATAGATGTCCTGCGATCAAAGAATTAAACTATAACAAACTAACAAACGAAATGACTAAGGAACTTGAAAAATGGAGCAAAATCCCATTATCACTGCTAGGGAGGATAGCTGCTATAAAAGCTTACATCCTCCCAAAGTGGATATACCTGTTTCAAACAGCACCTGTAAAGCTAAATAAAGAATTTTCTCAAAAGTTAGATCACATTACATTGAAATTTGTCTGGCAGGGGAAAAAATCACGCATAAAAAAGAAAATGCTTCAAGAACACAAATTGAGAGGAGGTTTGGGACTCCCAAACTGGGAACTTTACTATCATGCTTCAATTTTAATTTGGGTCAAGGATTGGGTCACCCTAATAAGAGGACGGACATTAACAATTGAAGGTTATGATTTGCTTCAGGGTTGGCACTCATCCCTTTGGCCCAAAAATAATAGACAACCCAAAACTTTTACCACCCACCACACTAAAAGTTTCATCATTCACCACATTAGGGCGACCCTCTTTATGACATGGCAGAGAATTAAACAACAACTATACACCCAAATCCCAAGATGGTTAGCCCCAATCGAAGCCGTAACCTATCCAACTGTTCACAACCCAAAAAGAAATCTAACATATGGAGATTTGATAGACGAAGGGGGTAACATCAGAACGCGGACAGATCTACAGCTGAGGGGTTGGAAGATAGACTGGTGGTCATATACTCAGGCAGTATCCAAATTTAACAAAGATAAACAAGAATTCGGAATATGTTTAATAAATCAAGATATCGATAAGATCCTGTGGGACACTCCAACAAAATTTATCTCTAAGGTTTATAAATTGTTACTGCAGAGACATATTGGTGAAGAAATAATTAAAGGTGCCATGATTGCCTGGGGGAGGAACATAGGAAGAAACATTAAATTAGAAGAATGGCAAACAATTTGGGGTAAAACCATGAAAATGACCCTGCCTTCCTCCTTTAAGGAAAACGCATACAAAATGCTCTACAGGTGGTATTTACCACCAGCCCGAATTGCACATATGTTCCCAAATTCCTCAGACAGATGCTGGAAATGCAAAATGGCCAGGGGTATGTTTTTTCACCAATGGTGGACCTGCCCAACTATTACTCATATTTGGAAAAAAATACAAGTCTGGCTCCTAGAAATAGTAGGTACCAGCTTGCCCCTTAAACCTGAATTATATCTCCTAGGCATTAAGCCAAATGAAATCCAAAAACAAGATTGGTACCTTTTCACTCATATTACAACAGCGACTAGGATGGCCATAGCGCAACAATGGAAAAATATCAACCCACCAACAGAGGGTTTAATTATATCAAAAATTTTCAATTGCGCAGAATCCGATAAGCTAACGTATATTCTAAAAGACAAGTCAAACTCAATTTATGCCCAATCCTGGGGAAAATGGCATATATGGTATAATAATAGAATAATGGATACCAAAGAAACTAATTAAACAAAACTATGGTGAAATATACACGAGGAACAAACAAGATAACAGTGAACTTGAGACAATTTTATAGATATATATGTAGACATCTAATTACAATTGTAAATAATAATAAACATAATTTAATATGTTTTTAAATTCTGTATTTATTGTTTTTGTATGTTTTTTAAGTTCCTGTGCGCCACCATGGGTCCTTTGTGGAGAAGGGCGGGATATAAATGTGATTAAAATAAATAAAAATAAATAAAAAGTGATGTTAGACTGGGACAAACATATCTTTTTCTTTTCCTTTCTTTTTCCTACCTATATATGTTTCTCCCACTACCCCTATCTTATAATTGTTAAGTGTTTCTTTTTATATTTATATTAATAAAGACTATTAAAAAAAAAAAGGACTCTCAGTTTAATTAATTTTCTATGCATCCCTCTTCCCAACAGATCAATTACGGTTCCTTTGACCCAGTCCTGAGTGATAAAAGGCAATTCCCTTCCTTCTTCAGCATGGTTCCCAATGAAAATTTGCAATACGATGGGATTGTTCATTTGCTAAACCATTTTGGATGGAATTGGATTGGTCTCTTGGTCTCTGAGGATGAGAGTGGGGAAGTCTTTATTCAAAATCTCCAACTAAAACTCTTCCAGAGTGATATTTGCATTGCTTTGATGAAGTTGATCCCAATGATAAAGGATGCAATCGCAAATAAGTATGTCCTTTTTGATCGTATAACGAACATAATAGGCACCATCATACAGAGGAATGTCACTGTATTCCTTGCTTCTGGGACTGCCCATTCTATGGAGCTTTTACAATGGGGGCTTTATTCTTATGAAGTTTTTGATAAGAACCCAATAGATCACAGAGTATGGATCATGACCTACCAGTGGGATTTCACTATGAGTTTAATAAAAAAAGGGAGCCTCCTAGTTCAGACTTATAATGGTTCCCTATACTTCTCCCTCCATACAAGGACTGTGCCAGGATTTCAGGAGTTTCTTGACAGAATAAAACCTTATAAACATCCCTTTCTTTACATTAATTGGTTCTGGGAATTTGTCTTTCGTTGTTCACTGCCTCCATATCAGAAAGGAGTTAAACGCTGCACTGGGAGGGAAAAACTCGAGACAGTCTCCGGCTCTGTGTTTGAAATGACCATGTCTGGAGAGAGCTACAATGTCTACAACGGGGTTTATCTTGCAGCACATGCATTGCAAGCAATGCATTCCAAAAGAGCAAGAAGAGCAAAGCCAGCTCCTCTGAGGAATCAGGGTGGATCAAATCTTTGGCATTTTCAGCCATGGGAGGTATGTCATTGCTCTTCTCAGATATATTTATAGAAGCCCTGAAGGGGAGAGGATGGGATGCGATGGGATGAGATAGAATGGGATGGGATGGGATGGGAAGGCAACAATATATAGACAATCTGGATTTGTTTCTCTCCAATATCTGTTAGCAAATATTTGTCTGCAGTAACTGATGCAGCTCAATCATACCTAAGAATCATCTCCCACGTCAAACCAACTCCAAAAGGAGCTATGTTTTGGGATCTGCTATTTAATGCTGTTTCAGGGAGTGAAAATCAATTAATTTTATGCAGTCTTTGGTCTCACCTAAGCATAGTACATAAAATAATCTACTACAATGTTCTACCTGTCAATGACTACTTCAGCTTCAATCACAACAATACACGAACACACAATAGATAAAAACTTAATGTAAACCGTACAAAACTCGATTGCAGGAAAAACGACTTCAGCAAAAGAGTGGTCAATGCCTGGAATGCACAATCTGACTCTGGTTTCTTCCACAAATCCCCAAAACTTTAACCTTAGGCTGTCTGCAGTTGACATCACCCCATTCCTAAGAGGTCTGTAAGGTGTGTGCATAAGTGCACCAGCATGCCTATAGCCGCTGTCCTAACAACCCCATTTATTTGTGCCTCCAGAAGTTGTGAATGCCCCAACTCTGGAAGTCTTTAAGAAGATGTTGGATAGCCATTTGTCTGAAATGGTATAGGGTTCCTGCCTACGCAGGGGGTTGGACTAGAAGACCTACTGTACAAGGTCCCTTCCAACTCTGCTATTGTATTGTATTGTATCCATAATCTTGTATGTACTTGTATCTATTATCTTATACATGCTTGACAAAACAAATAAACAAAATAAATCTCTCACACCCAACATCTCCCAAAATTTAAAAGCACAAAGTTAAATTGTTTTTAAGTTGTCTCCATACTCTTCATTATAGTATCTCTCCCAATCTCTTTGTGGTAAACAATATTTCTGTTCTTGCTACCCTACCTACTGTGCTATGGAGCTGTTGATATACTGTGTATATATTGTGAAAAAAACTTTTATATATATGGTGGTCCCTAAAAGTTTATGAAGTTTAAATATTTCTACATAAATATGACCTAAAATATAACTGGTTTTCTACACAAATCGTGAAACTAGATAAGGAGGACTTGAAATAAACCTGCTGATTGATTTTTTGAGTAAAATGGCCCAAGACTACATATTTGTGCATGTACAAAGAAATACATGTGGACCTGAAATCACTAAAAGATAGTATTAACTGGACTGTTTTTATCTTAATTATAGAATTTCCAATTCTGATTGGTGGATCAATTTGCACCGTAACTCTGTAATGGATGTATTATATCCATATGACAGGGCAGACATACGGGACTGTATTTCTTTAGAGGGACTAAGTTAAATTTCTACAAGACTCTAAGTAAGATTAATTTAAGGAAGTTATTGATTCATGTGAAAGAAACTTCTACATAGCTGTGAATCAAGAATAAGAGGTGGAGAGTAATGCATTCCCTTTCCTTCTCTTTTCTTCCGATCACATGCAATGGATATCTTAACTTATTTATTGGGATTGTCTCTTTCCCCCAATTTATTTATGCAAAAATTGAAAAATAAGCTGTGTCGGAATCTAATGCCACAAATCTTAATTTTATCTGTTACTATATGCCAGTTGAATCAATACATATTAGGAAATTGTTGGACCTGATATTACTGAAATATAAAATGGTTTGTGGTCTACGAGTTAAAGAGATTTCTGAATCAAACCAGAAAGTAATTCAGTTACAATTCTGATATGATTCACTAAAGAAAATTAATTGGGATTCTGAACAAAGCCAAATTTTGGGGAAGATTAGGATAATCTGATCTGAATTCTCCTCTCTCTCAAATCCAGCTTCACTACTTTCTGAGAAACACCCGTTTTAATAACACTGTGGGAGAAAAAAAATTTTTTGTTGAGAAAGGGGAGTTTGACCCAGGATATGACATCTTCAACTTTGTCTCCTTCCACAATCAATCCTTCCAGAGAGTCCGGATTGGAAAGATGGTCTCCAAATCTCTTGATGGGAAGAAATTCACTATTAATGAAAATGCCATTGTATGGAATCACAAGTTTCATCAGGTGGGAAATTTGATAAATTCTAACTGATTAGACTATTATTTGGATGTAGATATTCTTCTCCAATGACCTGAAAGTCCATAAGTGATGGTACTCTGGAATCTCGTGGTTTTGCTATATATTTGGGGTGGTCTTTATAAAGATCTCTACATTCTGAAAAAGCAAAAAAAATGATTAGGGGGCTGAAGGCTAAAACATATGAAGAATGTTTGCAGGAACTCAATATGTCTTAGTAAAAAGAAAAATGAAGGGTGATATGTTAGCAGTGTTCCAATATCTAAGGAACCATGACAAAGAAGAGAGGGTCAACCTGTTCTCCAAAGCAACTGAAGGCAGAAGAAGAAGCAATGGATAGAAATTAAGCAAGGAGAGAGGCAGCCTAGACAATTAGAACAATTAAACATTGAAACAGCTTGCCTCCAGAAGTTTTGTGTTCTCCAACAGTGGATGTTTTAAGAAGAGATTACACAACAATTTCTCTAAAGTGGGATAGGTTTTCCTGCTTGAGCAGGAGGTTGAAGTAGGAGACCTCCAAGGTCCCTTCCAACCCTGTTATGGAACTGAGTTTGAAATTGAAAGAAGCAATGGTTGGAAACTAAGCAAGGAGAGAGGAAACCTAGACTAAGAAGAAATTTCCTGAAAAATTAGAACAATTAATCATTGAAACAGCTTGCCTCCAGAACTTGTGTATGATGCCACACTGGATGTTTTAGGAAGAGATTGCACAACCATTTCTCTAAAATGGGATAGGCTTTCCTGCTTGAGC
Source organism: Rhabdophis nuchalis (assembly GCA_039707465.1). Lineage (NCBI taxonomy): Eukaryota > Metazoa > Chordata > Lepidosauria > Squamata > Natricidae > Rhabdophis > Rhabdophis nuchalis. Next base: position 173,969,687 of record CM077647.1, on the reverse strand, counting down.
AGCAGGTTGCAGTAGAAGACCTCCAAGGTGCCTCCCAACTCTGTGATGGAACTGAAATTAATACGATATAAGAATGTTTATGTATTTGTCCTTGTGTTTGATTTAGTTTGCTTGTAAAGATAAAGGTAGAGGTTTACCTCGCACATATATGCTAGTCATTCCTGACTGTAGGGGGTGGTGCTCATCTTTATTTCAAAGACAAAGAGCTAGTGCTGTCCGAAGACATCTCTGTGGTCATGTAGCCAGAATGACTAAATGCCAAAGGCACACAGAACACCCATCAAAGATAGTTCCTATTTTTCTACTTGCATTTTTACATGTTTTCAAACTGCTAGGTTGGCATAAGCTGGGCCACATAATGGGAGCTCACTCCACTACACTAGGGATTTGAACCACTGAACTGCCGACATTTCTGATTGACAAGCTCTGATCAACAAGCTCAACATCTTAGCCATTGAGTCACTGTGTCCCTTTGTTAATTTGATTGACAGGCTACTAATTTCTTAAAAGACAATATGTATGATCTGTTTTCTAGTAAGATTGAAACATTTTAGATATCCTTCTCCAGAGACTCCCATGTTCATAACTCTCTCTTTCTGTTGTTTTACGAGAACAAATGAGAATGTTTCAGTGGTGGGATTAAAAAAAACTACTAATGGTTCTGTGAGAACGGTTTGTGGGCATGGCAGGGGAAGGATACTGAACAATTCCCATTCCCTCCCCACTCCAATGGGAAGGATACTGCAAAATCCCCATTCCCTCCCCACTTCATTAACCTGCTTTCCAGCCCCCGTCTCCTTTGCAAAAGAAGACCCAGACAAGCAGCTGGGACTCAGGAGGCAGCGAAGAGAATGGTGAGGGGCAATTTAGAGGTGATATTTTCTGGGTCTCCTAACTGCTCAAAATTTCCACTACTGGTTCACCAAAACCAGTCAGAACCGGCTGAATACCAGCTCTGATGTGTTTGCAGAAAACTCAGAACTCATCCTAAGAATAGGATGATTTGATGTAAATATGGACACTCTCCAAAAGCATCTTGGGACATGTTGACATCAGAAGATTATGCATCTAGCTGAAGGTACCAAGTTCTTCTAAAAAATGGGGAACTTGCACAGCATCTCGATGAATCCCATTCCTAAATTTTCTTGGTTTTTTTTTTCAGGTACGTCCCCGTGCCAGATGTGTAGAGACCTGCCGTCAGGGGTACAGCAGGATTGTTCAGGAGGGTAAACATATTTGTTGCTACAATTGTAGACAATGTCCTGAAGGAAGAATTTCAATTGAAACAGGTAAGTAAAGGCAGAGACAGCTGTGAGTTGAGAGCTTTCAAACTCATCTTTCCTTTGTTCTTTTCATCTTTGGTATGATATTTAGTAAATGGGATTGGGGGAAACTGCACTAGATGTTGTTTTTTTCTAATTTAAATACTTGTATTAGTTCTATTTTGATCTCTTTTCTTGGTTGAGGGTTGCAATTCTCTTCAGAGCACTCCACCACTAATACTGTAGTTCAAAGAAATACATATGCATAAATAACAAGCCAAAATCCGTACCCTTGTTAGGAAAGCATTATTGTGTATTTGCCATGGGGACTGTGAATGGCATCCTCAGCCATGATCTCTTTCAGTTAGCTGTATATATTTTGTCCTTTATAGTTGAATTCACAAGACATTCTTGATGTATTTCAGATGCAGACCAATGTGAGAGATGCCCAGGAGATCAGTATTCAAATGCAGAAAAAGTCCAGTGCCTTCCCAAACGTTTCAGCTATTTATCCTATGGGGAACCCTTGGGAATTGTTCTGACTGCATTGATTCTTTTCTTTTCATCAACCCTCATTTTGGTGGCTGTGACTTTCATTCTGCACTGGGACACCCCCATTGTCAAAGCCAACAACAGGAACATCACATGCATCCTTCTTTCCTCTCTCCTGCTGTGTTTTCTGTGCTCTCTGCTCTTCATAGGTCAGCCTGGGAAGGTGACTTGCTTTCTCAGGCAAACTATGTTTGGCACCATTTTTTCTCTCTCGGTATCTTGTGTCTTAGCCAAGACCATCACAGTTGTTATGGCTTTCCTGGCCACTAAACCAGGAAACCACATGAGGAAATGGCTAGGAAACAGACTGGCAGGATCCATCATTGTCTTCTGCTCCTGTATTCAAGCTGTTAACTGTATGGTATGGTTGATCGTATCTCCTCCCTTCCCTGAGTGGGACATGCATTCACAGGTTCAGGAAATCATTGTTCAATGTAATGAAGGCTTAGATGTCATGTTTTACATTGTCCTGGGCTACTTGTGGCTCCTGGCTACCACCAGTTTCACTGTGGCTTTCTTTGCCAGAAAACTGCCTGATACTTTTAACGAAGCCAAGCTGATCACCTTCAGCATGCTTGTGTTTTGTAGCATTTGGGTGTCCTTCATCCCAGCCTATCTGAGCACCAAGGGGAAATACATGGTGGCTGTGGAGGTCTTCTCCATCTTGAGCTCTACTGCAGGTCTCCTGGGCTGCATCTTCTTTCCCAAGTGCTACATCATTCTGCTAAACCCACATCTGAACACAAAACAACATCTAACCAAGAGGACAGATAAATAATTAATAGTTCTCTAATTCAGCCTTTATCTGGTGACCAAAATCATCCATGTGAACAGGCCAAATATTCAAGCTTGTGGCCTTAATTATCCAATTTAATGCTGTTTATTTTGTTTTCTTCATGTCTGTAACATATATAATCAATTCCTAAGGCTTTATCTGAACTTTCAAACAGCTAAATGGTTAGAAGATGGTTAGCTACATGTGAGTTTCAAAATAAACCAACAAACAAAAAAAAAAAATAGTACCAAAATTGCATTCAGGTTTTTTTTAATACAATGGGGAGAATAAGGGTATTTTGGGAAATGCATGGTTTTTGTTAATATGTGAGAACCTCTTTGTTTTCCAAGATGTCAAGTAGCTTTATTGAAAATTTTATTTATTGGCCCCATTTTCCAACACTGATTTTATCAACTTGAGTAGCCACACCTATCTCTTCTATTGTGGAAACAGGGTGATATTTGTTCATCTGGAGGTGGGATACCTATTGAAAAATATATATTAGCTTATATAATATATAATATAATATATTATATATGAATGAGCTTGCTAACTTATATGTTATATATGAGAAGAAAGCTGCTGAGATTTGCTTAAGAATAGTATTGAAGATGCAATGAATTAACGTCAAAAATTAAAAACACATTTCTTTTGCTTTGCTGGCTTGGGATAACTTAACCGTTTTCAGGGGTTTTTAGGGGTTTGTTTTAGCTTTGGGGATTTTAGCACAGGGTTTCGTTTAATTCTTTTTAATATTGTATTGTCTGTGATTTTATATGCATTTTTAATTTCCCTGTGCCCGCCTCGAGTCCCTTCGGGGGGAGAGAGCGGGCTATAAATTAAATTAATTATTTATTTATTTATTTATTTATTTATTTATTTATTTATTTATTTATTTAACTCGCAAACATGAGAGTTTTTCAATACGCAGAAGATTTACATTCAGTGGCTTCACAGAATCTTTCAAAATAAATTTAGCTATTTCGTACCATTACAATCCCAAATGCTGCTTGTCTCTGCATAGCTCAGGTCCTTCCAGAGCTTTACATAAGGGTCACTTTCTTTTTTTGAGACTGCTTTTACAAGTGAGCAAATCTTAGTAAACAATGTGAGAAAACCAAACAAAGTACTCATAGGCGCAGACACTCCTACCACAAGGGAATCATAATCTGAACAGGAACAAATTATGGCATTTTTCTAGCAATTTACCTTGATTCATCTTCTCCTCTCTTGATATTCAAATACACTCCAAGCTGCCTTTTCTGCTTTATTTTTTCCTTCAACAGAGATTGGCTGAAAAGAAGTCTGTGTTTTGCCCTGGCTATTTTATGATCCCATCTGTATTACTTTTATATAAAACTTCAAACATACTTAAGAGTCTCTCATGTAATTTATCATGCACGTGTTTTACAGAAAAACATGTCTGTGAGATGAGTTGGATGAAGACTGAGAAACATGGAAAGCTGAGAAATAGGACAGATTTGGTCAACCACACTCTACCCTGAATTTTTTTGTGCATTACATCACACATGCACACAGATTAACAGAGTTGGAAGGGACCTTGCAAGCCCCTATCCACCCTGGACACCCTATATCTGCCTTTACCTAGGATCAAACTCATAACCTCCTGATTGTGATGTGAGAGCTACACCTCAAGGCCACAATATGATTAGCTGTAGCCAATAGCACAATTTCAGGGAAGGAACAAAATCTTGAAAGTTCAAATACTAAAGGGACATTACAATACCTTTAATAGTAATTTTCTGGTATTGTAAAAGCTCATATCCAATAAATGTGTGCTTTTAAAATGACATTTATGCAGACAAAAGCTTTAATAAATCTTTGGAATTAGAATTTCCATACATCTGAAAGAACAAATACCCTTAAAATTAGGATGAAACTTCCTGAAAATGCTGGTCAAATATTTGACGTTGTTTCCTTTTTTTCTTTTTTGCAATTATTTTTTTAATATCATTTGGTATTAGTTTTGAATTTTCTTGTTTAAAATCCCAATAAATGTTTTTCTTAATGGCAAAACACTGACAAAAGGGCAAAATGAACCTCTTAACAATTTTTTTTACTGCAAACCTAATTTAATATTTCTAAGCATTCTCAACTCCTATCACGAAAAAAGCCTACAGCAACTTTCAAGGTAACATTTACAGATACAGATGAACAGAGTTGGAAGGGACCTTGTAGGTCATCTCATCCAACCCCTTGCCCAAGCAGGAGGCCCTACATCATTTCTGATGAATGGCTGTCAAAACCTGTCTTGAAAGCTTCCAGTGATGAAGCTCCCACAACCCCCGAAGGCAACTTGTGTTCCGTTGATGAATTGTTCTCACTGTCAGAAAAATCCTCCTTATTTCCTGGTTGAATCTCTCTTTGATCCACCTCCATCCATTCTTCCTTGTCTGGCCTTTATATCTGAGATTTTTTTTTTTAAATCACTCTACCCAGATTACAAATTTGAAGCTAAAGATGCTTATTGTGTGGGTTTCTCTTTCTTCTTGGTATCACTGAAATATGAGGAGCCAAAAAGGAGAATATTTGAAATTATTCAATCCTGAGCTTCACATATTTATTTATTTATTTATATTTATATCCCGCCCTTCTCCACAGAGGACCCAGGGCGGCGTACAGGAATTTAAAAACATATAAACAATAAATACATAATTTAAAAATATATTAAATTAATCTAATCCTATGCTAAAACCAATTTTAAAATTCTAAAATAGTCCCCACGGGAGGTTAGGCTAGGCCGGCTTGTTGGAAAAGATGTGTCTTTAGACACTGGCGGAAGAGGCGGAGGTCGGTGATTGTGCGCAATACAGGGGGTAGGTCGTTCCAAAGGGCAGGGCCCGCCACAGAGAAGGCTCTTTCCCTGGGTGTCGCCAGACGGCATTGCCCGGCTGACGGCACCCTAAGAAGACCCTCTCTGTGGGAGTGGATCAGCCGAAGGGATGTATGGGGCAGAATGCGGTCTCTCATATAACTAGGCCCCGAGCCATGGAGCGCTTGGAAGATGGTCGTCAAGACCTTGAAGCGCACCCGAAAGACCACAGGAAGCCAGTGCAGCTCGCGCAGGATCGGTGTTATGTGGGAGCATCTAGTGGCTCCCATAATCACCCGCGCGGCTGCATTCTGGACTAACTGTAGCTTTCGAGTGCACCTCAAGGGAAGCCCCATGTAGAGAGCATTACAGTAGTTGAGTCGGGATGTCACGAGAGCTTGAGTGACTGTGCGAAGGGCAGCCCGGTCCAGTAAGGGGCGCAATTGGCGCATCAGGCGTATCTGATGAACCGCCCCCCTGGCCACGGCTGCCACATGGTTCTCCATGGACAGCCGGGAATCCAGGAGGACACCCAAATTGTGCGCCCTCTCCACGGGGCCAGTGTTTTGCCCCCAATGGCCAGAGTTGGGGTAATCTGGCTGAACCGGGCTGCCGGAAACCACAGCCACTCGGTCTTGGAAGGGTTGAGCCTGAGTTTGTTACCACCCATCCAGATCCGTACGGCCTCCAGACAACGGGACAGCACTTCGGCGTGCTGGGGTGGTTTGGGGTGGATATGTACAGCTGGGTGTCGTCAGCGTACAGATGGTACTCCACCCCCAAAACCACGGATGATCTCGCCCAGCGGCTTCATATATGTGTTAAACAGGAGGGGCGAAAGGACCGACCCCTGAGGCACCCCACATAAGAGGGGTCTCGAGTTCGACCTCTGCCCTCCCGTCAACACATATTGCGACCGACCAGAGAGGTAGGACGAGAACCACCGCAAAACGGTGCCTTCCAGCCCCAATCCCCCCAGTTGGCGCAATAGGATACCATGGTCGATGGTATCAAAAGCTGCTGAGAGGTCTAACAGGACGAGGATAGAGGAATAACCTCTATCCCGTGCCCTCCAGAGATCATCAACCAACGCGACCAATGCCGTCTCAGTGCTGTGACCGGGTTGGAAGCCGGACTGGCATGGGTCTAGATAATCAACTTCCTCCAGGTGTCATGGAAACTGTTGAGCCACCACATTCTCAACAACCTTCACTAAAAAGTGAAGGTTGGAGACTGGACAATAGTTCTCCAACAATGCTGGGCCCAGACCCGCCTCTTTCAAGATGGCAGGTAAGGACCCCTCACTCAAAGATGTGTTGACAATGCCCTGGAGCCAGCCTCGTGTCATCTCCCAGGATGCCAGTACAAGCCAGGAGGGACACGGGTCCAATAAACATGTGGTCGCCCTAAGTCTCCTTGACAACCTGTCCATATCCTCGGTGGTAACAAAGTCAAACTCCTCCCAAGAAGGAACCTCAAGACCAGTCTCGGACAGTCCCACAGGAGGGACTATGGGACTGTCGATTTAGGGTAGCTCATTCCGAATCCGAGTGATTTTATCCTGCAGATAAATCCCAAATTCCTCTGCACACCCTTGCAAAGGGGCTTCCCACAGCCTCTGGTGAAGGAGGGAGCGGGTCACCCCAAACAGGGCGGCAGGGCGGTTATCTGCGGATGCAATAAGGGTGGCACAATACTCACGTTTGGCCACCCTTATCGCCACTAAGTAAGCCCTAATATGGGTTCTCACTAGTGTTCGGTCGGCTTCGGAGCGAGAGGATCTCCACCTACTCTCTAGGCGTCTCTTGTGGCACTTCATCTCCCGCAGCTCCTCAGTAAATCAAGGAGCCTGGGTGGTTCGTCGCCGCAAGAGAGGCCGCAAGGGCGCAACTCGGTCCAAGGCCCCCGTGGCCGCACTTAACCATGCGGCCACTAGGTCCTCAGTCGAGTCGCAGGGCAGGTCCACAGGAATTGGCCCAAGCTCCCTCCGGAACCTTTCCGGGTCCATCAGCAGCCTGGGGCGGAACCATCTAGGAATATCCGGTTCCACCTTCCCGCGGTGAGGTGTGGCGATTGGAAAGTCCAGCCGAAGGAGAGAGTGATCTGTCCATGACAAGGGAGTGATGGCTAGGTCCCCTATTCCCAGATCACTACTCCACCGTCCCGAGATGAAGATTAGATCCAGGGTGTTTCCCCCCTCGTGAGTAGGGTCTAAAACTACCTGGGTCAGGTCCATAGCCGTCATGGAGGCCATGAACTCCTGAGCTACTCCAGAGGCCTCACCTACTGATGGCAGGTTAAAGTCCCCCATGACTATCAGTCTGGGGGTCTCAACCGCCACCTCGGCTATCACCTCTAGGAACTCAGGCAGGGCTGTTGCTGTATAGCGAGGAGCCAGGTATACAACTAACACGCCCAACTGCCTCCCTAGGCCCCACTTCACAAGGAGGGACTCACACCTGGTCGTCTGAGGGATCGTGGTCTCCTTCGGCTCAAGACCTTCCCTAACCATAATCGCCACCCCCCCACCCCTCCCTAGGGCCCTAGGCTATTGAAAGGCTCAGTAACCCGGTGGGCACATTTCTACGAGGGGTAAACACCCCTCGTGGCCCAACCAGGTCTCCGTTATACCCACCAGGTCCTGGTCCCCCTCTGACACCACGTCATAAATGAGGGGGGCCTTTTGTACCACGGACCTGGCGTTGCATAATATCAGCCTAGGGCCCCAGGTCTGTGATTCCTGCCCACCTAGTCTGCGATGGGAGGACGGAGCGTTGGAGCACGTGACCGCCTGTGTCCAGCAGCCACGGTCTTCCAACCAATGATACCTATTCCGCCTCCCACCGGCCCTGCCCCTCCCTAAGACCAGATCGATAGAAAACGCCTCAGTGGAGACGACATATTCTCCTTTATTGGTAGTGAAATATGATTTTGATGAAATTTGTGAGATTTCTTGTATAGGAGGATGGATGGATTATTTGAAGAGATAGAAAAAATTACAGGTAGTTCTTGATTTACAACAGTTTGTTTAGTGACTTTTCAAGGATACAACGGCACTGAAAAAACTGATTTATGACCATTTTTCAAAGTTACGGCCTTTGCAAACATCCCCACGATCACATGATCAAAATTCAGATGCTTGGCAATTGGTTCATATTTATAGCAGTTGCAGTGTCCTAAGGTCATTTGATTACCTTTTGCGACATTCTGACAACTGACAATTAAGGCCCCTAACGAAAGAAGACTCCGAGGCTTGAGTTTCCTCAAAGTTCCATTTCATTAGAGATGTCATATTGGCACATCTGGGAAAACCTGAATCTGAAAGTTTCCAGGTTTTCCCCACCCAAAAGAAAGTTCAAGTCCCTGCCCAGCACCCACATGTCCATCATGTGTACCAATCAGACACTGTCACAACTGGAGATGCCTCCCGGTCATACCCCTCCAGTCCTTGACTTTCCGAGAAAGGAATGTTATTTTGACTATATATCTCCCATACTCCATATAATCCCCCTCCCAATTTCCCACAGCATGAAATGTGGCTGGCCTGAAGGCCCAATGCAAAAGCTGGCTTCCAGGGCTGACACTGACAACAAGTCCATGAACAAGCCAGTTTTACTTAACAACTGGGTTATTAACTTATCAACTGCAATGATTCACTTAACAACTAAGGCAATAATAGTCGCAAAATGGGGCAAACCTCACTGAAAAAATGTCTCAGAAATTTTGGGCTCAAATACGGTCATAAGTCAGGGATTGATTTATTTTGGCTTTTTCATTTTAGGGAAGACAATGGACTATTACAGCTTTTCCCTGTATATTAAATTAATCACATTTTCAAGATCACATCCTTCTTTTAGCCCCTTTTCATTAAGCTTAGTGTGATCTAACAAGGGGGCATCCATGTGAAGGTTGATGTAGATCGACGTAGATGATGTAATTCTCAGAAGCCAAAGTTTCTGCAACTTCTCTGCACATAAGGTAAGAACAACGAAGATTGCAAGGCAAGGGAAAGAAAATGGCACTTGCTGAGGGAAGCTAACTGTAACTCTTACAATAATCATGTACATGTTTTACACAAACACAATTTGCTGAAATCCCCAGAGAATACAGTATAAGGTTATAATTTGCAAATGTCTGTATTTCAGTTCTGTTTCTTGACAGCATCACACCTGAACAAGAATGGCAAGGAGAAAAAATATCATAAAGTCCTGCTGCACTTTGAAAAATCCCTCAAAATTGATCTTGTGCCACTGAGATCAAGGAAACCACTCTGTTATATCTTTACTTTTTTAATATCTCTTTCAGCAGACGTTTCCCATTAGGTCTAACAAGGCATATATATATATATATTTTGCAAACCTGGCTGCTATATTGTGTTGACCATGTATTTGAAAGGATGGGAGGATGGCTCAGGTCTTCTGACATTTAACTTTATTCTGCTCTTCTTTCTACCTGGCAGTGTCAATCAGAGTTTGAAACCAATCTGCCTCCAGCCCAATAACGTTCACAAGAAATATTCCATCTTTGCAGATGACACGATACTCGGTGGATTTTTTCCCTGTGTCAATCCTGATGAACGTACCCAGAATTTCAAAAAAGTGCCAGTACTTTCTGAATATGGATCGTAAGTGCCCTGTTCTTCCTTGAGTAAAATAACAATATAACTTTAGACAAAGGTGAAAAGGTAAATTATACTGGTTCAATTATAGCACTGCTAGTCATATATAGAGACCTTAGCTATGTTGATCAGGGCTTCCATTGAGAGATGGCCCTTAGGAAAACATTCATGTGGGACCTTCACATGTTACAACAAACCCTCTGAAAGATCTAGAATTCTAAAGTTGCATTTTAAGGTAAACTTCGATTTTGGGGGGGGGAAATGCTCCCAAAGCAAATTCTCCTCTCTCTTTTTATTTTCTGCTTAGTTTATTTATTGAGAACAAAGGAAAAAGAGTAATGCTATCATATTGTTTTTATCTTTCATAGATTTTAAAATAAATATATTTGTAAACTGATCAAAGAATATCGGCTACTAGAAATACATAATATGCTTATTATATTTTTACATAATAAATTAGAGATATAATATCCTGTAATCACAGCACTAGCAATTCCAAATAATAATCTCCATTTCAAAAATGGAAATACCACAAAATTCGTGAGAAATAGGATAATTTCCTCTGAACCTTTTTCCATTCAGCAAATACTGGATGGCTTCATATCATCCATCTTACTGGCATCAGAATTCACAAATTGAAATCCAGGCAACTACAATTCTTTCTAGTAAAGTATTAGTTGCACTTTCTCAAAGGAATGCAATACCAAGTGGCTCTTTTCTGAGAAATTGCACATCATCATCATCACCAAGTTGTTTATTAGCTGATGCCATTGGCTGAAGAAAAGATTATACAATACAATACAATACAATACAATACAATACAATACAATACAATACAATACAATAGCAGAGTTGGAAGGGACCTTGTAGGTTTTCTAGTCCAACCCCCTGCGTGGGCAGGAACCTTATACCATTTCAGACAAATGGCTATCTAACATCTTTTTAAAGGCTTCCAGGGTTGGGGCATTCACAACTTCTGGAGGCAAGCTGTTCCAGAGGTTAATTGTTCTAACTGTCAATTGAATTATACAATTCAAAAGAACAGTGTAAAGATCTATTTCTATCTTAAACATTGACCTATATTGATTGAAGTGTGTAGTAGTGGCATGGACCTGAACATATAATTTACTGCCCAAGATTAACCTTTTGTTGTTATTTGTGAAGTCGTGCTGGACCCATTGCAACCCCATGGACAATGTTCCTCCAGGCCTTTCTGTCCTCTACCATCCTCTGGAGTCCATTTAAGGACTCCATTTAATAATAAAATTTAATAATAAGCTCACACAAACTGCTTGTTGGAAGAAATAATTAGGGCAAAGAACCGGTTGTTAAATTGCTTGAATCCCACCACTGACTAGAGGTATAGGGCAGATCTTGCTAATCTGTGCCTATGGAGATGGTCAGAATAATGTGAAAAGCCAAAAGTCTCTTTCATTGAAATTCAAACTTAATCTCTGATGAATAAATTGCTGAAATTTTCAATAATACATGGGCAAACAATAGATACAATCTCAAGGTAAACTTCTCCAAACTCGATTGTAGACAATATGACTTCAGCAACAGAGTGGTCAATTCCTCGAATGTAATACCTGACTCTGTTGTTATATCCTCAAACCCCCATAACATTAACCTTAAACTGTCTTCTGTTGACCTCACCCCATTCCTAAGAGGTCTGGAAGGGGGCTTGAATAAGAGTACCAGAGTGTCCTACTGTTCCCATCTACTTGTACCCATTTCCTGCGTTCATGTCCATGTTTATACTTATATGTGTTATCTCATACATGTTTGACAAACTAAATAAATAAAAATAAATAAACATGTAGTTTGGAAGTAGTTCTTTTTTGTGATTTGATTTTATCCACTTCTGCACTTTCATTTCAGCATAATACCAAAATATGCCCAGCATCCTCTTACTATGTATTTTGCCATTGATGAGATCAACAAGAATGCCAAGTTCTTCCCCAATGTCACACTAACACCGAAGATTTATGAAACTAGTTTCAATGCCATGTTGGCCAGTGAGTGTGTTTTAGATGTTCTGTTTCTGAGTCAAGATAGTCCTATCAACTTCAACTGTGCTGGAAAAAGGAATCTAAACTTCTTACCTATCATTGGTGACCTAACCTCACTCAATTCCATCCAGATGGCCCACCTGTTGAACATCTACAAGTTTCCACAGGTATGACCACTTTCCACAGATCAGCTTGCTTGACAAACAAGCCTCTGTTGGTTTTTGGTTTTTTGGCTTTTAATAGAATAGAAGAACAGAGTTGGAGGGGACCTTGGAGGTCTTCTAGTCCAACCACCTGCTTATGCAGGAAATCCTACAGCACTTCAGGCAAATGGATAGCCAACATTTTCTTTAAAATGTCCAGTGTTGGAACATTCATGACTTCTGGAGGCAAGTTTTTCCATTGATTACTTTTGTTCTACTTATTAGGAAATTAAGTGTCCTAACTTTTTTTTTTACATCATGGTGACCAAAACTGGATGCAGTATTCCAAGTGTGGCCTTACCAAGGCCTTATAAAGTGGTATTAACACTTCACATGATCTTGATTCTATTCTTCTGTTTATGCAGCCTAGAACTGTGTTGGCTTTTTTGGCAGCTGCTGCAGACTGCTGGCTCATATTTGAATGGTTGTCCACTTGGACTCCAAGATCCCTTTCTCAGTTACTACTATTGAGCAAGGTACAACCTATGCTGTATCTGTGCATTTTTTTTTTTTTGCCTAAATGTAGAATCTTACTTTTTTTCACCATTGAATTTCATTTTGTTAGATATTGCCTAGAGTTCAAGTTTGTCAAGATCCTTCTGTATCTTAAGTCTATCTTCTGGAGTGTTGGCTATTCTTTCCAGTTTGGTGTCATCTGCAAATTTGATGAGCTCCCCATATATCCCCTCATCCAAATCATTGATGAAGATGTTGAAGAGTACTGGGCCTAAAACAGAGCCTTGAGGTACTCCACTGCATACTTCGTTCCATGTAGATGCAGTTCCATTGAGGACTACATGTTGAGTGCAGTTGGTCAGCCAGTTACGAATCCATCTGGTGGTGATGCTGTCTAAACCACATTTTTCTACTTTATCTAGTAGTAGGTTATGGTCCACTTTATCAAATGCCTTACTAAAGTCTAAGTAAATTATATCAACAGAATTCCTCTGGTCCACTAATTTTGTCACTTTGTCAAAGAATGCAATAAGAATAGTCTGGCATAATCTGTTTTTGACAAACCCATGTTGGCTTTTGGCTATTACTTTGTTGGCTTGTAAGTTTTTACTGATTTGTTGCTTGATTATCTTTTCCAGAATCTTTCCTGGTATTGAGGTCAGGCTGATTCCAGGGTCTATTTTTTTGCCCCTTTTTGAATATGGGAACTACATCAGCTCTTCTCCAGCCCTCCAGTTTCTTTTCTTTTCTTTTCTTTTTATGAAACCTAGCTTCTTTCAATTTTAGCCAGGCTATCGTTTACCAGTTTTGAGTTCCCAGAATCTACTATCATGAATCTTATTATCTCTTTCTTCATGTAAAATGTGACAGAAACCTTTGCAATTTTGCAATAAACTCATAACATCACAGCAGAATCCAACATTCTATAGAGAATGGAAGAGCTCCATGCTCTTCATGATCACAAAAGGACTCTCAAGTCAGAAAGGAAGAATACAAAATCCAGGCATTTGCCGATGATTTGGTCTTTGTGTTAGAAGAACCTCTGACCTCAGGACCAAAATTAATCACAACAATAGAAGAATATGGAGAGGTGGCCGGTTTAAAAATTAATAAACAAAACACTAAAATGCTAGCTAAAAATATGACAGATACAGAAACTATTGGGAATTGAAATTGTTAGAAAAAGTCAAATATTTGGGAATCTGGCTAACCAATAGATGTTCTGCCATCAAAGAATTAAACTATAACAAACTAACAAACGAAATGACTAAGGAACTTGAAAAATGGAGCAAAATCCCATTATCACTGCTAGGGAGGATAGCTGCTATAAAAGCTTACATCCTCCCAAAGTGGATATACCTGTTTCAAACGGCACCTGTAAAGCTAAATAAAGAATTTTCTCAAAAGTTAGATCACATTACATTGAAATTTGTCTGGCAGGGGAAAAAATCACGCATAAAAAAGAAAATGCTTCAAGAACACAAATTGAGAGGAGGTTTGGGACTCCCAAACTGGGAACTCTACTATCATGCTTCAATTTTAATTTGGGTCAAGGATTGGGTCACCCTAATAAGAGGACGGACATTAACAATTGAAGGTTATGATTTGCTTCAGGGTCGGCACTCATCCCTTTGGCCCAAAAATAATAGACAACCCAAAACTTTTAACACCCACCACACTAGGGCGACCCTCTTTATGACATGGCAGACAATTAAACAACAACTATACACCCAAATCCCAAGATGGTTAGCCCCAATCGAAGCAGTAACCTATCCAACTGTTCACAACCCAAAAAGAAATCTAACATATGGAGATTTGATAGAGGAAGGGGGTAACATCAGAACGCAGACAGATCTACAGCTGAGGGGTTGGAAGATAGACTAGTGGTCATATACTCAGGCAGTATCCAAATTTAACAAAGATAAACAAGAATTCGGAATATGTTTAATAAATCAAGATATCGATAAGATCCTGTGGGACACTCCGACAAAATTTATCTCTAAGGTTTATAAATTGTTACTGCAGAGACATATTGGTGAAGAAATAATTAAAGGTGCCATGATTGCCTGGGGAAGGAACATAAGAAGGAACATTAAATTAGAAGAATGGCAAACAATTTGGGGTAAAACCATGAAAATGACCCTGTCTTCCTCCTTTAAGGAAAACGCATACAAAATGCTCTACAGGTGGTATTTACCACCAGCCCGAATTGCACATATGTTCCCAAATTCCTCAGACAGATGCTGGAAATGCAAAATGGCCAGCGGTATGTTTTTTCACCAATGGTGGACCTACCCAACTATTACTCATATTTGGAAAAAAATACAAGTCTGGCTCCTGGAAATAGTAGGTACCAGCTTGCCCCTTAAACCTGAATTATATCTGCTAGGCATTAAGCCAAATAAAATCCAAAAACAAGATTGGTACCTTTTCACTCATATTACAACAGCGACTAGGATGGCCATAGCGCAACAATGGAAAAATAGCAACCCACCAACAGAGGCTTTAATTATATCAAAAATTTTCAATTGCGCAGCATCCGATAAGCTAACGTATATTCTAAAAGACAAGTCAAACTCAATTTATGCCCAATCCTGGGAAAAATGGTATATATGGTATAATAATAGAATAATGGATACCAAAGAAACTAATTAAACAAAACTATGGTGAAATATACACAAGGAACAAACAAGATAACAGTGAACTTGAGACAATTTTATAGATATATATGTTGACATCTAATTACAATTGTAAATAATAATAAACATAACTTAATATGTTTTTAAATTCTGTATTTATTGTTTTTGTATGTTTTTTAAGTTCCTGTGCGCCGCCCTGGGTCCTTTGTGGAGAAGGGCGGGATATAAATGTGATTAAAATAAATAAAAATAAATAAAAAGTGATGTTAGACTGGGACAAACATATCTTTTTCTTTTCCTTTCTTTTTCCTACCTATATATGTTTCTCCCACTACCCCTATCTTATAATTGTTAAGTGTTTCTTTTTATATTTATATTAATAAAGACTATTAAAAAAAAAAGGACTCTCAGTTTAATTAATTTTCTATGCATCCTTCTTCCCAACAGATCAATTACGGTTCCTTTGACCCAGTCCTGAGTGATAAAAGGCAATTCCCTTCCTTCTTCAGTATGGTTCCCAATGAAAATTTGCAATACGAGGGGATTGTTCATTTGCTAAACCATTTTGGATGGAATTGGATTGGTCTCTTGGTCTCTGAGGATGAGAGTGGGGAAGTCTTTATTCAAAATCTCCAACTAAAACTCTTCCAGAGTGATATTTGCATTGCTTTGATGAAGTTGATCCCAATGATAAAGGATGCAATCACAAATAAGTATGTCCTTTTTGATCGTATAACGAACATAATAGGCACCATCATACAGAGGAATGTCACTGTATTCCTTGCTTCTGGGACTGCCCATTCTATGGAGCTTTTACAATGGGGGCTTTATTCTTATGAAGTTTTTGATAAGAACCCAATAGATCACAGAGTATGGATCATGACCTACCAGTGGGATTTCACTATGAGTTTAATAAAAAAAGGGAGCCTCCTAGTTCAGACTTATAATGGTTCCCTATACTTCTCCCTCCATACAAGGACTGTGCCAGGATTTCAGGAGTTTCTTGACAGAATAAAACCTTATAAACATCCCTTTCTTTACATTAATTGGTTCTGGGAATTTGTCTTTCGTTGTTCACTGCCTCCATATCAGAAAGGAGTTAAACGCTGCACTGGGAGGGAAAAACTCGAGACAGTCTCCGGCTCTGTGTTTGAAATGACCATGTCTGGAGAGAGCTACAATGTCTACAATGGGGTTTATCTTGCAGCACATGCATTGCAAGCAATGCATTCCAAAAGAGCAAGAAGAGCAAAGCCAGCTCCTCTGAGGAATCAGGGTGGATCAAATCTTTGGCATTTTCAGCCATGGGAGGTATGTCATTGCTCTTCTCAGATATATTTATAGAAGCCCTGAAGGGGAGAGGATGGGATGCGATGGGATGAGATAGGATGGGATGGGATGGGAAGGCAACAATATATAGACAATCTGGATTTGTTTCTCTCCAATATCTGTTAGCAAATATTTGTCTGCAGTAACTGATGCAGCTCAATCATACCTAAGAATCATCTCCCATGTCAAACCAACTCCAAAAGGAGCTATGTTTTGGGATCTGCTATTTAATGCTGTTTCAGGGAGTGAAAATCAATTAATTTTATGCAGTCTTTGGTCTCACCTAAGCATAGTACATAAAATAATCTACTACAATGTTCTACCTGTCAATGACTACTTCAGCTTCAATCACAACAATACACGAACACACAATAGATAAAAACTTAATGTAAACCGTACAAAACTCGATTGCAGGAAAAACGACTTCAGCAGCAGAGTGGTCAATGCCTGGAATGTACAATCTGACTCAGTGGTTTCGTCTCCAAATCCCCAAAACTTTAACCTTAAGCTGTCTGCAGTTGACATCACCCCATTCCTAAGAGGTCTATAAGGTGTGTGCATAAGTGCACCAACATGCCTATAGCCCCTGTCCTAACAAACCCCATTTATTTGTGCCTCCAGAAGTTGTGAATGGAAGTCTTTAAGAAGATGTCGGATAGCCATTTGTCTGAAATGGTATAGGGTTCCTGCCTACGCAGGGGGTTGGACTAGAAGACCTACAAGGTCCCTTCCAACTCTGCTATTG
The DNA here is from genome assembly GCA_039707465.1 of Rhabdophis nuchalis. Lineage (NCBI taxonomy): Eukaryota > Metazoa > Chordata > Lepidosauria > Squamata > Natricidae > Rhabdophis > Rhabdophis nuchalis. Next base: position 173,952,263 of record CM077647.1, on the reverse strand, counting down.
TATTGTATTGTATCCATAATCTTGTATATACTTGTATCTATTATCTTATACATGCTTGACAAAACAAATAAACAAAATAAAACTCTCACACCCAACATCTCCCAAAATTTAAAAGCACAAAGTTAAATTGTTTTTAGGTTGTCTCCATACTCTTCATTATAGTATCTCTCCCAATCTCTTTGTGGTAAACAATATTTCTGTTCTTGCTACCCTACCTACTGTGCTATGGAGCTGTTGATATACTGTGTATATATTGTGAAAAAAACTTTTATATATATGGTGGTCCCTAAAAGTTTATGAAGTTTAAATATTTCTACATAAATATGACCTAAAATATAACAGGTTTTCTACACAAATCGTGAAACTAGATAAGGAGGACTTGAAATAAACCTGCTGATTGATTTTTTGAGTAAAATGGCCCAAGACTACATATTTGTGCATGTACAAAGAAATACATGTGGACCTGAAATCACTAAAAGATAGTATTAACTGGACTGTTTTTATCTTAATTATAGAATTTCCAATTCTGATTGGTGGATCAATTTGCACTGTAACTCTGTAATGGATGTATTATATCCATATGACAGGGCAGACATACGGGACTGTATTTCTTTAGAGGGACTAAGTTAAATTTCTACAAGACTCTAAGTAAGATTAATTTAAGGAAGTTATTGATTCATGTGAAAGAAACTTCTACATAGCTGTGAATCAAGAATAAGAGGTGGAGAGTAATGCATTCCCTTTCCTTCTCTTTTCTTCCGATCACATGCAATGGATATCTTAACTTATTTATTGGGATTGTCTCTTTCCCCCAATTACTTATTTATGCAAGAATTGAAAAATAAGCTGTGTCGGAATCTAATGCCACATATCTTAATTTTATCTGTTACTATATGCCAGTTGAATCAATACATATTAGGAAATTGTTGGACCTGATATTACTGAGAGAGCCTTCTCTGTGGCGGGGCCAGCCCTTTGGAATGACCTACCCCCTGAATTACGTACCATCACCGACCTCCGCCTCTTCCGCCAATGTCTTAAGACATATCTGTTTCAACAAGCCGGCCTGGCCTAACCTCCCTTGGGGACTTAAGATAGTTTTAAATTGGGTTTTAAAATTTGGTTTTAGCGCAGGATGGGGTTATTTAATAGTTTTTTAAATTATATTTATTGTATTTTTGTATGTTTTTTAAATTTCCTGTGCGCCGCCCTGGGTCCTCTGTGGAGAAGGGCGGGGTATAAATTTAAATAAATAAAATAAATAAATAAATAAATAATAAATAAATAAATAAAATAAATACTGAAATATAAAATGGTTTGTGGTCTACGAGTTAAAGAGATTTCTGAATCAAACCAGAAAGTAATTAAGTTACAATTCTGATATGATTCACTAAAGAAAATTAATTGGGATTCTGAACAAAGCCAAATTTTGGGGAAGATTAGGATAATCTGATCTGAATTCTCCTCTCTCTCAAATCCAGCTTCACTACTTTCTGAGAAACACCCGTTTTAATAACACTGTGGGAGAAGAAATCTTTTTAGATGAGAAAGGGGAGTTTGACCCAGGATATGACATCTTCAACTTTGTCTCCTTCCACAATCAATCCTTCCAGAGAGTCCGGATTGGAAAGATGGTCTCCAAATCTCTTGATGGGAAGAAATTCACTATTAATGAAAATGCCATTGTATGGAATCACAAGTTTCATCAGGTGGGAAATTTGATAAATTCTAACTGATTAGACTATTATTTGGATGTAGATATTCTTCTCCAATGACCTGAAAGTCCATAAGTGATGGTACTCTGGAATCTCGTGGTTTTGCTATATATTTGGGGTGGTCTTTATAAAGATCTCTACATTCTGAAAAAGCAAAAAAAATGATTAGGGGGCTGAAGGATAAAACATATGAAGAATGTTTGCAGGAACTCAATATGTCTTAGTAAAAAGAAAAATGAATGGTGATATGTTAGCAGTGTTCCAATATCTAAGGAACCATGACAAAGAAGAGAGGGTCAACGACCATCTTCAAAACGCTCCATGGCTCGGGGCCTAGTTATATGCGAGACCGCCTCCTGCCCCATACATCCCTCAGACCGATACGCTCCCAAGGAGAGGGCCTCCTCAGGGTGCCGTCGGCTGGACAATGCCGACTGGCGACACCCAGGGGAAGAGCCTTCTCTGTGGCGGGCCCAGCCCTCTGGAATGACTTACCCCCTGAACTCCGTACCATCTCCGACCTCCGCCTCTTCCGCAAGTGTCTGAAGACACATTTATTCCATCTAGCCGGCCTAGCGTAACCTCCATTACTGACTATTAGATAGTTTTAAACTTGGGACTTTTAATTCGGTTTTTAGCGCAGGGTTTATTTATTAGAATAAGTTTTTTAAATTTTATATATTTTATATATTTTGTATGTATTTTAACATCCCTGTGCGCCGCCCTGGGTCCATTTGGAGAAGGGCGGGGTATAAATTTAATAAATAAATAAATAAATAAACCTGTTCTCCAAAGCAACTGAAGGCAGAAGAAGAAGCAATGGATAGAAACTAAGCAAGGAGAGAGGCAGCCTAGACAATTAGAACAATTAAACATTGAAACAGCTTGCCTCCAGAAGTTTTGTGTTCTCCAACAGTGGATGTTTTAAGAAGAGATTACACAACAATTTCTCTAAAGTGGGATAGGTTTTCCTGTTTGAACAGGAGGTTGAAGTAGGAGACCTCCAAGGTCCCTTCCAACCCTGTTATGGAACTGAGTTTGAAATTGAAAGAAGCAATGGTTGGAAACTAAGCAAGGAGAGAGGCAACCTAGACTAAGAAGAAATTTCCTGAAAAATTAGAACAATTAATCATTGAAACAGCTTGCCTCCAGAACTTGTGTATGATGCCACACTGGATGTTTTAGGAAGAGATTGCACAACCATTTCTCTAAAATGGGATAGGCTTTCCTGCTTGAGCAGCGGGTTGCAGTAGAAGACCTCCAAGGTGCCTCCCAACTCTGTGATGGAACTGAAATTAATACGATATAAGAATGTTTATGTATTTGTCCTTGTGTTTGATTTAGTTTGCTTGTAAAGATAAAGGTAGAGGTTTACCTCGCACATATATGCTAGTCATTCCTGACTGTAGGGGGTGGTGCTCATCTTTATTTCAAAGACAAAGAGCTAGTGCTGTCCGAAGACATCTCTGTGGTCATGTAGCCAGAATGACTAAATGCCAAAGGCACACAGAACACCCATCAAAGATAGTTCCTATTTTTCTACTTGCATTTTTACATGTTTTCAAACTGCTAGGTTGGCATAAGCTGGGCCACATAATGGGAGCTCACTCCACTACACTAGGGATTTGAACCACTGAACTGCCGACATTTCTGATTGACAAGCTCTAATCAACAAGCTCAACATCTTAGCCATTGAGTCACTGTGTCCCTTTGTTAATTTGATTGACAGGCTACTAATTTCTTAAAAGGCAATACGTATGATCTGTTTTCTAGTAAGATTGAAACATTTTAGATATCCTTCTCCAGAGATTCCCATGTTAGCAAATCTCTCTTTCTATTTCTATCTATTTCTGTTATTTTACAAGAACAAATTGGAATGGATATGTTTCAGTGGTGGGATTAAATTTTTTTTACTAATGGTTCTGTGAGAATGATTTGGTGGGGATGGCAGGGGTAGGATACTGAACAATTCCCATTCCCTCCCCACTTTATTAACCTGCTTTCCAGCCCCCTTCTCCTTTGCAAAAGAAGACCCAGACAAGCAGCTGGGACTCAGGAGGCAGAGAATAGATTGGTGATATTTTTAGTGTCTCCTAACCGCTCAAAATTTCCACTACTGGTTCACCAGAACCAGTCAGAACCAGCTAAATACCAGCTCTGATGTCTTTGCAGAAAACTCAGAACTCATCCTAGGAATAGGATGATTTGATGTAAATATGGACACTCTCCAAAAGCATCTTGAGACATGTTGACATCAGAAGATTATGCATCTAGCTGAAAGTACCAAGTTCTCCTAGTACAATGGGGAACTTGCACAGCATCTCGATGAATCCCATTACTAAAGTTTCTTGGGTTTTTTTTTCAGGTACCACCCCATGCCAGATGTGTAGAGAGCTGCCATCAGGGGTACAGCAGGGTTGTTCAGGAAGGGAAACATATTTGTTGCTACAATTGTAGACAATGTCCTGAAGGAAGAATTTCAATTGAAACAGGTAAGTAAAGGCAGAGACAGCTGAGAGTTGAGAGCTTTCAAACTCATTATTCCTTCATTCTTTTCATAACTGATATGCTATTTAGTAGAATGGGATTGGGGGTAACTGCAGTAGATTTTGTTTTTCAAAGGTGGGTCTAATAAAATACTTGTACAAATACATTCTATTTTGGTTGAGGGTTGCAATTCTCTTCAGAGCACTCCACCACTAATACTGCAGTTCAAAGAAATACATATGCATAAATAATAAACCAGAATCCATACACTTGTTAAGAAAGCATTATTGTGTATTTGCCATGGGGACTGTGAATGGCATCCCCAGCCATGAACTCTTTCAGTTAGCTGTATATATTTTGTCCTTTATAGTTGGATTCACAAGACCTTCTTGATGTATTTCAGATGCAGACCAATGTGAGAAATGCCCAGAAGATCAGTATTCAAATGCAGAAAAAGTCCAGTGCCTTCCCAAACGTTTCAGCTATTTATCCTATGGGGAATCCTTGGGAATTGTTCTGACTGCATTGATCCTTTTCTTTTCAGCAATTCTCATTTTGGTGGCTGTGACTTTCATTCTGCACTGGGACACCCCCATTGTCAAAGCCAACAACAGGAACATAACATGCATCCTTCTTTCCTCTCTCCTGCTGTGTTTTCTGTGCTCTCTGCTCTTCATAGGTCAGCCTGGGAAGGTGACCTGCTTTCTCAGGCAAACTATGTTTGGCACCATTTTTTCTCTCTCGGTATCTTGTGTCTTAGCCAAGACCATCACAGTTGTTATGGCTTTCCTGGCCACTAAACCAGGAAACCAGATGAGGAAATGGCTAGGAAACAGACTGGCAGGATCCATCATTGTCTTCTGCTTCTGTATTCAAGCTGTTATCTGTATGGTATGGTTGATCGTATCTCCTCCCTTCCCTGAGTGGGACATGCATTCACAGGTTCAGGAAATCATTGTTCAATGTAATGAAGGCTTAGATGTCATGTTTTACATTGTCCTGGGCTACTTGTGGCTCCTGGCCACTATCAGTTTCACTGTGGCTTTCTTTGCCAGAAAACTGCCTGATACTTTTAATGAAGCCAAGCTGATCACCTTCAGCATGCTTGTGTTTTGTAGCATTTGGGTGTCCTTCATCCCAGCCTATCTGAGCACCAAGGGGAAATATATGGTGGCTGTGGAGGTCTTCTCCATCTTAGGCTCTACTGCAGGTCTCCTGGGCTGCATCTTCTTTCCCAAGTGCTACATCATTCTGCTAAACCCACATCTGAACACAAAACAACATCTGACTAGGAAGACAGATTAATGGTTAAATCTAACATGGCCCACCCCATTCTTTATTGAAAGGACTATAGTCAATTTGTGATTTGGTTAAATTTAAAGTAGATATTCTATTATTCCATAAGTACTCCACAGTTTGTCTGATGTGTAACTTTGGTATTAATACTTAATGTTTACTCAAAAAAAGACGCCGCTTGATGATTTCTTTTGAAACATCTAAAATTTGTAAACATTAATACCAACACAGTTTAAGATAGTGAGAGCATAACAGAGGCATGGTGGTGGAGTGGTTAGAGTGCAGTACTGCAGGCTACTTCAGTTGACTGCCGGCTGACTTCAATTTGGCAGTTCAAATCTCCCAGGCTCAAGGTTCACTCATCCTTCCATCCTTCCAGGTAATATGAGGACACAAATTGTTGGAGGCAATATTCTGAGTCTGTAAACTGTTTGAGAGGGGGGTAAAGCACTGTAAAGTGATATATAAATTTAAGTGCTACTGCTATGTGTTTCCAGGGCAGGCTTCCCTAATGGAACACCCTGCCCATGCAATTTGAAGGCCTGTACCTTCCTAGCCTTCCATAAAGCTTTAAAAAGTTTTCCTGCCAAGTGCTGAGTCATAATAAATATTTGGATCATATTAGATACCTTGGAACTATAATTTTATGCCTGTTTTTGTTGTTTTTTTAAAATATTGATAAATGTAATTTTGTAGCTTGAATATTGTTTTATATGTTGTTTGAGCTTTACCCAGAGTTGGTTGGAAAATGATGGGCTGTATAAATATTTAAATAAAATAAACATATAATGGAGTACCACAATTGCACCAGAATGTTTAATGCTTTGGGGAGATAGAGAGAACAAGGCTAATTTGGCAATGCATGGCTTTCATAGGTCAAAGGCATTTTCCTTGGCCATGTGGTCAGTATAGCTATATACCAGTGATGGCTAACCTTTTTGGTGCTGAGTGCCCAAAGCATGTGCACAACCCCAAAATGCAAAGCAAGCACCCATGCACATGCACCCCTCCCTCATTTTTGGCTTCCAGGCTGGTGCAGGAGGCCTTCCAGGCCCAAAACAGGGCAGGGATGGCATGCATGCATGTAAACCCCTTAAATACAATGTGAGCACCTCCCTGCACATGCAGTACAAGTAGTTCCATTTCAATTCAATTAATTCAATTTATATACCACCGTTCTCCCTTCCGGGACTCAGGGCGGTGCACAGCCATAGTAAAAATGGGTAGTACAAAAGCTAAAATGATATATTAAAATGTATTAAATGTATTGGTTTCATCAGTAGTGGTGGGTTGCACATTTTGTTACTGGTTCCCCCCCGTGTGTGCCTGCTTCACACACATGCGCGCATAAAGCAAATGCGCATGTGCCTTTTGTGAATGTGCCCGGCCTCAAAAACGTGCCTAAATAAAATAGCATGGGGTAGGTGGGTGTGCGGGTGTGTGGGTGGGTTGAAGATGTCACCCATGATTTCCGCTACCAGTTCGGATGAAACCGACTGAATGCCACCTTTGCTAATCAGTCAAAAAAAACAACCAACGTTTAGGCAGAGAGTCACAGAGTCATTGGAATGTACCAACTAATGTCACACCAACTGTAGCGATTTCATTCCAAAACATATTGCAATATCTCAATGAAGACTCAACCATCCATGCTACAAGTATCTAAAAAGGTTAAATCATGGCAATTAAATTAGTTAAACGATTAATAAATTTTGATCCAGTTGTCTTAGGACTCTCTACTTTTGCCATTCCATTTTAAAATCTTCATGAAGCAACTGGATGAATAATGGCATCAAAACAATGTTTATGCAAATAAAAGCATTAGTAAATCTTTGGAACTAGAACTTCAATATTTTGGTAAGGAAAGAAAAACACAGCTGGTAATTTATTCTAATAATAATAATAATAATAATAATAATAATAATAATAATAATAATAATAATAATAATAATAATAATAATAATAATAATAATAATAATAATAATAATAATAATAATAATAATACATTTTATTTATATACCGCCTCCTTTCCCCAAAGGGACTTGGAGCAGTGCATAGGAAAATTAAAAACTAATATAAAATACATAGCAAGATAAATAGTTAAAATACGAATTAAACAGAAATGTCCCTGCGCTAAAATCCCCTAAATTAAATTACACTAAAAACCCCTAAAACCTAAATATAGTGAGTGAGAATGAGTCAGCACAAAAATATCGGTAAAATGTTTGGCATTTGCTTTTTTTTCTTTTTGTACTTATTTTGTATTTTTTTTCTAAATATTACTTAGCATTCATTTTTTATCTTTCTTATTTGAAATCTCAATAAAGTTTTTTTTTTAATGGCAAAGAGTGAAGTGAGCCTCTTCCCAGTTCTTTACTGCAAACCTAATTTAGGTTACCTAAGAAATGTCAATCCGCAAGAACAGCCTATAACGTTTGTCAAGATAATATATTTATCTGAGATTTTACAACTCCAACTGGAAGCTAAAGATGCATATCGTATCCTATTTCTTCTTGGGTTAAACACTGAAATATGATTCTGGTGAAAATTGTGAGATTTTTAGTATAGGAATAGTTGTTTGAGAGATGTTTGAATGGATTGTTTGAAGAGATGGAAAGAATCACATTGATTTGTTTTGGGGTTTCTTTTTTTTCCTTTTCAAGGAACACCAATGTACTGTTATAGCTTTTCTCTGTATATTGGAGTAATCACATTCTCAAAATCACATCTTCAGTCCCTTGTAATTAAGGTTTCTGTGACCTAACAAGTTGGCAACAATGTGAGGGGTAATGTTGATCGAGGTAGATAACGTAATTATCAATTTCAAAAGTTTCTGGTTTTTTGTTTCTAGGTATAAGGTCTAGGTAAGAATAAAGTCAATTGCAAAGCAAGAGAAAGAAAATGGCACTTGCTATGGGACATTAACTGTAATCCCCGACCTCCGTACTATCTCCGACCTCCGCCTCTTCCGCCAACACTTGAAGACGTACTTATTCCAACAAGCCGGCCTAGCGTAGCCCCCCGTTTCTGACTATATTTATAAATTTTAAATTTTTAGGGTTTTAAAAGGTTTTAGCACGGGTTTTAGGTTAATTTAATATGTTTTTTAAGAGTTTGTATTCTTTTTGTAATGGTTTTTAATGATGCCTGTGCGCCGCCCTTGGTCCTAACAAGGAGAAGGGTGGGGTATAAATTTGATAAAATAAAATAAATAAAAAAATAAATTCTCACAATAACCGTGTACAGACTTGAGACAAACAAAATTGCCTAATATCACAAAGGAATAGAGGATAAGGTTATGATTTGCCAAATAACTATATTCCACTTCTGCTTCTTTGCCAGTCTCACCCTTGAATAAGGACATGTGGGAATAAAAGTGTAAAAAAAAAATATGTAGTTTGAAAGATTCCTCATAATTCACCTTGGGCCACCACAATCTAATTTAGCCAAGTCAAGGAAACCATTCTGTTTTATCTTGACTCTTGCAAAACCTCCTTCTCAGCCAACATTTTCCATTAGGTCTAATCAAAGCCACTTTTTTGGGGAAACCTGATAGCTCTATTTTTTTGACCATGTACTTGAAAAGGTGGGATGAGGGCTCAGGTCTCCGGGCATTGAAGTGCATTCTGTTCTTCTTCTTCTTCTTTCTTTCTAGCAGTGAGAATTTGAAATCAATCTGCCTTCAGCCCTTTAAAGTTTCAACCACCAATTCCACCTTAAGAGCTAAAATGATACTTGGCGGCTTTACTTCATTTTTACTCAGTGTTGACAGCATACAGCATTTCAATAAACTGCCAAATGTTCTTCCAATTGTAAAGTAAGTGCCTCTTTCCTCTTTGTACAATGCAACTTGAGAGAAAGGTGATGAAGGTAGGGCACATTATTCTGTACTCTTTGCTGTCATATTTAGAGATAGATTCAGATACAGATTAACAGAGTCAGAAGGGATCTTGTAGTCCAAACCAAATATACCCTACACATTTTTTTTCAAGTTTATTTGTTTTATTGATATTCCATTTCAACCGAACAGTTTGAGATCTGGGTTTTAAACAATCAAAACCCCCATATTTATTATAATATTCATCATAATACCATTAATAATATAACTATACATCAGTACAATTAATAATAATAATCATCATCATCATCTTTATTGTCATTGTAATAAGATTGCAATAAAATTACAATGAAATTGGTTCGAAATTGGTTACAATATTACATAGCATCTTCATCAGCAAATTCTCTCCACATTAATATATATATATCTCCTCCTTTCTAATTTCTGTTTTTATTGTCTAACCATTGGTAAAATAGCTCCCACATCAAAAAATATTCAGTTTTTTTTATCCTTAATAACGAGGGTTGATCTGTCCATTTCTGCACATTCTATTATTTTCTTAATTACACTCTCATCTGACGGTATTTCATCATTTTTCCATTGTTGTGCAAATACAATTCTAACTGCAGTTGATATATGTAAGATGAGACACATTGTCTGTTTGTCATATTTTTCTGGTGGAATGCCCAACAAAAATATTGCAGGTTTCAAGTCAATATGCTGCTTTATCATCTTTTCCAACCAAGTATGTATTTTCGTCCACATGTTTTTGGCTTTGAAGCAAGTCCACCACATATGATAGTATGAGCCTTGTGTCTGATTACATTTCCAACATTTATCAGATCTGTTTCTATACATTTTAGCCAATCTTGCTGGTACAAGGTACCATCTATAAAACATTGTATACAGATTTTCTTTATATGCAGCTGACATAGTCAGTTTAATATTTCTATCGCGTAGTTTCTGACACTTATTATTTCTATTGCATATCCAAAGTTTTTGGTCTAGGCATTCATAGTCCTTAACCTGGTACCATTTCTGACAGATGGCAATCCAGTCTCTTCTTAGAAACCTCCAGTGATGAAGCTCCCACAACTTCTGAAGGCAACTTCTGTTCCATTGGTTGATTGTTCTCAGTGTCAGAAAGTTCCTCCTTATTTCTAGGTTGAATCTTTCCTTGATCTGTTTCCATCCATTATTCCTTGTCTGGCCTTCAGGTGTCTTGGTGAATAGCTTGATCCCCCTCCTCTCTGTGGCAGCCCCTCAAATATTGGAACACTGCTGTCATGTCTCCCCTTCACTAGACTAAATTTAGGTATTTTAACATATATTCATTGAAGTCTGTAGTTGCATGTAAACTTTAATGGAAGTTCTAAGAAGAACTAGATAGGGGACACATTTTATACAATCTTCAATGTACTTTTTCGATGAAAGAAGGAAGTTCCATCATATCAGCGAAGTATGCATTAAAAGTTTGTTTTATAGACCTGATCATATAATTTGCTGGCCAAGATTAATATATAGTCTAACCATCCAATGTTGATTGATGAAGTTGATATGCTGGTGTTCCTAGACTTTCAAAGACAAATGCAGAGTTTTTCCGGAGATGATTTTACAAAAGTGGTTAAGCATCACTGCATCCATTAGGAGAAGAAATTTCAACCATCCTCTCAAAAATGCTTGTCTAGACATTTAAGCCTTGCAAAAAGTCTCCTCCTAATTGATTTGAATAGTTACTGCAGTATTAATAGGATTAGTAGTAATCAAATTGTTAAGAGATAGTTTCACTATGTCTTATAACAAAGAATACAAATGAATGGATGGATGGATGGATGGATGGATGGATGGATGGATGGATGGATGGTGGATGGATGAATGACAGAATGAAAAGTATACTGCTATATTAGTAGTATTAATACTTATTAAATTACTAAGAGATACTTACACAACAGTTGGTAGAAAATAAATCTGCTTCTCATATGTCTCAAGAATGAAAAGATGTGAAATTGTGTACCTGGGTAAAATTCAACTACAGTCTTGAAAAGATAATGGCAAATGTTTAAATTGGTGCTCATTTGGACAGAATTATTCTATGTGTTGTATTACAAAGGATTCATACTATATATCTGGGTTCTATTCTGTTTGCTCAACCATCAGTGGCTGTTGAGGTATGAGAATAATGTTCAATGTAAAAAGTATCTCTGATTAAAATCCAACATTAATCTCTCAGAAGTTGCAGAAATGATTTACATAGTTTGCAACTAGATTTAGGGTTTTTTTTGTGATATAATTTTCAGCATTTCTGCACTTATATTTCAGCTTGATACCAAAATATGCCCAACAACCACTTTCTATGTACTTTGCCCTTGATGAGGTCAGCAAGAACATCAAGCTGTTTCCCAATATCACAACAGAACTGGAGATTTATGAAACTAGCTTCAATGCTTGGATGACCAATGAGAACGTTTTTGATTTTCTTTTCCTGAATCGAAGGAGTCCTGTGAACTTCAACTGTGGCAGAAGGAGGGAGATAGACTTCTTGCCTGTCATTGGTGACCTCACATCCCTCAATTCCATCCAGATGGCCCACATTTTGAACATCTATAAGTTTCCACAGGTATGACCATTTTTCACAGATCAGCCTGTCTGGCAAAAGCAGACCAAAAAAACCACCCCTCTGTTGTTGTTCTTGTTCTTGTTCTTGTTCTTGTTGTTGTTGTTGTTTAAAATCAGTTTCAGCCAGGCTATTAGGTGATGAGAACAATGAACAATGGAATGTTGCACTCCTTCTAGTCTCTCAACATCTAGTCTTCTATATTCTATTCTACATTCTGCATTCTGCATTCTATTCTATTCTATTCTATTCTATTCTATTCTATTCTATTCTATTCTATTCCATTCCATTCCATTCCATTCCATTCTAGTCTTCTATATTCTATTCTACATTCAGCATTCAGCATTCTGCATTATATTCTATTCTGTTCTATTCTATTCTATTCTATTCTATTCTATTCTATTCTATTCCATTCCATTCCATTCCATTCCATTCCATTCTAGTCTTCTATATTCTATTCTACATTCAGCATTCTGCACTCTGCACTCTGCATTCTATTCTATTCTATTCTATTCTATTCTATTCTATTCTATTCTATTCTATTCTATTCTATTCTATTCCATTCCATTCCATTCCATTCCATTCCATTCTAGTCTTCTATATTCTATTCTACATTCAGCATTCAGCATTCTGCATTATATTCTATTCTGTTCTATTCTATTCTATTCTATTCTATTCCATTCCATTCCATTCCATTCTAGTCTTCTATATTCTATTCTACATTCAGCATTCTGCACTCTGCACTCTGCATTCTATTCTATTCTATTCTATTCTATTCTATTCTATTCTATTCTATTCCATTCCATTCCATTCCATTCCATTCTTGTCTTCTATATTCTATTTTACATTCTATTCTATTCTATTTTTTCTATTCTATTCCATTCCATTCCATTCTAGTCTTCTATATTCTATTCTATTCTACATTCTGCATTCTGCGTTCTGCATTCTGCATTCTGCACTCTGCACTCTGCATTCTATTCTATTCTATTCTATTCTATTCCATTCCATTCCATTCCATTCCATTCCATTCCATTCCATTCTAGTCTTCTATATTCTATTCTACATTCTGCATTCTGCATTCTATTCTATTCTATTCCATTCCATTCCATTCCATTCTAGTCTTCTATTAGGTGATGAGAAGAATGAACAATGGAATGTTGCACTCCTTCTAGTCTCTCAACATCTTTTTTACATCTAGGTTTAATGGAAAAAGATAGAGAGGTAATAACCCAATTTTCCATAAATTCTGTCCTATTGCCATTCTGGAGATAAAGGGAAGAATAGTGTTGGAGCTTTTTAAAAAAAAAAACCATGATTATCTCAAAATGTTTTTCTAAGGGCCGTGGAAGCCCTGCTCAAAATGCCTAACATCTCTAAATATGAGAGCCAAATTAGCAGTGTTATCTTTGAACCAGAATAATGTACCGCTTCTCTGCATTCCATGATGTAAAAAAAAAAGTGAAGACTCTAGAAAGAGTGCAGAGGAACAACAAGGATGATTAGGGGACTGGAGACTAAAACATATGAAGGACAGTTGCAGGAACTGGGTACGTCTATTTTAACTGGGTACGTCTAGTGTTCCAATATCTCAGGGGCTGCCACAAAGAAGAGGGAGTGAAACTATTCTCCAAAGCACCAGAAGCAATGGGTGGAAACTAACCAAGGAGAGAAGCAACTAAGAACTAAGGAGCAATTTCCTGACAGAATAATACATCAGTGGAACAGCTTGCCTGCAGAAATTGTGGATGCTCCAAACACTGGATGTTTTTAAGAAATGTTGGATATCCATATGTATCAAGTGGTGTAAAGATTGGGCTAGAAGACCTTCAATGTCCCTTCCAATTCTGTCATTCTAAAGTTCTAAATCTACCACTTTTCCCAATTCTGAGTTCTCAAAGTTTTCTATTTTGGTTATGATCACCTTCTTACATGTAAAATGTGATGGAAATTTTTTGAGATTTTGAAATTAGCCAAAACAGTTGAAAGGGACTTTGGAGGTCTTCTAGTCCAACCCCCTGCTCAGGCAGGAAATGCTATTCCATTTCAGACAAATGATTGTCCAACCTCATCTTTAAAAATTCCACGGTTGGAGCATCCACAAGTTCTGCAGGTGAGTTGTTCCACCGATGAATTATTCTGTCAGGGTATAGCTCTAAGTTGCTTCTCTCCTTGATTAGTTTCAATCCACTGCTTCTTCTCCTGCCTACAGATGCTTTGGACGATAGATTGACACCCTGCTCTTCTTTGTGGCAGCCCCTTAGATACTGGAACACTGCTATGATTTGATGACCGCAATTGGATTCTCAATTGCATTGGATCAAATTGCTCCTTTGATCCAATCCTGAGTGATAAAAATCAGTTCCCTTCCTTCTTCAACATGGTTCCCAATGAAAACTTGCAATACGAGGGGATTGTTCATTTGCTAAAGCATTTTCAGTGGAACTGGATTGGCCTCTTGGTCTCAGAGGATGAGAGTGGGGAGATCTTTCTTCAGAACTTCCAACCAAAGCTTTTTGAAAATGATATTTGCATTGCTTGGATGGAGTGGATCCCCGTTTTAAAGGATGCAGTCATAAATAGAGAACTCCTTTTCTTTGGTGTAAGAAAGGTTATAAGCACCATATTAGTGAAGAATATCAGTGTGTTCCTTGCCTACGGGACTGCCCGATCTATGGAGATTCTACAATGGGGGCTACATGCCTTTGAGTTTTACTATAAAAAACCAATTGATCACAAAGTGTGGATCATGACCTACCAATGGGATTTCACCGTTATGTTATCGAGAAATAACATCATAGTCCAATTTCAATGGCTCCCTTTACTTCTCACTCCACACAAGGATTGTGCCAGGATTTCAGGACTTTCTTGAGAGCAATAAACCTTCTTTAAGTCCCTTTCCTTATTTCAATTGGTTTTGGGTGGCTGTATTTAATTGTAAAATACCCCCATTTCGCTCCAAAGCTAAACTCTGCACTGGGAAGGAAGAGCTTGGAAAGCCCCAGTCACCATGTTTGAAATGGCCATGTCTGGAGAGAGCTACAATATCTACAATGCGGTTTATCTTGCAGCACATGCAGTGCAAGCCACACAGGCAAGAAGAGGGAGGCCAGCTCCTCTGAGGAATCGTGATGGACCAAACCATGTTGCAAGCCTTTTTCAGCCATGGGAGGTATGCCATTGAATAGCAGGGGATGGAATGGAATGGAATAGAATAGAATAGAATATAGAATAGGATTGGATAGAATAGGATTGAATAGAATAGGATTGGATAGGATAGAATATTATTGGAATGGGGTAGGGTAGGGTAGGGTAGCGTGGAATGCAATAGAATAGAATAGAATAGAATAGAATAGAAATGAAATAATGAAATGAAATGAAATGAAATGAAATAGATTGGAATGGGGTAGGGTAGGGTAGAGTATGGTGGAATGGAATGGAATGGAATAGAATAGAATAGAATAGAATAGAATGGAACAGAACAGAATAGAATAGAACAGAGATGAATTGGAATGGGGTAGGGTAGGGTAAAGTAGAATGGAATGGAATAGAATAGAATAGAATAGAATAGAAATGGATTGGAATGGGGTAGGGTAGGGTAGGGTAGGGTAGAATAGAATAGAATAGAATAGAACAGAAATGGATTGGAATGGGGCAGGGTAGGGTAAAGTAGAATGGAATGGAATGGAATGGAATGGAATGGAATGGAATGGAATGGAATAGAATAGAATAGAATAGAATAGAATTCTTTATTGGCTAAGTGTGATTGGACACATAAGAAATGTCTTTGGTGAATATGATCTCAGTGTACATAAAAAGATAAGATACATTAATCAAGAATCATAAAGTACAGCACTTATTGACAGTCATAGGGTACAAATAAGCAATCAGAAAACAACCAATATCAATTTAAATTGTAAGGATACAAGCAACAATATTACAGTCCTGCAGTCATAAGTGGGAGGAGAGGAGTGATAGGAACAATGAGAAGATAATAGTAATAGTAATGCAGTCTTAGTGAATGGTTTGACAGTGTTGAGGGAATTATTTGTTTCTCCTCCCTTTCAAATTCAGCTTCACTACTTTCTGAGGAACACCCGTTTTAATAACAGTGTGGGAGAAGAAATATTTTTTGATGAGAAGGGGGTGTTTGACTCACGATATGACATCTTCAACTTTGTCGCCTTCCACAATCAATCCTTCCAGAAAACCCTGATTGGAAAAATGGTCTCCAAAGGTCTTGCTGGGAAGAAGTTCACTATTGATGAAAGTGCCATTGTGTGGAATCACAAGTTTCAGCAGGTGGGAAATTTTGGCATTCTCTAACTTGGTAGACTATTATTTGGAGGGGAGGAGATTCTTCTCCAATGATCTGAAAGCCCAGAAGTCAAGAAGAGTGTTGGTATCCTAAAACCATGTGGTTTTGCTAAATATTTGGGGTGGTTTTGATGAAGACCATCTATATGGAGCCAAGTTACAGATAGATAGATATTTATATAGGTAGGTAGGTAGGTAGGTAGGTAGGTAGGTAGGTAGGTAGAGATGGAGATGGAGATGGAGATGGAGATGGAGATGGAGATGGAGATGGAGATGGAGATGGAGATAGATAGAGATAGAGATAGAGATAGAGATAGAGATAGAGATAGAGATAGAGATAGAGATAGGGATGGATGGATGGATGGATGGATGGATGGATGGATGGATGGATGGATGGATGGATGGATAGTATGTATGTATGTACGTATAAACATGGTACACAGATTACTTACTCTCTGGAAAAAATACTCTAAGACACACCTAACACCCCTGGGTGTGTGTCTGTGTGTCTGTGTCTGTGTGTTCCAGCATAACTCTGGAACACCTGGGCCGCTGAAATACAATACAATAGCAGAGTTGGAAGGGACCTTGTAGGTCTTCTAGTCCAACCCCCTGCGTGGGCAGGAACCTTATACCATTTCAGACAAATGGCTATCTAACATCTTTTTGAAGACTTCCAGGGTTGGGGCATTCACAACTTCTGGAGGTAAGCTGTTCCAGAGGTTAATTGTTCTTACTGTCAGGAAATTTCTCCTTAGTTCTAAGTTGCTTCTCTCCTTGATTAGTTTCCACCCGTTGCTTCTTGTCCTGCCCCCAGGTGCCTTGGAGAATAGTTTGATTCCCTCTTCTTTGTGGCACCCTCTGAGATATCGGAACACTGCTATCATGTCTCCCCTGGTCCTTCTCTTCATCAAGCTAGACATACCAGCTCCTGCAGCCGTTCTTCATATGTCTTAGTCTCCTAATCATCTTGGTTGCCCTTCTCTGCACTGCAATGAAAAGGAATGAATTATATATATAGTGTCAAATCACAGTACATTTGACAGTGATAGTGTGCATTTTGGATTCACATTCATGTGTGTTTTGTGTATGTGTATATAACTCATAACTCTGGAACACCTGGGCCACTGAAATGAAAAAGAATCAGTTATATCTATAGTGAATTACTTCACACTATAAATGTAATTCATTCCTTTTCCTGTCTAATACAGGATTAGGATAAATAAATACCTGGGCAACAGTGGGTTATCAGCTAGTATGACATAAAAATATTTATGTTCAGTATGTCTCCTTGTATTCTTGTGTTTTATCTATTTTGATCGATGTGCTACCTTTTAAAAAAATACAATATACCTCCATTTTTTGTAATAAACAAAATACATGTTAGGAGGATATTGGTTTAAACTTGTAATGAATCACTGTCATAAATACCATTTATTTACAAAATAAAGAAGAGAAGGGGGTTATTTGTATATCCAACTGACATTTCATGCATAATGAAATCCTTTCTCTCTGGCCGGACCACAGATTGTAAGCCTCTCAACATTGCTCTGGTTTCCAGTAAAATTGAAACGTTTAGATATCTCTCACCATAGACTCCTGTGCTTTTTAGTATCTTTTTTGTTGCTCTTGTACAAAACCAAATAAGAATGGCTGAATTTGCAGAAAAATCAGAATTCATCCTACAAACAGGAAGATTTTCTGTAAATATGGACATACTCCAAAAGCATATTGGGATATCTTGACATTAGGGGATTATCAATCCCCCAAATGTACTAATTTATCTGAATAAAATGGAGAACTTGCACAACATTTGAATAAATCCTATTCCTAAACCTTTTCGATGTTTTTTTTCAGATGCCTCCTCATGCCAGATGTGTAGAGAGCTGCCGTCAGGGGTACAGCAGGGTTGTTCAGGAAGGGAAGCATATTTGTTGCTACAATTGTAGACAATGTCCCGAAGGAAGAATTTCAGTTGAAATGGGTAAGTAGATGGATAATTGAGAATGTAGAGTATGCAAATTCAACTTTTCTTCATTCTTTCCACCTATAGTGTGCTATTTAGTAGAACAGAATTGGGGTAAAATGCATTAGTTTACATTAAATTGCAACATGGCTGTAATTTAAATCTATATATATAAATGGCTGTGTGTGCATGCGCGTGTGTATGTGTATGTTCCAGCATAACTCTCATAAAATATTGTGGGGGTAAGAAACCCCTAAATCCTCTCAGGGTGTGAGTTCTGTTAAGATACAGCCTGTTGTGCCTTAAAATGAATTCTACTGTACTGTCATAAAATGGCTTCTACTGTACAATGCAGTACAGTTGCCATAGTAATGGCTTCACAGTACTCCACAGGAGGCTCCCTTTGGCAAAGCGAAAAATCCAACTTTAGGAATTACATTTGGTCTGGACATTTCCCCCCTATAAATAAATACCCAGACAATATGGTAGTTTTCGGTTAGGCGTGGATAAATCCATTCTATTCTGATATCCTTTGCTAGGTTGTGAGTTGTAGTTCTTTTCAGAGTGCGCTGCTACTAATATTGAAATTTAAAGGAATAATTTGCATAAATAATACCCCAGAACTTGTACTTATCTGGTTTCTAAGTAAGCATTATAGTGTACATGTCAAGGGGACTGTTAATCATATGATCACAAGTGATTTCTCTCAGTTACCTCTATATATTGTCCTATATATTTGGAAGTCACAAAGTCTTCTTGATGTATTTCAGATGCAGAACAATGTGACAGATGCCCAGCAGATAAGCATTCAAATGAAGAAAAAGTCCAGTGCCTTCCAAAACGTTTCAGCTATTTATCCTGAGGAACCCTTGGGAATTGTTCTGACTTCCTTGATTCTTTTCTTTTCATCAACCCTTATTCTGGTGGCTGTGACTTTCATTCTGCACTGGGACACCCCCATTGTCAAAGCCAACAACAGGAACATCACATGCATCCTTCTTTCCTCTCTCCTGCTGTGTTTTCTGTGCTCTCTGCTCTTCATAGGTCAGCCTGGGGAGGTGACCTGCTTTCTCAGGCAAACTATGTTTGGCACCATTTTCTCTCCCTCAGTATCTTGTGTCTTAGCCAAGACTATCACAGTTATTATGGCTTTCCTGGCCACTAAGCCAGGAAATCAGATGAGGAAATGGCTAGGAAACAGACTGGCAGGATCCATCATTGTCTTCTGCTCCTGTATTCAAGCTGTAATCTGTATCGTCTGGTTGATCATATCTCCTCCCTTCCCTGAGTGGGACATGCATTCACAGGTTCAAGAGATCATTGTTCAATGTACTGAAGGCTCAGATGCCATGTTTTACATTGTCCTGGGCTACTTGTGGCTCCTGGCTACCATCAGTTTCACTGTGGCTTTCTTTGCCAGAAAACTGCCTGATACTTTTAATGAAGCCAAGCTGATCACTTTCAGCATGCTTGTGTTTTGTAGCATTTGGGTGTCCTTCATCCCAGCCTCTCTGAGCACAAAGGGGAAATACATGGTGGCTGTGGAGGTCTTCTCTATCTTGAGCTCTACTGCAGGTCTCCTGGGCTGCATCTTCCTGCCCAAGTGCTACATCATTGTCCTGAACCCACATCTGAATACAAAACAACTGACTAGGAGAATAGATCAATAGTTCAATTTGGCCTTATATTATTCAGTCTTTACGTGGTGATGAAAAGCATCCATGTAGAAAGTCCAAATATACAGGAAGTCAACTGTGACCATGATATTCAATTCTATTCTTCTGTTCTTTGTCTATGCAATATATATGATAAATACTTAAGAGTTTATCTCAGCTGAACAATCCTACTTTGTATTTTTTGACATTTCTTTGATGATCATTGGGAACCATGGTGGAGACTCCAAAACATTGGAGAACAGAGTCAGAAACATATAATAGAAATTTCTCCTTTTTTATGTGCTTTGCATATGTGCTGCCTGTAAGAAAGTGGCAGGACATTGGTTGCTCAGTCAAAACTCTTCATCTTCTTT
The DNA here is from genome assembly GCA_039707465.1 of Rhabdophis nuchalis. Classification (NCBI taxonomy): domain Eukaryota; kingdom Metazoa; phylum Chordata; class Lepidosauria; order Squamata; family Natricidae; genus Rhabdophis; species Rhabdophis nuchalis. The sequence continues at coordinate 173,932,004 of CM077647.1, read as the reverse complement.
GTTTGGTATCCCCTACATTGAACATTGAAAGGACTCCTTGAGCACCAAGGGGAAAATACCTGGTGGCTGTGGAGATCCTCTCCATCTTGGGCTCTACTGCAGATCTCCTGGGCTGCATCTTCCTGCCCAAATGTTACACCATTTTCTTGAACCCACATCTGAACACAAAACAACACCTGACTAGGAAGACAAATGAATAATTAAATCTAACATTCTCTTATTCAGCTTTTAACTGGTAATTAAAAGTGCTGGTCAGATGATGTTCAGCTTTATAAATGTCATAAATGAATGAATGAATGAACAAATGAATGAACAAACGAACAAACGAATGAATGAATGAATGAATGAATGAATGAATGAATGAATGAATGAATGAATGTGTACCCTGACTTCATTGGAACTTTTAATTGTTTGGTGAGATAGATAGAGCAAGGACAATTTCAGAAATTAATGGTTCTTGTAGCCTCTGGAAAATAAGCTTCCCCAAATGTCATATAGGTTCATTCAAAATTGTTGTCATTGGTCCCATATTCTACCTTTGTTTTTCATCTATTTCATCTGTTGTGGAAATTGTATAATTTTAATTATTATGAAATATGGCCTCTGCACAGGTCTCCTGGGCTGATTTTTCTCCCCAAGTGCAGTATCATACTCATCCACCCACTTCTAAATACATCTAACCCCAAGGATAGTTTAATTGTAAAATCAAACATTCTATTATTTGGCATATATCTAGTGACTTAATTATCCACATAGACAATCTAAATATTCAAGGTGGCAATTGGATGAATGCACGTCCTGTCCTGCTCACATATGCACAGACCATGTGGTTTTGAAATCTTTACTGAAGCTTTGCCAGCCTTGAATAGCGTTTTCCCCATATTCACCCTATGCAGGCACCAGGCCGAAACCTAATGAGTCCAATCCAGGAACACAGCAAGTCTTTAAAGCCATCCACCTGGTTTAGAGTCAAAAAACAAGTCCATGGTCCAAAAATCCAAGTTTAAAGATGCAAAGTCCAAAGTATGATGATGAAAGTCCAATAGCAGAGCCAAGATTTCAACTCACAGCAAAAATTACACTTGGCCAATAAATGATATTCTATTCTATTCTATTCTATTCTATTCTATTCTATTCTATTCTATTCTATTCTATTCTATTCTATTCTATTCTATTTCACTCCACTCCACTCCACTCCACTGCACTCCACTCCATTCTCTATTCTATTCTGCTCTGCTCTGCTCTGCTCTGCTCCACTCCACTGCTGCATTCTATTCTATTCTGTTTCATTCTATTCTATTCTATTCCATTCCGTTCCATTCCATTCCATTCTATTCTAGTCTTCTATATTCTATTCTACATGCTGCATGCTGCATGCTGCACTCTGCACTCTCTATTCTATTCTATTCTATTCCATTCCATTCCATTCCATTCCATTCCATTCCATTCCATTCCATTCCATTCTTGTCTTCTATATTCTATTTTCTATTCTATTCTATTCTATTCTATTCTATTCTATTCCATTCCATTCCATTCCATTCCATTCTAGTCTTCTATATTCTATTCTGCATTCTGCATTCTATTCTATTCTATTCTATTCTATTCCATTCCATTCCATTCCATTCCATTCTAGTCTTCAATTCTACATTCAGCATTCTGCACTCTGTATTCTATTCTATTCTATTCTATTCTATTCTATTCTATTCTATTCTATTCTATTCCATTCCATCCCATCCCATTCCATTCCATTCCATTCCATACTTGTCTTCTATATTCTATTTTATATTCTATTCTATTCCATTCCATTCCATCCATCCATCCATCTATCTATCTCTTATTTTCTATCCTATCTATCCATCCATCCATCCATCCATCCATCCATCCATCCATCCATCCATCTATCTATCTATCCTTTATTTTCTCTCTCTCTCTCTCTCTCTCTCTCTCTCTCTCTCTCTCTCTCTCTCTCTATCTATCTATCTATCTATCTATCTATCTATCTTGTATCCATCCATCCATCCATCCATCATTCTATACTATTCTATTCTATTCTATTCCATTCCATTCCATTCCATTCCATTCCATTCCATTCCATACTTGTCTTCTATATTCTATTTTATATTCTATTCTATTCCATTCCATTCCATTCCATTCCATTGCATTCTAGTCTTCTATATTCTATTCTACATTCAGCATTCAGCATTCTGCATTCTGCATTCTATTCTATTCTATTCTATTCTATTCTATTCTATTCTATTCTATTCTATTCCATTCCATTCCATTCCATTCCATTCCATTCCAGTCTTCTATATTCTATTCTACATTCAGCATTCTGCATTCTGCATTCTGCACTCTGCACTCTGCATTCTATTCTATTCTATTCTATTCTATTCTATTCCATTCCATTCCATTCCATTCCATTCCATTCCATTCCATTCCATTCCATTCCAGTCTTCTATATTCTATTCTACATTCAGCATTCTGCACTCTGCATTCCATTCCATTCCATTCCATTCCATTCCATTCCATTCCATTCCATTCCATTCCATTCCATTCCATTCCAGTCTTCTATATTCTATTCTACATTCAGCATTCTGCACTCTGCATTCTATTCTATTCTATTCTATTCTATTCTATTCTATTCTATTCTATTCTATTCTATTCCATTCCATTCCATTCCATTCCATTCCATTCCATAATATTATTCTATATTCTATTTTACATTCTATATTCTACATTCTACTCTAGTAGTGATTTCCAGGTCTGCTAGAGCAAAATTGGAACAATATTGATGCCAATTTTTGGAATGATTCAATTAGCAATGGTGATCCACTTAATGACAGTAGCTCACTTACAGTGTGAGTATTCAGGAAGGAGAAGCTGAAAAGGACACAAAAAGGAGTCAAGAGAAGATGATGACTCAGATATGAAGCAAGAGAGGTTTGCAACACAGGAGCAGTCAATGCCAGGCAGGTCAGAGTGATGGAACAGAGATTCCACCTGACAGATATTCTGCTACTAAAATAATAATGTGTAATGTGTGGTTTTTGCCTCACTTTGTTGCTTGTTTTGAGGGTGCCCAGCACTCAGCACTTTGCAGGCCTCTCAAACTCTCCTGCCCCATACATCCCTTCGACCGATTCGCTCCCACAGAGAGGGACTTCTCTGGGTGCCGTCCACTAGGCAATGCCAGCGGGTGACGCCCAGGGGAAGGGTCTTCTCTGTGGCGGGCCCAACTCTATGGAACGACCTACCCCCCCGAGCTCAGAACAACCTTGGACCTCTGCTCCTTCCGCCAAAAGCTTAAGACTCATTTCTTCCAACAGGCCACCCTGGCCTAATCTACCTTTCCAGCCTTTAGTCTGAATATTTAAATTGTTTTATTTGGGTTTTTAAGTGGTTTAGTTTTTAAGGATTTTAGGTTTTTAGCGCAGGGATATAGTTGTTTAATTTGATTTTATATATTTATAATGTTTCTAAGTTTGTACGCTTTTTAATCTCCTGTGCACCCGTCGAGTCCCTTCAGGGAGAGGGAGCGGTCTACAAATTAAACTTGATTTGATTTGATTTGATTTGATTTGTATGCCTCATTTTCCACAAAAAAATGAAGTGTGCATAGCATTTGGGAGGCTTGCAGAGTGCCAAAACTTTTTTTTTTTTAAATTACCACTACAAAATCTTGGTGCTTCTTATACTCCATGTTATGCGTCATATAGTCCGAAAAATATGGTAAATGGGTGTACAAAAAGAAAGTACTACCCAACAATGAGGTCCAGTATAAGGCAAGATTAGTGGCACAAGGTTTTTCACAAAAGAAAAATATGAACTATGATGAGGTATTAGCATCTATGGTAAAGAGTGATAGCATAAGGTTGTCACTAGCTTTAGCAATGGCACGTGACCATAAAGTTGGGCATTTTGATATAACCACAGCATTATTCTTGGGCGTCCTTCTGGATTCCCGGCTGTCCATGGAGGACCATGTGGCGGCCGTGGCCAGGGGGGCGTTCTATCAGGTTCGCCTGATACGCCAGTTGCGCCCCTTACTAGACCGGGGGGCCCTTCGCACAGTCACTCAAGCGCTCGTGACATCTCGGCTGGATTACTGTAACGCTCTCTACATGGGGCTCCCCTTGAGGTGCACTCGAAAGCTGCAGTTAGTGCAGAATGCGGCCGCGCGGGTGATTATGGGTGCCTCAAGGCAAGCCCACGTAACACCTCTCCTGCGCGAGCTGCACTGGCTGCCTGTGGCCTTTCGAGTGCACTTCAAGGTGTTGACCACCATCTTTAAATCGCTCCATGGCTCGGGGCCTAGCTATATACGAGACCGCCTCCTGCCCCATACATCCCTTCGTCCGGTCCTCTCCCACAGAGCGGGCCTACTCCGGGTGCCGTCGGCCGGGCAATGCCACAGAGAAGGGGAAGAGCCTTCTCTGTGGCGGGCCCGGCCCTCTGGAACGACCTACCCCCCGACCTTCGCACTACCTCGGACCTCCGCCTCTTCCGCCAACGTCTTAAGACGTACTTATTCCAACAAGCCGGCCTAGGATAGCCCCCCGCGTCTGACTTTTAAATATAAATTATAATTTGGTTACGGTTTTAATAACGGGTTTTAGCATGGGTGAATTAATTTAATATATTTTTAATTGATGTATATTGTATTTGGGTGCCGCAACCCCCGCAGGCTAGGTGGTCAGGGAATACAGAGCCAGGGCCTGCGGCTGATGTTCTGCAACGCCAGGTCCGTGGTCAACAAAGCCCCCCTCGTTCATGACCTTGTGTCAGAGGGGGAGCCGGACCTGGTAGGAATTGCGGAAACCTGGCTGGGCCACGAGGGAGGACTTCCCCTCGTTGAAATGTGCCCGCCAGGTTACCGCGCATTTCATCAGCCGCGGGCCCTAGGCAGGGGTGATGGGGTAGCGGTCATTATTAAGGAAGGCCTTGAGCCGAGAGAGACCATTGTGCCTCAGACTACCGGCTGTGAGTCCCTCTGTGTGAAGTGGGGCCTAGGGAGGCAGTTGGGCTTGCTGGTTGTATACCTGGCTCCCCGCTATGTAGCAGCAGCCCTGCCCGAGCTCCTGGAGGTGATCGCCACGGTGGCAGTGGAGACCCCCAGACTCTTAGTCATGGGGGACTTTAATCTGCCATCGTTGGGCGAATCATCCGTGGCAGCTCGGGAGTTCATGGCTTCCATGACGGCCATGGACCTGACCCAAGTAATTCAGGGCCCCACCCACGAGGGTGGACATACGCCGGATTTCATCTTTGTCTCAGGCCAATGGAAGAGTGATCTGGGTATAGGGGATATAGTCATCACACCCTTGTCATGGTCAGACCACTCACTTCTCCGGCTCGACTTTCCGACCGCTGCTCCCCTCCGCGGGGAGGCGGAACCAGAGTTACCAATCTGGTACCGCCCCAGGCGTTTGATGGACCCGGATGGGTTCCAGACAGCGCTTGGGCCATTTCCTGTATCCCTGACCCGCGCCCCGATGGAGGACCTCACGGCCGCATGGAACTCTGCTGCCGTGGGAGCCTTGGATCGGGTCGCGCCCTTGCGGCCTCTCTTGCGGCGGCGAACCACCCTAGCTCCTTGGTTTACTGAGGAGCTGCGGGTGATGAAGCGCCGCAAGAGATGCCTAGAGGGAAGATGGAGGTCTAGCCGTTCTGAATCTGACCGGACACAGGTAAGAGCCCATTTACGGACTTACATTGTGGCGCTGAGAGTGGCCAAACGTCATCATTGTGCCACCCTCATAGCATCCGCAGAAAACCGCCCTGCCGCCCTGTTTAGGGTGACCCGTTCCCTCCTTCAACAGAGGGAGCGGGAAGCCCCATTACAGGGTAGAGCAGAGGAATTTGTGACTTTTCTGCAGGAGAAAACCGCTCAGATACAGAATGAGCTAGCCCCCATTCTTGGTCCAGTGGGATGCCACGAGAGAGATCTTGTTTGGGAGGAGTTTGACTCCGTTACTTCCGAAGATATGGACAGGTTACGTGGGCGACTGCGAGCCACCACATGTTTATTGGACCCGTGTCCCTCCTGGCTTGTACTGGCATCCTGGGAGGTGACACGAGGCTGGCTCCAAGAGGTTGTCAACGCATCCTTAAGTGAGGGATCCTTGCCTGCTTCCCTAAAAGAAGCTATGGTGAGGCCCCTCCTTAAGAAGCCCTCTTTGGACCCAGCTCTTTTGAACAACTATCGTCCAGTCTCCAACCTTCCCTTTTTGGCGAAGGTTGTTGAGAGTGTGGTGGCACAACAGTTTCCCCGTCACCTGGAGGAAATTGAGTATCTAGATCCGCGCCAGTCCGGCTTTCGGCCCGGGCATAGCACCGAGACGGCATTGGTCGCGTTGGTAGATGATCTCTGGAGGGCCAGAGATGGGGGATGTTCCTCCATCCTGGTCCTATTAGACCTCTCGGCAGCTTTCGATACCATCGACCATGGTATCCTATTGCATCGGCTGGGGGGGTTGGGGGTGGGAGGCACCGTTTTACGGTGGTTCTCCTCCTACCTCTCTGGCCGATCGCAATTTGTGTTGGCAGGGGAGCAGAGGTCGACCCCGAGACCCCTCACATGCGGGGTGCCTCAGGGGTCAGTCCTCTCGCCTCTCCTGTTCAACACATACATGAAGCCGCTGGGTGAGATCATCCGTGGTTTTGGGGTGGAGTACCATCTGTACGCTGATGATACACAGCTGTACATTTCCACCCCAAACCACCCCAACGATGCCGTAGCGGTGATGTGCCAGTGCCTGGAAGCCGTACGGATCTGGATGGGAAGGAACGGACTCAGACTCAACCCGACCAAGACCGAGTGGCTGTGGTTTCCGGCTGCCCGATTCAACCAGCTCACTCCATCGCTGGCCATAGGGGGTGAACATCTTGCCCCTGTGGATGGGGCGCGCAATTTGGGTGTCCTCCTGGATACCCGGCTGTCCATGGAAGATCAAGTGACAGCCGTGGCCAGGAGGGCGTTTTACCAGGTTCGCCTGGTTCGCCAATTGCGCCCCCTATTGGATCGGGACGCCCTTCGCACAGTCACTCATGCTCTCGTGACATCCCGACTGGACTATTGCAACTCTCTCTACATGGGGCTCCCCTTGAGGTGCACCCGGAGGCTTCAGCTAGTCCAGAATGCAGCCGCGCGAGCAATTATGGGGACCACTAGGTCGACCCACATAACACCGCTCTTGCGCGAGCTGCACTGGCTACCTGTTGTCTTCCGGGTGCGCTTCAAGGTGTTAGTTATCATCTTCAAAGCGCTCCATGGCTCGGGACCTAGCTATCTGCAGGATCGGATCCTGCCCCATACATCCTCACGGCCGATCCGCTCCCACAGAGAGGGACTTCTCCGGGTGCCGTCCACTAGACTCTGTCAGCGGGCGACTCCCAGGGGAAGGGCTCTCTCTGTGGCGGGCCCGGCCCTCTGGAACGACCTTCCCCCCGATATCAGGATGACTACTGACCTCCGCTCCTTCCGTCTCAAGCTAAAAACACACTTCTTCTGTCTGGCCGGCCTAGGATAGTCTCTCTGTCATTGGGGTTTTTAATGGGGTAGCATATTTTTAGTGAATTTTTAGCACAGGGTTGGTTTAATTGTTTTTTAGAAATGTATGTATTTATTGACTGTTTTTATTCTGCCTGTGCACCGCCCCTGGTCCCTGTGGGGAGAGGGTGCGGTTTAAAAATAAAATTATTATTATTATTATTATTATTATTATTTATGGTTTTATATAATGCCTGTGCGCCGCCCTGGGTCCTAACAAGGAGAAGGGCGGGGTATAAATTTAATAAAATAAATAAAATAAAAAATTCAATGCTGAATTAGAGGAAGAAATTTACATGGTTCAAGCACCAGGGTATGAAAGCAAAAGGCCTAACACTGAATAAATTGAACAAGGTCATTTATGGGCTGAAGCAGTCAGCCAGGAATTGGAATATCTGTTTAGATGTGGCATTGAAGGGACTTGGATTCAAGAGTTGCAAGGCTGATGGTTGCATCTATACTGGAACGCTGCAAGGTGGGGATTATTATTAGAAATTATTAGCATTTGTGGATGATCTTTGTTTCATTGCAAAGAATCTGTCACAGGTAAAATAATTTGCTAATCAGTTAGAGAAGAAGTTTGAATTGAAAGATTTGAGTGATATACAAAACTATGTTGGTACAGAGATACAAAAAAGATCCAGTCAAAGAAAAAAAATTGAACAGCTGTTGGAGAGATATAACATGAAGGATCGTAATTCTGCTCCAACACCTATGAGCACATAATTTCAAAAAAAAATTGGGTGAGGACAAAATAGCCATAGCAACAAGTCAACCAATGGGAACTGTTTGGTGACTGAGGCACATTATTTGTTGCGTGAGCTATTTGAGGCATTTTGAAGCCTGGGTGTGGCTTAGCTTAACTGTTCTGTGCTATGAGAATAGGTTTGTCTTTGCTTGAGAGGACTTGCTTGAGATTACTTCTTCTGTCTACCATGTTGCAAGAGCTGCATGAGTATGGTATACATGCATCATGTTTTATATTATTAATAATAATAATAATGTTGAATTTATTGACCGCTCCCTCTCCCCACAGGGACTCGGGGCGGTGCACAGGGAAAATAAAAGCAATAAATATACAAAATACATACAAATTTAAAACAAATTAAACTTATTCCTGTGCTAAAATCCCTTAACTAAAAATCCCCACTAAATATAAATATACATTTAAAAACCCATAGAGAGAGAGACTACCCTAGGCCGGCCAGGCGGAATATAAAGATGTTTCTTGTATATAAAGATGTTTCTTCTATATGAAATGCCTTGCTGAATTATTTGCTTATGTGCTGGCTGGATCACTATAAACTCCGATAGTGTCCAGAGTGTGTGATGGTGAATCTTGCATGAATATAAAAATATTTTTTAGCTGAAAAGTGGAAAATGACCAGTTTTAATGCTCAAAGTGTATCAATGAGATGAATTGAAGTTCCCCTCTGAACTTCTGAATTTATTATTATTATTATTATTATATCTATGTCACGAAGAGATACTAAATTCAAAATATGTATTTGTGTGTATTTGAGTATGTATGAATATGTACTCTGTGTGTGTATACACACAGTGGAGATACACATAATGATACACATACAAGCATACATACACACACATACACACACACCATATTTTTCAGAGTGTAAAACACACTGGAGTATAAGGTTTTGGAGGGGCAAGTTAAAAAAAAGTTTTTACACTCTGCAAACATCCCCAAAACACCCCTTTTTTGTGAAAACTGGTCCAGAAGCTCCCTGAAAGCCTTCTACAAGCTATGCATGGCCTTTTTGGTGAAGGGATGAGGTTTCGGGAAGTAACAATGCTTTATTCAGTGTATAAGATGCACCCAGAATTTCAGCCTCTTTTTTGAGGGAAAAAGGTGTATCTTATACTCCGATAAATATGGTATATATTCATACACACACAGAGAGACACGCACACAAAGATACTGAGGGAGACATAATGAACTCCCCACTGAAATTATTTCAATTGTGATAATATTCTCCAGTCATTAAAACTGTAAACCGGTGAAGAAGACATTAGAGAAAAGAACATATATAGAAAAAGACTGCCCCATGGGCACTGGGGAGTAGAAGGCAAGAACACACAAGTCTTGTGATTTCAAATGCTCAAAATTAAATTGTGTTGCTGGAACTCTACCTTCCCATTCAGACCTTTTTCAGAATTATCACTACATGCAATAAGAATCAGAGCTAAGAGTCAGTCTTCAGTCTTGCTCTTGCCCGGAATATTGAGGTTGGTTTATGCAGAGTAACATGGGAAGCTGCTGATGGAGGAAAATCCAAACTTAGAGAGCATTTAATGCAAAGAATGTTCTTTCTTCTCCTATTTCCACTCTTCAGAGTGGAATCTCTGCCGTGTTACCCAGGAGAACCCATACCTGTTCCAAATGAATGGTACCAAGAAGGGGACTTTGTCATCGGTGGGATAGTGTCCATGGCTAACTACCAATTTAATGAAGTCTCATTTCGGCAGCATCCCTCTCAGGAGTACTTTGAACATCCAGAGTAAGCAATTCTTAGCATTCAACCTTTGTGTTATCTCTATGTAGGAATTGCAATGACTAAAAGGAAAAGTAGATTATTTTATTTCACAATGAGAACAGTCTGTTATGTGGAACTAAGTGTTTTCAGGGATATTGGCTACACTTTGATTCAATCTGCAACAATGCAAATCACAAGTTCAGTGCAGGAGAGTTAAATATAGAGTTGGATTGGTCATTCTCCAATTGTGCATGCATATGGGAGTAAAGCATCTCTCAGAAGTTCCAGGAAAAATAATCAGGAAATATTTAATGATATGTGTAAATTCACCCTGTTTTCAGCGTGCTAACAAAATTTTACCAACATGTCCTTTCCTTGGTCTTTGCTGTGAAGGAGATCAATGAGAATCCAGAAATCTTGCCCAATGTCACTCTTGGCTTCTACATTCACGATAGCTACTACAATGCCATCATGACCTACCGGACCACGATGGATCTACTGTTCAGATCAGAGAGATTAGTCCCCAACTATAAATGTGACACCAGGAGAAATCTCATCTCTATCATAGGAGGGCTCAGTTTTGGAACATCCTCCTATATCACAAATCTGGTGAAGTTTTACAAGATTCCACAGGTAGGATTTTTGGAAACAAAGGCATTAAATTTCCCTCTTCCTTTCTTCTTTTTCCAAACTAGGGCTATTAAAAATAGTTATCCTATGTCCACACACCTCAACAATCTGACCAAATTTGTTGGAAAATATGAAGAAAAAAAGATACTGATAATTTTCCTAATATGTGTTTCTTTTAGCTCACATATGGATCATTTACCCCACAAGATGCTTATAGCACAGAGGTTCCCTTCTATTACTCCATGGTCCCAAATGAGTCTTCGCAGTACATGGGGATAATCCGACTGCTTCAACATTTTGGGTGGATTTGGGTTGGGCTCTTTGCTATTGATAACCCCGAAGGAGAACTTTTTCTGCAGACCATGGAATCCCTTTTTTCCCAGCATGGCATCTGCTCTGCTTATATGGAAAGAGTTCCATATTTAACCTACTGGGATAAATTTTTTGAGATGATTACGAAAGCACAAAACATTTACAAACACCTAATTGATGAGAAGATCAACACCTTTGTCATCTGTGGAGAATCTTTGACCATTGCATGGCTAACAAATTTAATTTTTTACTTTGATCCTGGACACGAGCAGAGTTCCTTGGGAAAGGTGTGGATCATGACTGCCGAGATGGATTATTTGTTAACAGGAATGAATAAAAAATGGGATCGGCAGTTCTTTGATGGTTCCATTCGCTTTACAATTCACTCTAAAGAAATTCCAGAGTTCAAGGAATTCTTGAAGTTCATAAAACCTCCTTGGATTCCAGGAGATGGATTTTTCCCACTATTCTGGGAACAAGCCTTCGACTGTTCATTACCATCTCCTTCTTTGACCGAAGTGGACAATAACTTTTGCACTGGAGAGGAGAAGCTATGGGACATTCCTGGGGCTCTTTTTGAGGTGGAGATGTCTGGGCACAGCTATAGTATCTACAATGCTGTCTATGTATTGGCTCAAGCTTTACATGCTCTCTTCTTACGTCGATCTAGTCACAGGCATTTTTTGAGGCATAAATCATCAGAATATGAAGAATCACAACCATGGCAGGTGATTAGTGTGCTGCAAGTATTTTGTATTAGGAAAAGACCAAGTTGGGCATGTGATTCAGACAGGGAAGTGGCAAATAGGGTCCTAAAATGGATTTGAACGTTTCTCTATTGATGATATTTCTTTGCATACCTCTATTTCCATGTCTGTAATTCTTCTAAATGGCAAATGTAAAAGTGAGCTGATATGATGGACTAAAGTGAAGGGGACATTTTCTTGGAAGAAGAGAGCATATTTCGGAAATTGTTTGCAGGGGAGAGAAGAGGCAGCACACCCTGAAACTTTAGAGGAGTCAGAGGAATAGGTGACAGAGGAAGAGAGTTGGAATAACCACTGTCTAGAATCTTTCAGGGTATATCCATTAGGATGTGAATAGTAAGGATTAAATATGGGAAGATTTTACCTACGGTGTGTAAGCAAATAAAAACTTCACCTTTGGTACAATTTTTGTATGCCATTTTTGGGCTTAACCTTCACTGTAATATGTTTTCTATTTTATTTCCTGAGCCTAGTAAACTTGTGGTGTGCAATCCAAATAGGGGGGAAAGCAAATACAACATGGATTTGAACAATTGATAATTCGCATCATTTCATTTCCATCAATGCAATATTTTTTATGACGATGATCTTGAGGAAATTTTCAGGTGAAAGGACTAAGGCTTAAGTGAACTAACAAGCAAATCCTGGTGCTGAAATTCCAAATAATTTTACTGTTTACTGAAGTTAATTGAGGGATGATGCTTAGCTGAGCCAATTATCCAATTATCAGTACTTATCATGTCCTTAGCAGCCATATAAATGTGAAAATGGTATGCAATGAAAAGTGGGTGGCAACAAATTTGGAAATTGTTTCTCTAGTTTTTCATATGTCTCCTCCTTGGCAACATGAAGGACTGAGTTCAAAAAGATATGGAAGGATAGAATACACCTCATATTAAATTTGACTATTGTTCAAACTGAAATATCTTATCTTGGGCGAAGCGCAAACTGAGGGGGTTCTACTTTTGTATATTTTTTAAATTTCCTGTGCGCCACCCTGGGTCCTCTGTGGAGAAGGGCGGGATATAAATATAAATAAATAAAAAATAAATAAATCTTGTTATTCCCATGTGCAAAAGATAGCAAACAGGTTCCCAAGAGGCTGGAGAATGGGACTTTGCATTTTTGCAGTTTCTCCCGCTCAGACTATGACAAAATTGCTTGTACATAGAATAGAATAGAATAGAATAGAATAGAATAGAATAGAATAGAATAGAATAGAATAGAATAGAATACTTTATTGGCCAAGTGTGATTGGACACATAAGAAATTTGTCTTTGGTACATAAGATCTCAGTGTACATAAAAAGACAAGATACATTCATCGAGAATCATAAAGTACAGCACTTAATGATTGTCATAGGGTACAAATAAGCAATCAGGAAACAATCAATATCAATATAATTTTTAAGGATACAAGCAACAAAGTTACAGTCCTGCAGTCATAAGTGGGAAGAGATGGGTGATAGGAACTATTTGTATTGTTTTATTTACCTATTTTATCATCCCCAATCATATAGCTCCACAGATTCCTTAGAGGCATGAAATTCAACAATTCTCTTGGACACGTCTTGACATTTTATGATCAAAAGAAGATGGAAGGTGGATTTGATATTGTAAACATAGTTATCTTTCCCAATTCCACTTTCCAGAAACACAAGATTGGAAAAGTGGATCCTGATGCCATCAAAGGACAGGAATTAGTCATTGATGAGGACATGATAGTTTGGCATAGAACACTTAACCAGGTACTGTATGGTTTCAAGAAGAGTTTTTGGTGATCATTCCAGGCAAGCCACGAAGAAGGACCAAATTTTTAAAAATGGCCTTTAAATGTGGAAAACTAACTTCCCCCAAATAGAAAACTGAAGGTGTGTTAGAAAACAAATACACTTAAATGACTATATTTCCTTGATTGAATGACTGAAATGTTGATGTGATTTAAAGAACATTTGCTGCCATGAAGAAGAGAGAGTCAAGCTATTCTCCAAAGCACCTGAGGTTAGGACAAGATGCAATGGGTGGAAACTAATCAAGGAGAGAAGGAACTTAGAACTAAGGAGAAATTTCCTGACAGTTAGAACAATTAATTAGTGGAGCAACTTGTCTCCAGAACTTGTGAATGCTCCTACACTGGAGGTTTTTAAAAAGAGATTGAATAACCACTTGTCTGAAATGGTAGGGTTTCCTCCCTAAGCAGGGGTTTGGACTAGAAGACCTCCAATGTCCCTTCCAAGTCTGCTATTCTATTCTTTTTTTTTAATAATAAATTTTATTTACAAACATATAAAATACATATAAAATACACTCACACAAAGCTTAGATGTACACTACATTTACACCATACAATACGAACAGGAACTTCCTGTTCTTTCTAATAGCAAATGTTAATCGAAGCCGCTCATCTTATATTGTTTCCCCTTCTGTTATATTTCATTTGAATTTCACCATTCTTATTTCACTCTTATTTTACTCATAACTACTGTTTTTAAGTTTTGCTGTATTCCTTCATTAGTTCTTTTTTCTTTCCTCCATCTACCTATACCATTTATCCCATATCTGATAGAATTCTGATTCTTCTTTATCCTGGATTTCTATTCTATTCTATTCTATTCTATTCTATTCTATTCTATTCTAAATTTGATTGAGTCAATCCGTATGAACAAATGGTTGAATTGAAATAATGAAACATCACATATGGATTTATTTAGATTGGCATAATTATTTTTATTCTCCTGGGCAACCCAAGAAAATAACCAGATAAATAATTTTTTTTCTCTCTCTCTCTTTAATTGTTAAAAGATAACAATATCTAGTATTGTTCACTGTGTTTATTAGACATATTGCAATGTAAATGAGAAAGAAAAAAAATGCTTAAGGGATTATGTGTCTCTAGTTGAGTGAAGCTTTATCAAATCTGTGTTCAAACCAGAGGTGAAATTCAGCAGGTTCTGACAGGTTCTGGAGAACTGGTAGCAGAAAATTTGAGTAGTTTGGAGAACTAGCAAATACCACCACTGACTGGCTCCACCCCATCTATTCTCTGCCTCCTGAGTCCTAGCTGGGATTGGGAGGAAATGGGGAGTATAATAATAATAATAATAATAATAATAATAATAATAATAATAATAATAATAATAATAATAATAATAATAATAATAATAATAATAATAATAATAATAATAATAATAATAATAATAATAATAATAATAATAATAATAATAATAATAATAATAATAATAATAATAATAATAATAAATTTTATTTATAGACTGCTCCCTCTCCCCAAAGGGACTCGGAGTGGTGCACAGGGAAATTAAAATACCATAAATATACATAAATAAATTAGATAAAAGGCAAATTAAGCAAAGATTATCCCTGCGCTAAAATCCCCAGTTTTAAATTAACTAAAATCCCCTAAACCCTATTAAAAGACGGAAGACTAACCTAGGCCGGCCAAGCAGAAAAAGTGTGTTTTAAGTTTTTGACGGAAGGAGCGGAGGTCCTTCCCTGGAGTGGGTTGTGAATGGAGATTTTGCAATATCCTTCCCCTGGTGTGGGGAGGGACTGGAGATTTTGCAGTATCCTTTCCCTACCATGCCCATCAAGCCACGCCCACAGAACCGGTAGTAAAAAAAATGAATTTCACCACTGGTTCAAAGCTGTGATGGATTGACTCAAAACTTCTGGTCAAATGGACAGTTTGAATTAATAAAACATATGTTAAAATTCTCATCTTAATTAAACAAAAATTGAAAACCCAGATCAATTCATGCTCATAAAATAAAATCAGAAGTCAAATTGAAATGTACTTCATTGTTTTTGAAATACAGTATATCATCAAATCCAATCAATGTCTTGTTTTACAACCTTTAGATCGGACTTTTCTTTTTAATGTAACAGCAAAATCTATGTTCATTGTAACAACTGAATTTTCTTGAAAACAATAAATCCTCATCTTCCAACATTTTAATATTGATAACTAGGTCCACCCCATTTCTCTGTGTAATGAATATTGTTACCGTGGATATCAAAAAAGAAAGAAGGAAGGAAAGAAATTCTGCTGTTATGATTGTGTTCCCTGCCCAGAGGGAAAAATCTCCAAAGAGATGGGTAAGTTTACAAATCATTTGATTTTATTGTTATACCGTCTATTGTGGGGAACCCTTTCAACAAATTAAATTGTCTGATTGTGCATGGATGAGAGTTTCCTTGGAAACTGAATGGGACAAAGAAATCAAATTCATTAATACATGAAATATTATAAGTTTCAACAATGGAATTACAAGTGATGAAGATGATCACACAACAATCACAACAATGTTTCAATTAATTAAATAAATAAATAAATAAAAATCTTGGAATGGTTTCAGCTTCATAACCAGCAACCATCATAATGGAAATTCAGAAACATTTGCAAGGTATAGAATGTAGGGGCACACATACACATTATTTCAGAGATTTTTCTAAAAAGATGAATAATAAGAAACAAAAAAAAAATATTGCACAATTTAAAAACTACATATTATACAATCACTGGGAGGGAGGGAGGGAGGGAGGGAGGGAGGGAGGGAGGGAGGGAGGGAGGAATTCGGAAATGATGTATTCTTATTTCAATTGAAACATTTGGAACTACTAGGAATCCAAAAACCTCCACTGTGCACCAACTATTTATTTATCCATCCAACCATTCCATTCCTGCACAATTTTGTTTCATTGAAAAATCCTTATTCACATTTTTTCCAAAGTGTGTAGTTCTCTTGGATGTGTAATATATGTGTGTGTGTGTGTGTGTGTATTATATGTAAAGTTGCCTGGTTGCAATAGTCTCTTAATGGGGGTAAACACAACAAATGAAATGTTAAAAAAATGATAGAAAGAAAACAAAAATTAAAGGGATATATACTTCTCTTACAGAAAATGATAATCCCATTTCCTTTATAGTTTTCACTTGAAATACATAATTACTCATCTTTATACAATTTCATCTTTGACACATTAACCTTCATATTCACTTTGAATTTGTTGAATATTTATTGCATTCAACTTTATTTATTGTATTTTATTGTATTTATTTATATAAATCTGTCTGTCTGTCTGTCTGTCTGTCTGTCTGTCTGTCTGTCTGTCTGTCTATCTATCTATCTATCTATCTATCTATCTATCTATCTATCTATCTATCTATCTATCTATCTATCTATCTATCTATCTGATTTATAAAATATATAGGTCTATCTATATTACAGTATATACATTTATTGTATTCACATATTATAAGTATTTGTTAAATACTTACCGTATTTTTCAGAGTATAAGACACACATTTTTTCCTCTAAAAAGATGCTGAAAATCTGAGTGCGTCTTATACATCGAATACAGCATTTTTTTTTGCCTCTCAAAACCCCACCCCCTTCACCAAAATGGCTGTGCCTAGCCTTATGGAGGCTTCCAGAGAGCTCCTGGGGGCTGGGAAGGGCAGAAATGAGCCTAAAACGGGCCAGTTTTGGGGAGGTTTGCAAAGTGCAAACCCCCCCCCCCCCTTTCAGAAGGCTGTTTAGTTACTTGGCAACTTTAAGACTTGTGCACTTCAACTCCCAGAATTCTCCAACCAGCATACCTTGTGGTCATAGCTAGCTGGAGAATTCTGGGAATTGAAGTCCACAAGTCTTAACGTTGCCATGTTTGGGAACCCCTGAGTTAGAACACTTTTGGAAAGCTCTTTTGGAAGGCTTTTTAACTGTTTCTGTGCCAGGAGAAACAAATTTTTAAGGTTTGTCAGCTATTTCCTTCGCAAGGACATGGATAAATACACCTGGAAACATCAACCTACCTACTTATTCTCTCTCACTCTCTCTCTCTCTCTCCCTACTGTATTTCTCTCTCTATTTCTCTCTCTCTATCCTTCTACCTACCTACCTGCACACACTCTCTCCCTACCTACCTACTGTATTTCTCTCTCTCTCTCTCTCTCTCTCTCTCTCTCTCTCTCTCTCTCTTTCACTCTATACTTCTGCCTAAACTCTCTCCCTCCCTCCCTACTGTATTTCTCTTATCTCTCTCCATTTCTCTCTATCTCTCTATTCATTTATCTACCTACGTACCTTCTCTTTCCCTACCTATCTACTGTATTTCTCTCTCTCCCCCTTTATCTACCTCCTACACACACACACTCTCTCCCTACCTACCTAATGTATTTCCCTCTATCTCTATCACTTTATCTACCTACCTACTCTCTCTCTCCCTACCTACCTACCTACTGTATTTCTCTTTCTTTCTCTCCCTCTATCTACCTACCTAATTTTTTTTTGTAATTTGCCTCTTCAAAACCTTGGTGCGTCTTATACTCCAAAAAATACTGTATGTACCATATTTTGAAATGAGATCAATATGGTTCAATATTTGATGTCAATATGATTTTAAATATGAAAATGATCACTTCAAGTGTTCATAAATCTTCATTGGATCATTCCTTTATCATAATAAAGCAAATGAAGAGAACATGGATTTTCATGTTATTTACTAATTTTCCTTATGTATAATTAAAGTAATATTTGACTAAATACCACAACACACAAAATAATCATATACAGAGATAGTATTTTCATACTGTAGGTCCTATATTTGATCCAAAGACATAAACAATCAGGATGTGGATCACTGTGAAAATTAATAATGATCATTCTTATGAATCTGTGTTGATATATTTTTCTTTTTAGATGCTGTTGCTTGTTTTCAATGTCCTGATGATCAATATGCAAACCGTAAGAAAGATGGATGCATCATGAAAACAATTAGCTTCTTGTCTTATGAAGAACCTTTAGGACTCATTTTAACCACTGTTGCCACTTTATTTTTTCTCATTACAACATTGGTGTTGGGAATATTTATTAAGCACAAAGACAGTCCTATTGTGAAAGCCAACAACCGGGATCTCACCTACACTCTCCTCATCTCCCTTCTGCTTTGCTTCTTCTGCTCTTTGCTCTTCATTGGACAACCTAGAAGAGTCACTTGTCTCATCAGACAGTCTGCATTTGGCCTCACCTTTTCATTGTCCATCTCTTGTGTGTTGGCCAAAACCATCCTTGTTTCTCTTGCCTTCAAGGCCACCAAGCCAGGATCTCGAATGCGGACATGGATGGGGAAAAGACTAGCTGTTTCTATTGTCCTTCTCTGCTCTCTATTCCAAGCAAGCATCTGTATTGTTTGGTTATCCACCACTCCCCCATTCCCAGAATTAGATGTGCACTCAATCACTGAAAAAATGGTTCTACAATGTAATGAGGGGTCAGTTGTTATGTTTTATTGTGTCCTGAGCTATATGGCCCTCCTTTCATTTGCCAGCTTCATTGTGGCTTTCCAGGCTCGTAAACTGCCTGACACCTTTAATGAAGCCAAGTTCATCACCTTCAGCATGTTGGCTTTCTGCTGTGTGTGGGTCTCCTTTGTCCCAACCTATCTGAGCACCAGAGGAAAAGCCATGGTGGCTGTGGAGATCTTCTGTATCTTGTGTTCTAGTGCAGTTCTTCTAGCATGTATCTTCTTCCCCAAATGCTATATTATTGTTTTTAGACCTGGTTTAAATAACAGGGAACAACTGATAAGAAGAATTGTTTAAATACCTTTTCCCTTTTTTTGGACTATGTTTGAAAATTGAGAGGAGAAACATCAAATTTTCAAAATTAAATTTTAAGTTATTCTTTTTTTGAAGTGTGTGTGTGTGTGTGTGGGGTACATTCTGATTTAATTACAACTCTGAAATATTGATGGAATAGGGAGGCTCACAGAACATATTGGGTGAGTTCCGATATCTCAGAGGGTGCCACAAAGAAGAGGGAGTCAAACTATTCTCCAAGGCACCTGGGGGCAGGACAAGAAGCAATGGGTGGAAACTAATCAAGGAGAGAAGCAACTTAGAACTAAGGAGAAATTTCCTGACAGTAAGAACAATTAACCTCTGGAACAGCTTGCCTCCAGAAGTTGTGAATGCCCCAACCCTGGAAGTCTTTAAAAAATGTTAAACAGCCATTTGTCTGAAATGGTATAAGGTTCCTGCCCACGCAGGGGGTTGGACTAGAAGACCTACAAGGTCCCTTCCAACTCTGCTATTGTATTGTATTGTATTGTATTGAGTACTAGTATGTATGCAAAACCAAAGATAAACTGTTGTCAATTCAACCAATTAAAGTTTTCTAACTATCCACCTAAATTGTCTGAAATTTCTCAATTGTATTTAAAGAAATATCTAGTTTAAATATAAGGACAAATGTAAAGTTCACAGGCAGAAGATCAATCTGATTTTCTTTTACCAATTTTCTTTTAAAAAGTGAAAATCAAAGAGCGTGAATTCTAGTGTGAACAAGATCACACAAGGTCATTACATGCATTTCTTTTATAACTAAGGAAGATGGATAAGAATGTTTTTTTTTCATTTTTGCTCTGAGTTTTTTCCTTTTACTTATTATTGTGGTCATCAGTTGTTATTAGTGAACACAAATTTTAATAACAAAACTAAAACAGAATTAAAATTTCTATAAATCCTGAATAATGATTGGAAGGATCACTACATCCAGCTTAGCAATTTGCTTTGTGAGCAAGATATGAAATAAAGATATACGTGGACTTTTCATTACATCATTCCTTCCTTCAAGAGAGATTTTTCTTTCATTCCACCTCTTCCTTTTTCACAGGGATTCATTTTTTTCCTATCACTTACTTTCATTAGTAGTTCACTCTTTCACTCTTTTAAAATACAGTTGAATCACAATTCATCAAATCCAATAGTCAAGTACTTCAAATGGAAACTGTGGAATCATTCATTACATAGATTTATTATACATAACATTTGCAGAATAGCAATCTTACCTATAAAGTAAGAAAAGATCAGAATCTCCTTTATCTCTGAGATTATGAAAATAGAACAGCTCAAGCACAGGAAAATGGCCCAAAAAATGACCAAAAACAGACCTGAAAATGGCCTGAAAACAGCCTGAAAAAGAGACTGAAAATGGTCAGATAATGGCCTTTCTTTGGGTCATTTTCAGACAGTTCTTTGGACCAAAACAACCTGAAAAATGGCCTGAAAATGGCCCAAAGACAAAGGCCCACCCCCCACCCAAGCTTCAGGCTGTTTCAAGCCTGAAGCCATACAAAGAAAAATACCTATAGAAAAAGCTACAGAAAATAAAATAGCCACATCCAGATCAGCTTCATGGTTGACACATGATGTCTTGTTGTCTTTCAGTACCATTGATTGATCATGGTGTCTACTGGAACAGCTCAGAGAATTGATGGTGGGTGACATGGTGATGTGCAGGTTTTCCTCCTTTTTACAGGGTCAATTGAGCCAAAAGAGTCGAGCTCCTCTCCAAGTGGGGGGAATTTCAGTACCTCTTCCATATATATACAATGGGATCCCTAAAAGCAAGTACCAAGTATCAGGTCCATTCAGAACAATTGCCTTGCAGACCAAGATGGGAAGCTGCTGGTGGTGGAAGGTCTATATTTAAAGAGCATTTGCTGCCCAAATGTTCTTTCTTCTCCTATTTCCACTTTTCAGAGTGAACTCTCTGCCATATCGTTCAAGTGCACCCATACCTGGAATGGTACCAGGAAGAGGACCTTATCATTGGTTGGATGGTATACATAGCTAATTACTACTTTGATGAAGCTTCATTTCAGCATCAGCCTTCTCAGGACTATTTTGAAAGTCCGGAGTAAGCAATTCCCATCATTCATTAGAATTAGTTCAGCACAGCAGAGTTGGAAATACAGTTGGATTGGTCGTTCCCCAATTGTGCATGCATATGGAGAAAAACACAGTAAAGGTAAAGGTTCCCCTAGCACATATGTGCTAATCATTCCCAAATCTAGGGGGCAGTGCTCATCTCTATTTCAAAGTAGAAGAGCCAGCGCTGTCTGAAGTCATATCCATGGTCATGTGGCCAACATGACTTAATGCCAAAGGCACACGGAATGCTGTTACCTTCCCACCAAAGGTGGTTCCTATTTTTCTGCTTCCATTTTTACCTGTTTCCAAACTGCTTGGTTGGCAGAAGTTGGGACAAGTAATGGGAGCTCACTCCATTATGTGGTGCTAGGGATTTGAACTATTAAAACATCTCTTTGCACAATTGGTTCAGAAGACCTGGAAAGAAGCAGATCATCGGGATCCTTTTCAGTCAGGCCAATATACCTTCCAGATAAATTTGGATAAGTTTCTGTAGATGACTGTTATTCATCTATTGTGTTATTCATATGATAATGTGACAAGGTCTAAAAATTACAATTGTTCTATTCCCAAAATGCTCTAGGAAGCAATATTTGTAATCATTTATTTTACACCAAAATTATACTTTGTTTAAGTGTGTCCAATGTTTGTTATGGTGAATCTTCAATGAATATAAAAATATTTTTTTAGTTACGAGATGAATTAAAGTTTCCCTCTGAGCTTCCCCTCTATGTCACAAGGCAATACTAAATTCAATGTTTGTGCGTGCATATGTACTGTATAAGTTCATGTACATGTATATGCATATATATACATACACACCCTTATATGTATTTATATACATACAGTACATAGATGTATATGTATATCTATGTCTGTGTAACTATATATGTATACATATGTATATATACATGTATATATATATATTTGTTTTCATAGATTTTCACAGGTACAGGTATGCAGATCTTGGTATGCAGGTATTTGGTTTTTTTCACATTTAAGATTGATAGTATCTTGGTGATGTTTCAACGAGCTCCACTCACCATCTTCAGGCTGGTGCCTTCGGCTTCGTGCTTATGCAAGCAAAGTATGATCGGAGCTGACGTCTCTCTATAAAAATTGGGGGGGGATTGGGGAGTGTTGGCTTTGTTGTTGAAGCAGGTTGGTTGATTGTGTTGTTACATCTTGATTGGTTGATGGAGTTGAAATAGAGAAACACCCCCATAACATGAATAAATGTTATGATACCTCCCACCTACTAGACATCTAGTAACTAGCCCTAGTCAACAAATGAGTCCCAGCCACGAAAACCGACACTGGACCCAGAACAACACAAGACACCACTATCAATCACCCCCACCAGACTCAAACCCAAACCCATCCCACAGATGAAATACAACCACCATCCAGAAGCCAAACCATGGCAGCATCACCAAATGCTGCACCCCCCTCCAGACCCCCACACAAAGCAAATTGACATACACCAGGAACACATGGCCAGACCTCAAACTCGGAGCCAAACCAAAGCCCGAGATGTTACATCACAGCCATCTGCTCAAGACATTACATCACAGAACTCAGGAGGTTACAACACTAAAGCCCAGGATGTTACAGCACAGCCAATTACCCAGGATGTTGCAGCACAAGATTCAGGATGTCATTACACTAGAACTCAGGATGTTATCATACAACCCATTACCCAGGTCGTTACAACACAAAAGACTAATGGGCACACAGCCAGTATCTCAGCCACAAACAGTTGACTAACAGTTGACTAATTTTAAGATGGTTTTTAGTAGGTTTTTAAATTTATTTTAAAATGAATTATTAATTATTTAATTATTTTGAATAATGTTTTATTGTCTCCTATGCACCGCCCTGAGTCCCTTCGGGGAGATAGGGCGGTTTATAAATCCAATTAAATAAATAAATAAAATAAATAAATAATCTGCAAACATCAACTTCATCAACCAATCAACATGTAA
Source organism: Rhabdophis nuchalis (assembly GCA_039707465.1). Classification (NCBI taxonomy): domain Eukaryota; kingdom Metazoa; phylum Chordata; class Lepidosauria; order Squamata; family Natricidae; genus Rhabdophis; species Rhabdophis nuchalis. The sequence goes on along the minus strand of CM077647.1, from coordinate 173,908,537 downwards.
CAACACAACCAACCAACCCGCTTACAGCAACAAAGCCAGCACTCCACCCCTCCCCACCAATAGGTATAGAGAGACTGCAGCTCAGATCATACTTTCTTCGCACAAGCACGAAGCCAAAGGCACCAGCCTGAAGATGGCAAGTGTGACCTCATCGAAATGTTGCCAAGATACTATCAATCTTACATGGGAAAAAACCAAAATACGCCAAGACATATATGTATGTATGTAAGTATGCTCTTTTCCCCTGAAAATAAGACCTCCCTGATAATGAGCCGAATTGAGTTTTTGAGCGCTTGTACTAAAATAAACCATTCCACCAAAATAAGCCCTGCCCAAAAATATTGCAACACAGCAGGTGACCACACTCACCATCTCCTGCACCCCAAAAATAAGAAGACCTCTCCAAAGATAAGGCCGACCATGTCTTATTTTCAGGAAAACATGGTATGCACTGTATATGTATCCTCTCAACTTTAAAACATAGTCAAAAAAAGAAAAAATGTATTTAAACAATTCTTCTTATCAATTGTTCCCTGTTATTTAAACCAGGCCTAAATACAATAATATAGCATTTGGGGAAGAAGATACATCCTAGAAGAACTGCACTAGAACACAAGATAGAGAAGATCTCCACAGCCACCATGGCTTTTCCTCTGGTGCTCAGATAGGTTGGGACAAAGGAGACCCACACACAGCAGAAAGCCAACATGCTGAAGGTGATGAACTTGGCTTCATTAAAGGTGTCAGGCAGTTTACGAGCCTGGAAAGCCACAATGAAGCTGGCAAATGAAAGGAGGGCCATATAGCTCAGGACACAATAAAACATAACAACTGAACCTTCATTGCACTGTAGAATCATTTCTTCAATTGCTGAATGCACATCTAATTCTGGGAATGGGGGAGTGGTGGATAACCAAACAATACAGATGCTTGCTTGGAATAGAGAGCAGAGAAGGATAATAGAAACAGCTAGTCTTTTCCCCATCCATGTCCTCATTCGTGATCCTGGCTTGGTGGCCTTGAAGGCAAGAGAAACAAGGATGGTTTTGGCCAACACACAAGAGATGGACAATGAAAAGGTGAGGCCAAATGCAGACTGTCTGATGAGACAGGTGACTTTTCCAGGTTGTCCAATGAAGAGCAAAGAGCAGAAGAAGCAAAGCAGAAGGGAGATGAGGAGAGTGTAGGTGAGATCCCGGTTGTTGGCTTTCACAATAGGACTGTCTTTGTGCTTAATAAATATTCCCAACACCAATGTTGTAGTGAGGAAAAATAAAGTAGCAACAGTGGTTAAAATGAGTCCTAAAGGTTCTTCATAAGACAAGAAGCTAATTGTTTTCATGATGCATCCATCTTTCTTACGGTTTGCATATTGATCATCAGGACATTGAAAACAAGTAACAGCATCTAAAAAGAAAAAAAATATCAAAAGGGATTCATAAGAATGATAATTAATAATTTTCATATGGATCCACACCCTGATGTTTTTTGTCTTTGTACCAAATATAGGATCTACAGTATGAAAATACATTTGAACATCTCCCTATCTATATTTTGTGTGTTGTTATGTTAAGTCAAATATTACTTTGATTATACACAAGAAAAATCGGCAAACCACACAAAAATCCATTTTATCTTTATTTGTTTTCTTATGATAAAGGACTGTTCCAATGAGGACTTATGAATATCTGAAGTGATCATTTTCAAATTTAAAACCATGTTGACTTATTGAATATTGAATCATATTCACCTCTTTTTAAAATTTGGTACATAAATATTCAACACATTCTTATAATATGTGAATACAATATATGTATATAATAGATAGATAGATAGATAGATAGATAGATAGATAGATAGATAGATAGACAGACAGACAGACAGACAGACAGACAGACAGACAGACAGACAGACAGACAGACAGATGAACAGATAAACAGACAGACGGATGGATGGACGGACAGATGATCGGATGGACAGATATATTTTATAAATACATTTTATATATTTATACACACACAAACACACACACAATAAATTTATATAAATAAATAAATACAACAAAATACAGTAAATAAACCTGAATACAATAAATATTCAGCAAATTCAAATTCTTTCTGTAAAAGAAGTATACATCCCTTATTATTTAATATTATTATTTTTTATTTCTTTGTATTTCTTTTAACATTTGATTTCTTGTGTTTACCCCCATTAAGAGACTATTGCAATCAATTAACATTATTTATAAAATACATATTTAGATACTACACATCCAAAAGAGCTACACACTTTGGGGGAAATATGAATACGGATTGTTCAATGAAACAAAATTGTGCAAAGATAGCTAGATAGATGGATAGATAGATGGATTGATGGATGGATGGATGGATGGATGGATGGACGGACGGATGATAGATAGTGACTGGATGGAAATGAAAAGAATTAAGTTTTAAAGTAGCAAGTGATTTAATCATATTCCTCATTATGTCGACAGGATTCTCATTGTTTAGAAATGTTTCACTAGTTTGTCCACTCTTCCTAAGAAATAAATAGTCACATCCTTAAATTTCTGAAATACTTGTTTTCATTATTGTATTTCAAGAGTGTCCTTATTTAGTTGATATTCATTGGACGTTTTTGGATTCAATAGATGTACCAAGTATTTCAATTTAAATAACAAAAAATCACTTCTGAAATCAATCCTTCCTTCCTTCCTTCCCTTCCTCCCTCCCTCCCTTCTGCCTTCCTATTTTGTGTGTTTCTGTGTCCGCCTGGACTACTGCAATGCTCTCTACATGGGGCTTCCCTTGAGGTGCACCCAGAGACTCCAGCTAGTACAGAATGCGGCCACGCGGGCGATCTTGGAGCCCTCTAGACGCTCCCATGTAACACCTCTCCTGCGCGAGCTGCACTGGCAGCCTGTGATTTTCTGAGTGCGCTTCAAGGTGTTAGTAACAACCTTCAAAGCGCTCCATGGCAATGGACCTGAATATTTGCAAGACCGTCTCCTACCGCATACCTCCCATCGACCAGTCAACTCCCACAGAGAGGGTCTCCTCAGGGTCCCGTCAGCTAGCCAATGTCGGCTGGTGACCCCTAGGGGGAGAGCCTTCTCTGTGGCAGCTCCGGCTCTCTGGAATGATCTTCCCCCAGACCTGTGCACAACCACGGACTTGCACCTCTTCCGCCGGGCCCTGAAAACTCATCTATTTTGTGCGGCTGGCCTGGCGTAGCTTTTAAATTTATTTTATCAACTGGGTTTTATTGGGACTTTTTAGAACAGGTTCTTGTTTAATTTGTTTTTATTATATTTATTGTACCCGAGGTTTTTATGTTTTATGATTGCCTGTTCACCGCCCTGAGTCCCGCAAGGGAGATAGGGCAGTATATAAATTTGAATAAAAGTAAAAAAAAAGTTTTAAAAAAGTATCCATGTCCATACATTCTCTACATTGCCAATGTTTCTGGCTCTCCATTATGATGGTTGCTTAGTTATAAAGCTGAAACTGTTCCAATATTTATTTATTTAATTAATTGAAACTTCGTTGTGCTTGTTGTTGAGTGGTCATCATCATCATGTGTAATTCCATTGTGGGAACCTATAATTTTTATGTATTAATGAATTTGATTTCATTGTCCCATGTTCAATTTCCAAGGAAACTCTTATCCAATCAGACAATTTAATTAGTTGAAAGGGTTCCCCACAATAGACAGTATAGCAACAAAATCAAATGATTTGTAAACTTACCCATCTCTTTGGAGATTTTTCCCTCTGGGCAGGGAACACAATCATAACAGCAGAATTTCTTTCCTTCCTTCTTCCTTTTTTGATATCCACGGTAACAATATTCATTACACAGAGAAATGGGGTGTACCTAGTTATCAATATTAAAATGTTGGAAGATGAGGATTTATTGTTTTCAAGAAAATTCAGTTGTTACAATGAACATAGATTTTGCTGTTACATTAACAAGAAAAGTCCTATCTAAAGGTTGTAAAACAAGAAATTGATTGGATTTGATGATTTCTTTCAAAAACAATGAAGTACATTTCAATTTGGCTTCTGATTTTATTTTGTAAGCACAATTGATCTGAATTTCCAGTTTTTGTTTCATTAAATCCATATGAGAATTTCAACATATGTTTTATTAATTCAAACCGTCCATTTGACCAGAAATATTGAGTCAATCCATCCCATATTTGAACAGCGATTTGATAAAGTGATGGATTGAGTCAATCAAATTTAGAATAGAATAGAATAGAATAGAATAGAATAACAGAGTTGGAAGGGACCTTGGAGTCTTCTATTATAGCTCCCTGCTTAGCCAGGAAACCCTACACTGCTTCAGACAAATGGTTATTCAATCTCTTCTCCAAAGCTTCCAGTGTTGGAGTATTAAAACTTCTGGAGGCAACTCATTCCACTGATTATTTAATCAGGAAATTTCTCTTTAGTTCTAAATTGCTTCTCTCCTTCATTAGTTTTCACCCATTGCTTCTTGTTCTGCCCTCAGGTGCTTTGGAGAATAGGTTGACTCCCTCTTTTTGTGGTTGCAAATTTCCTTTAAATCATATCAAAGTTTCATTCGACCAAGGAAATATAGCCATTTAAATGCGTTTATTTTTTATCACATCTTCAGTTTTCTATTTGGGGGAACTCTAATAACATGCCCAATATTAGTGAAATTAGTTTTCCTTATTTAAAGCAATTTTTAAAATTTGGTTCTTCTTCATGGCTTGCCTGGAAGGAGAGCGGTAAATTTCCAAGCCAAAAGAATCCATAGGAGAATGGTCACAAAAACTCTTCTTGAAACCATACCTGGTTAAATGATCTATGCCAAACAATCATGTCCTCATTAATGACTAATTCCTGTCCTTTTACAGCATCAGGATCCACTTTACCAATCCTGAGTCTCTGGAAAGTGGAATTGGGAAAGACAACTATGTTTACGATATCAAATCCACCTTCCATCTTCTTTTGATCATAAAAAGTCAAAGTTTCTCCAAGAGAATTGTTGAATTTCATGCCTCTAAGAAACTGGTGGAGCTATATGATTCAGAATAATAAAAAAAGAAAATAAAACAATAGAAATGTATGAGCAATTTCTTCATAGTTGTACTATACCTTTGATGGAGAAACTCATTTCTCCAACTTCTTGAGAACCTGTTTGCTATCTTTTGCATATGGGAATAACAAGTTTTGATATTTCAGTTTGAACAATAGTCAAATGAAATGTAAGGTGTATTCTAGCCTTCCATATCTTTTTGAACACAGTCCTTCATGTTGCCTAGGAAGAGACATATGAAAAACTAGAGAAACAATTTCCAAATTTGTTTCCACCCATTTTTTATTGCATAATATTTTCACAGTTATATGGCTGCTAAGGACATGATAAGTACTGAAGTATAATTGGTTCAGCTAAACAGCATTCCTTAATTATCTTCATTAAAAGGTAAAATTATTAAAAAGCCATAACCTGCACAACTAGACCAGGGTAAAGCAATAGATGCAGTTTATATAGACTTCTGTAAAGTTTTAGGACCCACACTCTTTCTGCTTTACATAAATGACCTTTGCAACCATATTATAAGCTGCTGCAACCTCTTCGCTGATAACATAAAACTATTTAACACCATCGACAATATCGCTGCCCTTCAAAGCAAAAACAACAATTGGACTTTGGGGAGAGATTTATTAACATGATCAAGGCGATATATTATAAACAAAATGCAAAGGCGATGGTAAATGGAGACATAACTGACAAGATTAAAATTAAGAAAGATACAAGTTAAAGATGTCTCCTGTCTCCCCTGTTATTTATAATGACACTGGAAGTATTGAATAGAAACATTAGACAGGATACAGAGAAAAAGGGTATGGAAATAAAAAAAGGAAACTTATAAACCACAAGCGTTCACAGATGACTTAGTATTTCTTTTGGAAGACCCATTAGAAACAGGGCCTTATTTAATTAAAAAGATAGAAGAAGAAGGGTAAGTAGCAGGATTGAAAACTAACTCTAACTCTCTTCCAATGTCCCCTCTAACTCTCTTCCTCTGTCTTTTCTTTTGAGGCTGTTTGCCTCTTCTCTCCCCTGCAAACAGGTTCTGAAAGTGCTCCCTTCTTTCAAGAAAATTTCCCCTTCACCATAGTCCATCATATCAGCTCTCTTTTACTGCAAATAGATGCAGTAAAGATGCAAATAGAGGGAGGCAAATAAATATCATTAATAGACAAATTTTGGTATGGTAGTTGCCACTTCCCAGTCTGAATCATGTACCCCAATGTTGTACTTTGCTAGTGTCAAGTACAAAATAGTTGTAGCACACCAATCACCTGCCATGCCTGTGATTCTTCATAGGCTGATAATTTATTCCTCAAAAAATGCCTGTGATTAGATTGAAGTAAGAAGAGAGCATGGAAAGCTTGAGCCAATACGTAGACAGCATTATAGACACTATAGCTGTGCCCAGACATCTCCACCTCAAAAAGAGCCCCAGGAATGTCCCATAGCTTCTCCTTTCCAGTGCAGATGTTATCGTCCACTTTGGTCAAAGAAGGGGATGGTAATGAACAGTCGAAGGCTTGTTCCCAGAATAGTGGGGAAAATCCATCTCCTGGAATCCAAGGAGGTTTTATGAACTTCAAGAATTCCTTGAACCCTGGAATTTCTTTGGAGTGAATTGTAAAGCCAATGGAACCATCAAAGAACTGCCGATCCCATTTTTTATTCATTCCTGTTAACAAATAATCCATCTGGGCAGTTATGATCCACACCTTTCCCAAGGAGCTCTGCTCGTGTCCAGGATCAAGCCAAAAAATTATATTGGTTAACCATGCAATGGTCAAAGATTCTCCACAGATGACAAAGGTGTTGAACTTCTCATCAATTATGTGTTTGTAAACATTTTGCAATTTCCTAACCATCTCAAAAAATTTATCCCAGTAAGTTAATAATGGAATTCTTTCCATACAAGCAGAGCAGATGCCATACTGGGGAAAAAGGGATTCCATGGTCTGCAGAAAATGTTCTCCTTCGGGGTTATCAATAGCAAAGAGCCCAACCCAAATCCACCCAAAATGTTGAAGCAGTCGGATTATCCCCATGTACTGCGAAGACTCATTTGGGACCATGGAGTAATAGAAGGGAACCTCTGTGCTATAAGCATCTTGTGGGGTAAATGATCCATATGTGAGCTAAAAGAAACACATATTAGGAAAACATATCAGTATCTTTTTTTCTTCATATTTTCCAACAGATTTGGTCAGATTGTTGAGGTGTGTGGACATAGGATAACTATTTTTAATAGCCCTAGTTTGGAAAAAGAAGAAAGGAAGAGGGAATTTTAATGCCTTTGTTTCTAAAAATCCCACCTGTGGAATCTTGTAAAACTTCACCAGATTTGTGATATAGGAGGATGTTCCAAAACTGAGCCCTCCTATGATAGAGATGAGTTTTCTCCTGGTGTCACATTTATAGTTGGGGACTAATCTCTCTGATCTGAAGAGCAGATCCATCGTGGTCCGATAGGTCATGATGGCATTGTAGTAACTATCGTGAATGTAGAAGCCAAGAGTGACATTGGACAAGATTTCTGGATTCTCATTGATCTCCTTCACAGCAAAGACCAAGGAAATGACATGTTGGTAAAATTTTGTTAGCACGCTGAAAACAGGATGAATGTACACATATCATTAATTTTTTCCTGGAACTTCAGAGAGATGCTTTACTCCCATATGCATGCACAATTGGAGAATGACCAATCCAACTCTATATTTAACTCTCCTGCACTGAACTTGTGATTTGCATTGTTGCAGATTGAATCAAAGTGTAGCCAATATCCCTGAAAACACTTAGTTCCACATAACAGACTGTTCTCATTGTGAAATAAAATAATCTACTTTCCCCTTTAGTCATTGCAATTCCTACATAGATATAACACAAAGGTTGAATGCTAAGAATTGCTTACTCTGGATGTTCAAAGTACTCCTGAGAGGGATGCTGCCGAAATGAAACTTCATTAAATTGGTAGTTAGCCATGGATACCATCCCACCGATGACAAAGTCACCTTGCTGGTACCATTCATTTGGAACAGGTATGGGTTCACCTGAGTGGCATGGCACAGACTTCACTTTGAAGAGTGGAAATAGAAGAAGAAAGAACATTCTTTGCATTAAATGCTCTCTAAGTTTGGACTGTCCTCCAGCAGCAGCTTCCCATGTTAATCTGCATAAACCAACCTCAATATTCCTGGCAAGAGCAAGACTGAAGACTGACTCTTAGCTCTGATTCTTATTGCATGTAGTGATAATTCTGAAAAAGGTCTGAATGGGAAGGTAGAGATCCTGTAACACAATTTAATTTGAGGCAGTTGAAATCACAAGACTTGTGTGTTCTTGCCTTCTACTCTCCAGTGCCCATGGGGCAGTCCTTTTCTATATATGTTCTTTTCTCTAATGTCTTCTTCATATGTTTACAGTTTTGATGAAGGGAGAATATTATCACCATTGGAATAATTCCAGTGGGGAGTTCATTATGTCTCCCTCAGTATCTTTGTGTGTGTGTCTCTCTGTGTATGAATATATACTGTATATATGAATATGTAGGTATGTATGTATGTACATATACATACATGGAGAGAGAGAGAGTGAGATGCACATATACATTTATTGAATTTAGTATCTCTTTGTGACATAGAGGGGAAGTTCAGAGGTGAAGTTTAATTTATCTCTTAGCTTTAATGACTGGAGAATATTATCACAATTGGAATAATTTCAGTGGGGAGTACATTATGTCTCCCTCAGTCTCTTTGTGCGTGTGTCTCTGTGTGCGTGTGTGTATGAATATATACCATATTTATCGGAGTATAAGATACACCTTTTTCCCTCAAAAAAGAGGCTGAAATTCTGGGTGCATCTTATACACTGAATAAAGCATTGTTACTTCCCGAAACCTCATCCCTTCACCAAAAAGGCCATGCATAGCTTGTAGAAGGCTTTCAGGGAGCTTCTGGACCAGTTTTCACAAAAAAGGGTGTTTTGGGGATGTTTGCAGAGTGTAAAAACTTTTTTTAAACTTGCCTCTTCAAAACCTCATTGTGTCTTATACTCCGGTGTGTTTTACACTCTGAAAAATATGGTGTGTATGCTTGTATGTGTATCATTATGTGTATCTCCACTGTGTGTATACACACACAGAGTACATATTCATACATGCCCAAACATACACAAATACATATGTTGAATTTAGCATCTCTCCGTGACATAGATATAAGTTCAGAGGGGAACTTCAATTCATATCATTGGTACACTTTGAGCATTAAAACTGGTCATTTTCCACTTTTCAGCTAAAAAATATTTTTACATTCATGAAAGGTTCACCACAACAAACACTGGACACTATCGGAGTTTGTAGCGATCCAGCCAGCACACAAGCAAATAATTCAGCAGGATTCGTTATATAGAAGAAACTTCTTTATATACAAAAATATAAAACATGATGCATGTATACCATACCCATGCAGCTCTTGCAATGTCGTAGAGAGAAGTATTCTCAAGCAGGTACTCTCAAGCAAAGACAAATGTACTCTCATAGCACAGAACAGTTAATCTAAGCCATACCCAGGTTCCAAGAGGTCTCGCATGGGTCACACAACAAATCCTGTGCCTCAGTCACCAAACAGTTCCCACTGGCTGACTCATTTCTATGGCCTCACCCAAATAGTTGTGAAAATATACACTTATAGATGTTGAAACAGAATTACAATCCTTCATGTTGTATCTCTCCAACAGCTGTTCAATTTTTTTTCTTTGACTGAACCTTTTTTTAATCTCTACACCAAAATAGTTTGTATTTCACCCAAATATGTCAGTTCAAACTTACAATACAATAATACAATACAATACAATAGCAGAGTTGGAAGGGACCTTGTAGGTCTTCTAGTCCAACCCCCTGCATGGGCAGGAACCTTATACCATTTCAGACAAATGGCTGTCTAACATCTTTTTAAAGACTTCCAGGGTTGGGGCATTCACAACTGCTGGAGGCAAGCTGTTCCAGAGGTTAATTGTTCTAACTGTCAGGAAATTTCTCCTTAGTTCTAAGTTGCTTCTCTCCTTGGTTAGTTTCCACCCATTGCTCCTTGTCCTGCCCCCAGGTGCCTTGGAGAATAGTTTGACTCCCTCTTCTTTGTGGCACCCTCTGAGATATCGGAACACTGCTATCATGTCTCCCCTGGTCCTTCTCTTCATCAAACTAGACATACCCAGCTCCTGCAGCCGTTCTTCATATGTCTTAGTCTCCAGTCCTCTAATCATCTTGGTTGCTCTTCTTTGCACTCTTTCCAGAGTCTCCACGTCTTTTCTACATCGTGGCGACCAAAACTGTATGCAGTATTCCAAGTGTGGCCTTACCAAGGCACTATACAGTGGCATTAACACTTCACGCGATCTAGATTCTATCCCTCTGTTGATGCAGCCTAGAACTGTGTTGGCTTTTTTGGCAGCTTCTTCTCTAACTGATTAGCAAATTCTTTTACCTGTGACAGATTCTTTGAAATGAAACAAAGATCATCCACAAATGCTGATAATTGACAATTCCCACCTTGTAACTTTCCAGAATACATGCAACCATCAGTCTTGCAACTCTTGAACCCGAGACCCTTCAATGCCACATCTAAACAGATATTCCAATTCCTGGCTGACTGCTTCAGCCTATAAATGGCCTTGTTCAATTTATTCACAGTGTTAGGTCTTTTGCTTTCATACCCTGGTGCTTGAACCATGTAAATTTCTTCCTCTAATTCAGCATTGAGTAATGCTGCGGTTATATCAAAATGCCCAACTTTATGGTCACGGGCTGCTGCTAACACTAGCGAAAACCTTATGCTATCACTCTTTACCATAGGTGTGAATACCTCATTATAGTGCACATTTTTGTTTTGTGAAAAAACTTGTGCCACTAATCTTGCCTTATACTGGACCTAATTGTGACATCCCGACTCGACTACTGTAATGCTCTCTACATAGGGCTTCCCTTGAGGTGCACTTGAAAGCTACAGCTAGTCCAGAATGCAGCCGCGCGGGTGATTACGGGAGCTCCTAGACACTCCCACATAACACCGATCCTGAGCGAGCTGCACTGGCTACCTGTGGTCTTTCGGGTGCGCTTCAAGGTTTTGACGACCATCTTCAAAGCGCTCCATGGCTCGGGACCTAGTTATATGCAAGTCCGTCTCCTGCCCCATACATCCCTTCAACCGATCTGCTCCCACAGAGAGGGCCTTCTCAGGGTGCCGTCGGCCGGGCAATGCCGACTGGCAACACCTAGGGGAAGAGCCTTCTCTGTGGCAGGCCCTGCCCTTTGGAACGACCTACCCCCTGAACTTCGCACCATCTCGGACCTCCGCCTCTTCCACCAGTGTCTAAAGACACATTTCTTTTACAAAGCCGGCCTAGCGTAACCTCCGCTGTGACTATTTTAGACAGTTTTAATTTTGGGGATTTTAATTGGATTTTAGCGCAGGATGGGTATTTAATATGTTTTTAAATTTTATATTTTGATTTTGTATGTGTTTTAAAATTCCTGTGCACCACCCTGGGTCCTCTTCGGAGAAGGGCGGGGTATAAATTTAATTAAAATAAAAAAATAAAAAAATAAATTGTTGGGTAGTACTTTCTTTTTGTACATCCATTTACCGTAATTTTTGGACTATAAGATACACCAGAATATAAGAAGCACCAAGATTTTGAAGAGGTATTTTTAATAATAATAATTTATTAGATTTATAAACCACCCCCGTCTCCCCGAAGGGACTCGGGGCGGTGTACAGCCCTCCCCAGCCCTCAGGAGCACTTTGCAGACCTCCCAAACTCTCTGCATGTCCATTTTTGTGAAGGGGGTGGGGTTTGGGGAGACCAAAAATACTGTATTCAGTGTATAAGATGCACCCAGATTTTCACCCTCTCTTTTTGGGGAAAAATGTGCATCTTATACTCTGAAAAAGCAGTACATCCTACTGCTTTGCAACCCTGTGGAAAAGTCATCGATGTGAACACTTTATGTTCACCCATGGATTCCATTTCTTTGTTCTTGGCCTCTTTCCACTTCACTTGCTCAACTTTGGGTAGTGCCAGTACTTCCTTATAGTTCCTTAGCTCATACCACACATTACACACTTTTACTTTACTAGCAGAATACTTGTCAGGTGGAATCCCTTTGCTCCATCGCTCTGCCCTGCCTGGCATTGACTGCTCCTGTCATGCTTCCTATCTGAGTCATCATCTATATTTTCTTTTCTCTAATGTCTTCTTCATTTGTTTTCAGTTTTGATGAAGGGAGAAAATTATCACCATTGGAATAATTTCAGTGGGGAGATAATTATGTGTGTGTGTGTTTCGGTGTGTATGCAGAATGCAGATATGTGTGTGTGTGTGTATGTATGCAGAATGCAGATATGGCATAGCTGCTACAGTTATGCTATTTTTAGAGTTGGGTTTTAAATTAAATTGTTTTTTAGCATGGGCTAAATTATTTAATATTAGTTTTAACTTTTGTAGAATTTTGTATCGTCTGTATTTTAGATTGTTAAATTCCTGTGCGCCGCCCTGAGTCCCTTTTTGGGAGATAGGGTGGGATAAAAATCTAATAGAACTAACTAACTAACTAACTAACTAACTAACTAACTAACTAACTAACTAACTAACTAACTAACTAACTAACTAACTAACTAACTAACTAACTAACTAACTAACTAACTAACTAACTAAATAAATAAATAAATAAATAAATAAATAAATAAATAAATAAATAAAGTATACATATACAGTACATATATTACTGTAATGAAAAAAGGTCCCTTCCCTACAAGGTCCCTTCCAACTCTGCTATTGTATTGTATTGTATATGCATATGCATAAACACACACACACACACACAGAGTGTTTTTTCTTCTGTCAAAGCACCTGGTCTGGGAGGGTGCATACTGCCATATTTTGGCAGACCAGGTGTTTTGACAAAAGAAAAAATATATTTAATCACTTCCCTGGCTCAGCTGATAAAGGGAGGAGCACTTTTGACTTAGAGGTTATTACAAGTGCCTAATATGTAAGCAGCCCAAGTTCAAATCCCACCAAGGGTATGGCAAGCTGATGAGAGCTAAATAGCTTGAAATAGATCTATACTAGTTTTCGGTCATTTCTTTATCAGCAAAAATGTATGTGTATGTGTGTGTGTGTGTGTGTGTGTGTGTTTATGTGTATGTATATGTATATGTATATGAAGTCTCTGCTAACATTGTCAGAGAGTAAAAACTACCATTGAAGATATATTTGCCTTTATGCATTATTGATCAATTTGGCCTTTGTGTGCATGATAGTTTAGTTCAGTTTAGTTTAGTTTATTGGTTTTTTATACCGTCCTACTCCCGAAGGACTCAGGGCGGTGCACAGCCAGAATAAAAACAAATATACAAAAGTTAAAAAGCTGTTAAAAACATATTCACCCTGGCCAAAACGTGGAAAAAACCCCAAACTAACCCTGATTAAAATTAATAAAAATATGAATTTAAAAAACCATGTTTTATGCCAGCCCGGCTTGTTGGAAAAAAAAGGTTTTGAGACCATGGTGGAAGGTGCGTAAGTCAGGGATAGTTCTAAATTCTGGGGGCCATTCGTTGCAGAGGGCAGGTGCTCCCACGGAGAAGGCTCTCCCCCTGGATGTCGGCAGTCTACATTGACTAGCCGACGGCACCATGAGGAGATCCTCTCTATGGGAGCGTACTTGCTAGTGGGAGGCTCTTGGTGGCAGAAAGCGGTCTCGTAAGTACCCAGGTCCTAAGCCATGGAGCGCTTTAAAGATAGTAACCAACACCTTGAATCACACCTGGAAAACCATCAGAAGCCAGTGCAGCTCGCGCAGGAGAGGTGTTACATGGGAGCATCGCGTCACTCCCACAATTACCCATGCGGCCACATTCTGGACCAGTTGGAGCCTCCGGGTGCTCTTCAAGGGGAGCCCCATGTAGAGAGCATTGCAGTAGTCCAGATGGGAAGAGACAAGGGCATGAGTGACTGTGCGTAGGGCATCCCATTCTAGGAAGGGACACAACTGGTAAATCAGGCGAACCTGATAAAAAGCCCCCCTGGCGACAGCCATCATATGATCTTCCAAGGACAGCTATGCATTCAGGAGGACACCCAAGTTGTGAACCCTTCCTGTGGGGGCTAAGGTCTCACCCCCCCATAGCCAGTGATGGAACAAGCTGACTGTAACGGGATGCCGGGAACCACAGCCATTCGGTCTTGGAGGGGTTGAGCCTGAGCCTGTTCCTCTCCATCCAGATCCGCACGGCCTCCAGGCACTGGAACATCATGTCAAGGGCAACATTGGGGTGGTCTGGGGACGAAATGTACAGCTGCGTATCATCAGCGTACTGATGGAACTTTACCCCAAAACCCTGGATGATCTCGCCCAGAGGTTTCACATAAATGTTGAACAGAAGGGGCAAGAGGACTGGGGCACTCCACAGGTCAACCATTTGATAGGCCCACCCCCCTGTCTTCCACCTGTAATTTCCTCTGTCATTTTTAGTTCAGATATGTTAATCGATGGAGGGTTAGCTCCTATTGTAACTCCTACATACTGTAGTTACAAGATCATGGGCAAAACAATAAACGAAGCTGGTTGATATATCAGATGTGCCTGTGAGGCAAAAGAAGGGGGGGATGTGTGGGAGGGAGCCAGAGATAATGCTGTTCAAGCAACATTGGACAGCTCAGTATTATTCCTTGGGGATGAGCAGCCCAAGCTGTGCTCAATAGGGCAGGAAGAAATTGGTTCAGCAGGTCATGGATGAAGCACATTATCTGCATCCTTTTCACTCAGGATTAAGGCCCAGGTATAGAACAGAAATGATATTGGTTGCACTTATGAAAGATCTCTGGCATTGGTGGACTTTGTCTTTGTCTTGCACTTCAACTACTTTTCTTTTATTTCTTCAAAGTCTGTTCTGCTTTCTCTAGTTAGAATTCAATCGCTGTACTCTGGATTATAACTAAATGAAATTGTGACTTTGATCACCGGAATCTGCTCCCACCTTGTCTCATAGACTCCTCTCCAGCAGATGCCATTTTACTGACTAAAACTTGCATCATTCATTATGGCTTCAAAAAAGCAGACGCATCAACCTAAAATCACTTCGATGTTACCTGAAAAATCAGATACGGACGCTAAATTAGCAGCAATGGACGAAACTCTTCAGAACATTATGAAAGAAATTAAAGAAATTCGGAAGGACCATGTCAGTTCCAAATTAGAACTTTTGGAAACACAGAAGAAATTAATGGAAAATACACAAAAGATTGATGGTCTGGAGTTGGGGTTGGCTGGGACAAGGGAAGAGCTTAAAAGTGTTAATAATGAAATAGGGGATTTAACTGGTCATATGTCTAGGATGGATTTTGAAAGGATGTCTTACTTTTTAAGATTTCAGAACGTCCCTGAGGCACCTGATGAAGATCTGCCTGATTTAATGTGTACAATTTTAGCAGATTATATACAAAAGAGCAAAGAAGGTATTAGGGGGGGACATTGATCTGATATATAGAATAAATTCAGCATATGCCAGGATAAATGAAGTACCCAGAGAGATCCATATTAAATTTGTAAGGAGGTCGACAAGGGAAAGGATCCTGAGAGCGCAGAGAGACAGTCCTTTAATGTACCAGCAGAATGAGGTTGCCATCTTGAAGCAGGTCCCGAAAAAGATTAGAGAGATAAGAAGGAAGTATTCCTTCTTGTCTAAACGATTATTTAAAAAGGGGGTTTGGTTCAAGTGGGTGATGCCAGAGGGAATGTTGGTGTTCAGGGAGGGAGGGTGAGAATTAAAACAATTGCAGAGGCGGAAGCCTTTCTTAAAAAACATTCCTCAATCCTGGAGGATGAAAATGGGAGAGCGGAGGGTGCCACGGCCCCGCCCACTGGAGGTCAGGGAGAGGACGATACAATTGCCAAAAGACTTAGATCTCAAAAGTGAGTTTATTTTTGTATTATACAACTTTTATTCAGATGTTTATACATGATTGCTAGCATAGACTTTACAATGATATCTTTGTATTTCTGTCCACTTTGTAGCACAAATGAAAATTTACTGTATTAATTATATATTCTTTTATGAAGCCTCAGATGGGGCCATTGACTCTGACATGGAGGTTCTCACAATGTCTTTTTAAACCTTATTTACCTTGCCCTATTTGTATAAAAATTTGTAAAGCTCAATAAAACTTTTTCAATAAAAAAAAAAAAGAATTCAATCGCTGTACACATTTTGACAGTTGTCACCATTTCCTACAGCCTCATTAAACCCGAAGCTCTAATTGAATAGTTGTTTGAATCAGTGGTGGGATCCTCCTGGTTTAACAATCGGTTTGGTGATTGTGTGCTCCGGGTGCATGCACCGCTTTAACAAAACCTACCTTCCACATTACTTCTGGGGAGTAACACAGCTGAGGCATGGCAATCCCCTCTGCTGCACGAATCAGCCGATAGGATATAAGTACGTAAAGCACAGGGGCAGACCGGCGAGCCCAGCTTATCATCAGCTGGGGAGCAAACTGGTTCGCTCCCCAGCTGATCGTTGGAGCTATCAGTTCTACCGAACTGGTCTGAACCCTCTGAATCCCACTCCTGGAATGGGGGTTGCACATCTCTTCTTGTCCTACTTGACTTCTGGGTGTCTTTCAGTACCATTGATCATGGTGTCCTTCTGGATCAGCTCAGAGAATGGGTGGTGGTTGACATGGTATTGTGCTGGTTTTCCTCCTTTCCTCAGTGTCAATTACAGTAGGTAGAGACAAAGGAGTAGAAATCCCCTCCAAGTGGAGGGATGTTCGGAAGGTCTTCCATAGATATACAATTGGATTCTTAAAAGCAAGTAACAAGTAAGAGCAACAGGCCCTAGTAAGACCACACCTAATGTATTTTATTTTATTTTTTTATTTTAATCATATTTATATCCCGCCCTTCTCCACAAAGGACCCAGGGCGGCGCACAGGAATTTAAAAAACATACAAAACAATAAATACAGAATTTAAAAACATATTAAATTATAATCCTATGCTAAAAACCAAATTAAAATCCCCAATTTAAAACTATCTAAAATAGTCCCAACGGGAGGTTAGGCTAGGCTGGTTTGCTGAAAAAGATGTGTTTTTAGACACTGGCGGAAGAGGTGGAGGTCCGAGATGGTACGCAATTCAGGGGGTAGGTCGTTCCAAAGGGCAGGGCCCGCCACAGAGAAGGCTCTTCCCATGGGTGTCGCCAGATGGCATTGCCCGGCCGACGGCACCCTGAGAAGGCCCTCTCTGTGGGAGCGGATCAGCCAAAGGGATGTATGGTCTCGCATATAACGAGGCCCCGAGCCATGGAGCGCTTTAAAGATGGTCGTCAGAACCTTGAAGCGCACCTGAAAGGCCACAGGAAGCCAGGGCAGCTCGCGCAGGATCGGTGTTATGTGGGAGCATCTAGTGGCTCCCGTAATCACCTGCACGGCTGCATTCTGGACTAACTGCAGCTTTCGAGTGCACCTCAAGGGAAGCTTCATGTAGAGAGCATTACAGTAGTCGAGTCGGGATGTCACGAGAGCTTGAGTGACTGTGCGAAGGGAAGCCCGGTTCAGTAAGGGGCGCAATTGGCGCATCAGGTGTACCTGATGAAACGCCCCCCTGGCCACGGCTGCATCCAGTTTTGGTCACCACAGTATAAAAAAGATGTTGACTCTAGAAAAAGTGTAGAGAGAGCAACCAAGATGATGGGGGGACTGGAGGCTAAAACATATGAAGAACGGTTGCAGGAACTGAGCATGGCTAGTCTAGTGAAAAGAAGGTCCAGGGGAGGCAGGATAGCAGTCTTCCAATATTTGAGGGGCTGCCACAGAGAGGAGGGGGTCAAGGCACCTGAAGGCCAGACAAGAAATCATGGATGGAAACTGAACAAGGAGAGATTCAACCTAGAAATAAGGAGAAATTTTCTGACAGTGAGAACAATGAAACAACAGCCATTTGTCGGGAATGGTGTAGTGTCTCCTCCTTGGGCAGAGGGTTAGACTAGATGACCTACAATGTCCCTTCCAAGTCTGTTAATCTATGTAAATCTACAGTATCAACTCCACTTAGAACAGATCCCTTTCAGATAGATGTGGATCAGGTTCTGCAGCTTAATTGAACTGATATGTTGTGTTATTCATTCCATTACAAATGGAACAATGTTCTTATTTCCAAAAAGTTCTGGGGAGTGATACTAGTAATCATTCCCTTTACTAAATAAATTCATTTGTGTAAGTGTAATTGTGAACCTGGCATGAGCACAAACACGTTTTCAGTTGAAAAGTGCAAAATGACCAAAGTTTTAATCCTCAAAGTGTAACTTTGTGATGAATTGAAGTTCCCCTATGAACTTTTCAAATTATTGCATCAACAATGGGAGAGAAAATGCTGAAGGCATAACTCCCCACTGGAATTATTTCAATGATAATAATTTTCTCCCTTTGCCCAAACTGTAAACAATTGAGGAAGACATTAGGGCAAAGAAATAAATATATATCAATGTATAAAAGGACTTTCCCATGGAGACTGGGGAGTAGAAGAAAAGAACATACACGTCCTGTGATTTTAACTGCTCCAAATTAAGTTCTGTTGCTGGAACTCTACATTGCAACTCAGGCCTTTTGCAGTATTATCACTCTAAGAAGATGAATCAGGGTTAAAAGGTAGTCTTCAGCCTTGCTCTTGACAGAAATATTGAGGCTGGTGAATGCAGACCAACATGGGAAGCTAGTGGAGGAGTGTCTATACTTAGAGAGCATTTGCTGCCCAAATGCTCTTTCTTCTCCTATTTCCACTCTTCAGAGTAAAGTCTCTGCCGTGTCACCCAGGAGAAGCCATACCTGTTCCAAATGAATGGTACCAAGAAGGGGACTTTGTCATCGGTGGGATGGTATCCATGGCTAACTACCAATTTAATGAAATTTCATTTCAGCAGCATCCCTCTCAGGAGTATTTTGGCAATCCAGAGTAAGTAATTCTGATCCTTCACATATTTATCCATTTTATTTATTTATTTAGTTTGTCAAAGCATGGTTAGGTTACAGGTATAAATATAAACATGGACATGAGTGCACGAAAAGAGTATAAATAGATGATTACAACTAAGTATTAGCATGGGAATAAGCACATAAAATGAGTACAAATCAATGGAGACAGAAACGGAAACTCACGAAAGGAATGCCACAGAGATCTGACCTGTGGCGAGGGTGCACTTGCCAGCAAAGAGGGCTCTGTGTGCCATAGGTTGAGCATCGGGTTGGACTAGAAGACTTCCAACGTCCCCTCCAACTCTGTTATTTTCATCTGTTTTCTGAATTTCTTCTCTAGCAGAACATTTTTCTCTATCCTTTCCCTTTAGAGGAAATTCTTCATTCCTCATTTTTTTATCCATCCACTGTGGTTTCCTTTCATTTAGCATCCATTGACCCAGGATGATAAGTCCCAAAATCAATACAATACAATAGCAGAGTTGGAAGGGACCTTGGAGGTCATCCAGTCCAACTCCCTGCCTAGGCAGGAAACCCTATACCATTTCAGACAAATGGCTATCCAACATCTTCTTGAAGACTTCCAGTGTTGGGGCATTCACAACTTCTGGAGGCAAGCTGTTCCACTGATTAATTGTTCTAACTGTCAGGAAATTTCTCCTAAGTTCTAAGTTGCTTCTCTCCTTGATTAGTTTCCATCCATTGCTTCTTGTTCTGCCCTCAGCTGCTTTGGAGAATAGTTTGACACCCTTTTCTTTTTGGCAACCCCTGAGATATTGGAACACTGCTATCATGTCTCCCCTAGTCCTTCTTTTCATTAAACTAGACATACCCAGTTCCTGCAACCGTTCTTCATATGTTTTAGTCTCCAGACCCCTAATCATCTTTGTTGCTCTTCTCTGCACTCTTTCTAGAGTCTCCACATCTTTTCTACATCGTGGTGACCAAAACTGAATGCAGTATTCCAAGTGTGGCCTTACCACAGCATTATAAAGTGGTATTAATCCTTCATGTGATCTTGATTCTATCCCTGTGTTTATCCATCCTAGAACTGTGTTGGCTTTTTGGCAGCTGCCAAAAGGAATCATTTTCCTTTAGTTCAGTAGAGATCACAATAGGGCTGAAATAGCTGTTCTTCCATTGTGCTTGGATACTGACCGAAGCACCTCCATGATATTACAGGAAAGTGGCTAGAACTAGAAATATTTAATGAGACATATACATTATCCTGTTTTCAGCGTGCTAACAAAATTCTACCAGCATGTCCTTTCCTTGGTCTTTGCTGTGAAGGAGATCAATGAGAATCCAGAAATCTTGTCCAACGTGACTCTTGGCTTCCATATCCATGACAGCTACTACAATGCAATGATGACCTATCGGACCACTCTAGACCTCCTGTTCAGGTCACGGAATTTCATCCCCAACTACAAGTGTGACACTAGGAAGAATCTCATTTCTGTCATTGGGGGACTCAGCTCTGAAACCTCATCCTATATTGCAGACCTTATACAGTTTTACAAGATTCCACAGGTAGGATCTTTGAGAATCAAAAAAAAACCCTCCTCTTCCAAATGAAGGCAATGCAAAAAAAAAAAATGATTATACTCTGAATAATGCCCACATAATGTGACCACATTTGGAAATTAAAAAAAAAGAAAAATTGATGATGATGATGATGACAACAACAATGATAGTACATAATAGGTATTTATTTGCTTTTAGCTCACGTATGGGTCATTTGCCCCAAAGGATATTCATAGTGCTGAGATGCCCATCTATTACTCCATGGTTCCAAATGAGTCCTCTCAATACAGGGGGATTATCCGACTGCTTCAACATTTTGGGTGGAGATGGATTGGGCTCTTTGCTATTGATAATAGTCAAGGAGAATATTTTCTGCAGGCCATGGAGTCTCTCTTTTCCCAGCATGGAATCTGCTCTGCTTGTATACAAAGAATTCCCTTTTTAACCCACTGGGACAATTTATCCGAAATGGTCCTTATAGGGGAAACTATTTACAAGCACGTCACGGATGAGAAGATCAATACCTTTATCATCTGCGGAGAGACGTTGACGATTGCATGGATCATTAATACTATATTCACATTTGATCCTAGACATGAACAGAGTTCCTTGGGAAAGGTGTGGATCATGACTGCCCAGATTGTATATTTGTTAACGGGCATGCAAACCAGATGGGATCGGCAGGCTTTGGATGGTGCCATTTTCTTTACCATTCACTCCAAAGACATTCCTGAGTTCAAGGAATTCCTGAAGGTCATAAAACCTCCTTGGATTCAAGAAGATAGATTTTTTCCACTTTTCTGGGAACAAGTATTTGATTGCTCATTGCCAACTCATACCTTGAACCTTCCGGATAGTGACACTTGTACTGGAAAGGAGAGGATGAAGGATATTTTTAGGGCTCTTTTTGAGCTGGAAATGTCTGGGCACAGCTATAGTATCTATAATGCAGTCTATGTATTGGGTCAAGCTTTAAATGCTCTTTCCTTACTTCGATCTAACCACAGGCATTTTTTGAGACATAAATCATCAGAATATCAAGATTCACAACCATGGCAGGTGATTTGTGTGCTACAAATACTTTGCAATAGATAATAGTAAAGTTAAGAATAGAATAATAGAGTTGGAACGGAGGTCTTCTAACCCAATCCCCTGCTTAGGTAGGAAATCCTATACCACTTCAGACAAATGGTTATCCAACATCTTCTTAAGTGTTGCAGCATTCACAACTTCAAGAGGCAAGTTGTTCCAGTGATTAATTGTTCTGTCAGGAAATGTCTCCTTAGTCCTGTGTTGCTTCTCTCCTTGATTACTTTCCATCCATTGCTTCTTGTCCTGCCCTCAGGTGCTTTGGAGAATAGTTTGACTCCCTCTTCTTTGTGGCAGCCTCTGAGATATTGGAACACTGCTATCATTTCTCCTCTAGTCCTTCTTTTCATTAAAGTAGACATACCCCATTCCTGCAACCATTCTTCATGTGTTTTAGCCTCGAGTCCCCTAATCATCTTTGTTGCTCTTCTCTGCACTCTTTCTAGAGTTTCAACATCTTTTTTACATCATGGCAACCAAAACTGAAGTTAGGGTGCATGATTCAAGCAGGGAAGAAGCAGATATTGCTTTGTCTGGGCCAGTCCAAATAAGCTGAATCCCACCTCTGTCCCTTAGCTGTTGTTCAGTCCTTACCACATCCTTAGTAACCTTACATCTATGAGAATAACATGAAATGAAAATAGATGGAAAGTGAGGAGCAGGTTTGAAAATTGTTTCTCCATGTTTTTTTATATGCCTCTTCCTGGGACTGGGATCAAAGGATTGTACTAGCTTAGAATCCATGTTACCTTTTATTTGACTATTCTTTAAATTGAAGTACTAAATCCTTGTTATTACAGTACCCCTGTTCTGACTTAGGCTTCACAAGACCATGAAGCAGACTCCTCATCCCGATAAAACCTCTTTTATTTAGGTAAAAGGAAATTCCTCTCCAGCAAAGTCCCGGCAAATAGTCTTTCATGAGATTTCACAACTACAGACTTTTATCAAGCTTGGTGAATTTCAGGCTAATATCTTCCAAACGCCACACTGTAGCAGCAATCCTGGCAGCTCTATGCATGCACACATTGGGGACAGGCTCCAGCTGTTCTTCTGCTCCATTAATATCCAACTCTGAAGGCAGCTGATAACTGTTGGATGGCCCTGGTCCCGTCTCTGCCTCTGACACAGAGCCCTCATCAGAGCCTTCCCTAGACTCCAGGCCTGGCCCATGTTCCCCCCCAACCTCCTCACTGTCTGAGTCTGTCACCACCTTCACTGGCCACTGGCGGGCCACAACAACCCCCTATATTGAAGGAACTAAACAGTTTCTCAAGTTGTTGGAAAAATAGATTGCTATGTTTTCAGAGTTTCTCCCTCAAAAGTCTAGCACAACTATGATAAAATTACTCATATCTTTCTATTCTTTATTTTCCTATTTTATTGATCCCAATAATCTAGCTCCACCAGTTTCTGAAAGGCATGAAATTCAATAATTCTCTTGGAGAGACTTTGACTTTCTATGATCAAAAGAAGATGGAGGGTGGATTTGATATTGTAAATATAGCTGTCTTTCCCAATTCCACTTACCAGAGCGTAAAGCTTGGGACAGTGAACCCTGATGCTCTCAATGGAAAGGAATTAGACATAAATGAGGACATGATAGTTTGGCACAGATCATTTAACCAGGTATGGATGCAAAGAGAGTTTGTATGACTATTGTAAGATGGGTACATTTGAATGGGATATTTAGTGTTTTTTTTCCAGACAACTTATAAAAACCAAGAACATTCTTTCAACTTTTACTGTTAAAAACTAAGACAAATATATTTTTTGCACATTATTTATTATATCTCCCTGAAAAACTGAAACAAAAATGTGAAAGAAAAACATGCATTTAAGTGATGGTATTTCCTTGTTTGAGTGAAGCTTCATCAGAGCTGTGATTTAAAGGGAATTTGACTGAGTCAATTTTTCTCATTGAATGAAGTGAATTCATGAACTATCCCATATTAAAATCCCGATGTCAGGCTTGCTTCTTCCATTATCCAAGAAAGACCACACTTAAGCACATTTCAAATGATTAAGGTTACTTTTACTGAATAAGAAAGGACAGCAGCGAAAATTAAGCAAGGAGTGACTACTTTAGGCGCGAAGCATACATATCAAAGCATAAGCCAACCCCAATAACCCATGACCCCCACAGTAATGTCCAATGTAATATTATCCACAATGTCAGATGGGCAACACCTCCACAGCGGTCATCAGAATGGAATGCTATACCGTTGGGCCTTGCGATATCACTCCCTAGCACCATCTTCCTCTAGCACACATAATGTTCACACACCCCACCCTCCCCGTTTCCATGGCAGCCGAAGCAGGCAGTAAAGTGAAGGCTGACACCCGATAATTTACGAGGAAATCTAGATCAGCTGTGTTCACAAATTCAAATTAAAGTTCCAACCGAAATGGACCAACTGTATTTTCAAATAAATTGAATTTTTGATCCTTTTGTAAATCCTTTTGACATTTCTTTTAATATAATAGATCATTTTATTTCCAGTGTAGTAACTAATTTTTCTTCAAAATAATGCATCTTCATCTTCCAACATTTAATATTGATAATTAGGTCCTCCCTGTTTCTCTGTGCAATGACTATTGTCACCCTGGTTATCAGAAGAGGAAGAATGAAGGGAAAAAATTCTGCTGCTATGATTGTGCTCCATGTCCAAAAGGGAAAATCTCCAAAGAGATGGGTAAGCTAACAGAATAATAATAATAATAATAATAATAATAATAATAATAATAATAATAATAATAATCTTTATTGTCATTGTAAAAATTACAATGAAATTGGTTATAACAATAATCTGATATTGTTGTTATACAGATGAAGTTGAAATTTCAGACAGACTTCCATAGTAATGAAGTACACCATAGAGCCGTGATGGCGAACCTCTGATGGCACACAAGCCGTCGCTCCAGTTCAGCTCAGCACCTCATGCACCTCCCGCCGGTCAGCTGGTCTTTGGGTCTCTGCTACAGATGCACTAGGGGCAGTGTGCATGTGGGGGACACACACGCATGTGCAACGGAGTGGGGTTTTGTGGGGGAGAGTGCACATGCACGGGCATTGCATTTTGGAGGTTCGAGAGCTTGCTTGCTTTGGACACTCAGTCCAGAAAAGGTTAGCCATAGAGGCATACAGGCATGTCAAAACAATCAGACATTAAGACATTTTTCCCCATGCCATCACTCTGCTAAACAATAAATACCGTCCTATGCCTTAGGAAAACTAGTAGGGCTAAATTACTATTATCCCTCTCTGGCAGCCTCTCATATATTGGAAGACTGCTATCATATCTCTCCTGGTCCTTCTCTTCATCAGACTAGTCATGCCAAGTTCCTGTAACTATTCTTTATATGTTTTAGTCTCCGATCCCCTAATCATTCTGATTGAAAACTTGAAAAGAAGTAGGCATTTTCTTGGGAGAGTAGAATGTGGAGGCTATCTATATTTAGAAATTTCTGGTTTGAAATCTTCCCTTCTGGACATGGAATACAATTGTAACAACAAAATTTCTCTCCTTCTTTCTTTTCTTTCCAAAAACCAGGAAGACAGGAAGGGTTGCATACAGAAACAGGCCGTATCTACCCATAGAAAGAAAAGGGATTTCAGGACAAATGGTGAAGAATATTGTTCCATTTTTTAGTTATCAAGTATCTCTGTGATACAACCTTCAGACAGTTATTATCAGCTAAGCAGATATACAATAGCTATACATGCAAATACTGTAGATATACAAACCATTTCTGATTTTCTAACACATAATTTCTATAATTTATTCTAATATCAATAGATAACAATAACAATATCCAAGTTGTTTTTCGGCAGAATGCTTTAAGGATTTATGAGCCAGGAAAACTCTCTAGTTTGGTTTCTTTATCAATGGGGCCTGATGTTCCCATGTAACAATTTCTTCTATGTTTTCAAGAATGTCCCTAGCTTTGAAGCCAAGAATAGAAGTGAGATGCAGCACTGAGATAAGGTTACAATTTGCTAGGCTAGGAAACAATTACCATATTTTTGGAGTATAAGACGCACCAGAGTATAAGACACATAAGACTGTTTTGAAGAGGTAATTTTTTTTTTAAAGTAGGTTTGTAGATAGAAGGGGGGGGTTAGAGAGAGAGAGAGAGAGAGAGAGAGAAATACAGTAGGTAGGTAGGGGGAGAGTAGGTAGGTAGGTAGGTAGATGTTTCCAGGTGTATTTACCCATGCACTGGAGAAGGAAATTGCTGTAGCACCTAAATCTTTGTTTCTGCAGGCACAGCACTCGACCAACGTAATTCTCATCAACCACTCTAACTAAACAGCTTTTCGAAAGGAAAAAAAAGTTTTTGCACTCTGCAAACCTCCACAAAACAGCCCGCTTTTCCCAAATAAAAGCCATGAATAGCCGGGGGGGAGGGGCTTGCAGAGTGCTCGGGGGGGGGGGGGGGACGAGCAAAAAACTGTCCATTTTTTTAGTTATCCAGTAGCTCTGTGATACAACCTTCAAACAGTTATTATCAGCTAAGCAGATATACAATAGCTATAGATGGAAATACCGTAGATATACAAACCATTCCTGATTTTCTTGCACATAATTTCTATAATTTATTCTAGTGTTCTTTCTCTTAAACTACCTATGTAGTAGGGCTAAATTACTATTATCCTTCTCATCTTTTCTATTACCTACTGGTATTTTTTTAACATCTTAGGACTATCACCTTGTTTGTATCTTATGATTTATGTTGATTGCTTTTATTTAGTATCTTATGACTAACACTTTGTGTTGTATCTTACGATTTATGATTGACTTTATTTTATGATTGTGATCATGATTTATCACTTGCTGCTTGTATGTACACTGGGAGCTTATGCACCAGAGACAAATTCCTTGTGTGTGTCAAATCACACTTGGCTAATAAGGAATTGTATAAAAAGAATTCTATTTCTTTGAGTCTGTGGTCTGTTGAACTCTTGGCGATAAATCTATTTTTTGCTCAGGTTATGCATTCATGAAACTTTATTTGGAAATGGAATGGGGCAATGAAGAAATCAAATTCATTTCTTCATTGAAAATTATATTATTCTGAGCATGGAACTAATTCTATGTCTCATGAACCTGGATTGACCTAAGTCATTTCTTTTTTTCTTAGACATTCTTACTTATCCCAAAGGTGCTTTTCAAGAGACAACTGGAGTTCATTTTTTTTGAAGATGTTTGCTTTTCATCCAAGAAGCATCTTCACTGATTTTCAGTTGCCTCTTGTTAAAGCATTTTTGGAACAACCATGACCTGGATGACGAAGAATCTACATAGATGCATTCTTACTTTCAGTGCTCTGAAAATCATAAAGATGAATGCATCGTGAAAAATAATTATCTTCTTGCCTTATGAAAAAAATTTAAGAATCTGTTTAGCCACTCTTGCTACTCTGTGTTTATCCATTACAACACAGGTGGATTGTTTTGTTTTTTTCAATTTCAGATATGGTAGCTTGTGTTCAATGTCCAGAAGATCAATATGCAAACCAAGAAAGAAATGGATGCCTCCTGAAAAGGATAAACTTTCTATCTTATGAAGAACCTTTAGGGTATAATTTAGCTTGCCTTGGTGCTGTGTTGTTCCTCATTACATCATGGGTGCTGGGAACTTTTATTAAGCACAAAGACAGCCCTATTG